>JAMXBD010002268.1:0-216520 GCA_024138025.1 Combretum micranthum | reverse complement strand
CCCCCCCCCCCCCCCCCCCCCCCCCCCCCCCCCCCCCCCCCCCCCCCCCCCCCCCCCCCCCCCCCCCCCCCCCCCCCCCCCCCCCCCCCAACCCCACTCCCAATTAGGCCACAAATTGCTTTGTTTTTCTTCTATTAAATAATCACACAAAACCCTAATTATTTTCTTATATAACATCTTTTACCTTTCACTTTTTCACTTTTCTTCATTTCTCACAAAAAAAACTTTTGGAAAGACAAAATTTTCCCTCCCTTTCTCTCTTTGGTGACTTCTCTCCTTACACACACATACTCAAATTTTCTTCAAGTTTTCTTACTCTAAACACTAAATAGGTAATAGATCTTGACATTACTACTATAAAACATGTAATGGTAAGGTCATATATGTGTGGTTCCACAAAAAATCCCTATGAATTTTATGCTAGGGATGTAAAACACTAAAACATGATATCCTTACCATCACAATGTATAGATCTTAATATTAAAGTTGATATACTAGTATTTTGCTATATTATTGTTATTTTGTTTTTATGAAGATTTTATGCTTATATTTTCATTATTACTCTTCCTTACATATTGTTCATGATGCATTTACATTCATAACACGAGTAGTATAGTAGATCTATTTGTTTAGAGTAGTTAAAATGACATAGCTACTTGTTTTACATGCATGAAAAACTTGCCACATGATATTCTTAAGGAAGGTGTTGATCAAAACTCAATCCATTTTGTTTCTATCAAAAAGTGATTTTTACTATTCAGATCTTGAGAAAGAACATTTAGAAAACTATTTTCCAACTTCAAAATGAAGGTTTTACATGTAAAATGAATGGCTTAGGTGATAGGTATCATAAAGGAGTGGTTTTATAAGATAAGCTTAGTTTTATTAAGAGAAATTTTCAAAACAAGAAGAGGGTTATAAAAAGTTAAGTTAGATTTATGTTTCAACACCAACAAAAATGTTGAAATTTGTAACGAAGGTGAAATGCTAAGAAACACCTATTTTCCAATCTTAAAACAAGGGTTTTATTAAAGAAATGAAATACTTAGGGAGTAGGTTTGATTAGGACTTAATTTTAGAAGGATTATATGAGTTTTTCACAAGAGATAATCTCAAAAACAATTTCCCAAAATTTGGATCTAAAAATGATCCCCATTTAAACACCTATTTCTAGACATCAAAATGAGTATTTTAATGAAAAAATACAGGCCTTAGGGAATAGATGTAATAAAGACTTGGTTTTCATAAGAGTAAATGTGTTTTATCAAAGTAGAAACTTAAAACAAAAGAAAAGTTTTCCAACTAAGATCAAACAATATCTTCCTTTCCAAAAATTGTGCAAAATTCTTTACTAGGCAAAACTCACCTTGAAACATTTTATTTCCAACCTTTAAATGAAGAAATTTATTAAGATAATGAAGATATTAGGTATATAGGTCATCAAGGCCTTATCATAGTAAAAATATGTATGATTTTCAAAGGAATAAAGCTAGTTTTCTCAAACAAGTGTTCATGACATTATTGTATGGAGAAAACTTTCACAAAATACTTTTTAATCATAAATCATTAAGGAATTACATATAGATAGCTCATATCATATAATCCATAATAATAACATGTAGATAATGCATGCACGTGTATTATCCTTGGTAGAAATAAGGCAAATTTCACAAAATAATTGCGAAATTGCAAATTCTAATTATTGATCAGATCTAATCCGAACATTCCAAGACTTACAATTTTTCAAAATTTAGTAATAACATCATAAATAGATAGATCTTTTGAAGTAGAAAGAAATCGATAGCTTATTTTTGAAATTCCGAGTTAAAATGACCAAGTTATGGCCGTTTTAAATTGGGATTTTAATTATCAGAAATTACGAACTCAAAGAGTTTTATTTGAAAAGTTGGAATTAGTTATGGTATGAAATATTCATTGGGCTATTTCCTTCGTTTATGTGATTTTGGAATTAGAGGAAATTCGTGTTTTTGGATCACTACCATTAGAAACCGAAAACCATGGCCGAGTGAGTTCACTATCTTTAAATTATATGCTTATGAATGTGCTTGTAATGATAGTGGCATTAGCTTTAGGGAAAGCTAAAATTGGAATGTGCATGCGAATTCAAATTGTTTGAATGCATGATAAGAATATTGGAATAGAATTGTTGTAAACGTTGTATGATTTAGTATAGAATTGAAGTGTCTGCAATATCTGTGATCGCCAATAAATCGTTAATTAATATGCCATGATCTTATAATCAAATTGACATGCATACCATGGTGGAGTCACATTGCATAGGTTATTACACCTTTGTGGGAAGAAGACATAATAGCTAGGCAATGAGGGGCCTGTAAACTCGAATGTTGGTATAATGACCGGAATTGAAATGGTAGTGGTGTAGTCACTTGCATTAACTACAAAATTTTGTGTATGTGGGCACCTATATCAACCACAATGTAAATAAGAAAATTCGAAATCTATATTATGTGGGCTTGAAACACCTAACCTGAATGGAGGGCAAAATCCATTAACATAAGACTCTTGGAAAGTCTTATGTATATATGCTCACGTTCTTGTGCATTTCATATGGTTGTTAATATAACTTGCTGATATTATATTGCTTGTTGAGATTTAATTTTAGAAGTGAAACTCACTAAGCTAACGTAGCTTATACCCACAGTTTCTTTTAATGCAGTTTCCATACATATGGTTGTGTCCCGGACTTTGCCAAATCAGGTAATGTGAAACTTAGAGTTAACTCCTTAGAAGTTTATGATTAGTTTTGTATAGCCTTAGTAGTAAACCTTAAACGATCGGGTTTTTCCTAAAAGATAATACCTAGACTCTTGAGTAGTTAGGTCATGCCCCTTAAATGCTTTGTAACTAATCCTGAGATATCTGTGGTTTATGTTTTTATGCTTATCCTATCAAATTCAACTATTACCTCCAGTTGTTTATGTATTCTTTTGTCATAAGGGAACGCCTTGCATACTAATACAAGACTTTCGAATGACTGTGTGGTGATTCTTAAGTCTCGTTTGACATGCGGCGGACTGTTTGTTTAGGATATCTTTTGGGACGTGACATGCACTACTCTAAACTACGGAATAATCTCTATGCACGAGTCCACTTGGATAACCTACACATAGATCATCAGGTTGCCAGTATTATATCATACTTGTGTGGTCTTTGCTAACTGCAACCACTCTTAACATGGTAAGGACGTACCTGTTTCCACTTAAGAAATCGAAATCCTATTCTCAAATAAACACCTGAACAAAGAATCATCCGTTCCACTAATCAATTACACATTGATGACACAAAAGAAATATAAAACCTAAACCCTAATTCATCAATCTCGCATCTCTAACACACCTTTCTCCAGTGCAACCCATAGAATCACCAAATCTCTAATCAACACCATGAAATAGTGAAACCTTAATCTCATGATTACCTGTTCATCATTGTTCATACATTCACAAATCATTCTCAACAACTAATATAATTCAAATTCTCCTAACAACTTATGATCTATGAATTATAGTTCTGGGTTGAGTGTTACCTTCTTCAATTGATTGTAGATATGAAATCCTTAATTTCCATACTTAGGGTTTTCCTTCAATTTCCACTAAAGATCAACTCCCTTCACCAATCAACAACATAATCTTAGAAAGGAAACATCATAGAATGAGCTAAAGGTTTTAGAGAGGTTACTTACCCAATTTCTTGATGAAATCCACTTGGAGAGTGTCGGCTAGGGTTTGTCAAAGCTTAGGAGAGGTTATGAGGGTTATGACTGAGTTTAGGATGTATTTATAGAGTTAAATCTGAAAGGGATATAGGTTGGACACGTAGGAAACAAAGCTAAAGGCTTAAAACTCTCGGGTCGCAAAATCATCCAATGCCGCCGCTTAGGCCGATAGCTGGTGCTATCGACCGTCGTCTTTGGATATAGGCCGACGGCTTAGAATTTAGGCTGGCGGCCTATATGCCGGCCTACTCCAAAATCATCCGATCATTCGCGTACAACTTTCTCAAGTCCAAATTCATCTGTTCAAAAACACAAATACCCTTTTAATCGACTATATTACACTAATACCCCTCACTATGAAATATTTATTTGTATATTACATCTCTCTACCTTTAAAGAAATTTTTGTCCTCGAAAGTTACCTGGTTCATTGAATAGCTCGGGATATTTTGCTCGCATTTCCTCCTTAAGTCCCAAGTAAGTTTCTCTTGTCTAATTTTCCATTGTACTTTCACATATTTGATTACCATGTTACGTCCAAAGGATACCTAAAAGTGACAGTCTACCACATACGATATTAAAACTTAAGAATAACTTCCCAAAGTCATGCGAAAGTTTTTAACACCATATGTAAGGCGTTTATCACAACAATAGAAGACAACGATGGGATGTATAGTTTGAGATAGTAAATACAGCATGCAAGAATCTAAATAATCATCCAATTTATCATTAAGGGAATATAATCCTTACATCATCTTAGGGGTTATTCCCCTATAATTCTCCAAACAATCATAATATCAACTTAATCTTTCTCATAAAAAAATAATACTAACACCAAATGATATTAAAGAATATTTAACCTAAGATCTTCAAAAGATTTCCAAAAGCTTTTCTAAAACATCATCTCACTCGAGTATATGAAGTCTTCGGGCATAAAAGATATAGTTCTGTTACAACAAAGGTCTATCGGAGTATAAGCATAACTAGCTTAGTGAGAATATTTCTAAATCAACGTACTAGTATAAATAATTTCAAACAAGTTATTAAACAAGCATATGAATGCATCAAGTAAGTGATCAAGCAATACATATGATCTATCGGAAATCATATGTTTGAATGGATTTACCCCTCCATTGAGGATTAGGTGTTTCAGGCTCTTTAAAACCCATCTTAAAATCCAATTCATGTAGTTTATTTCAGGCTCACTGCCATCTCAAAATAGTTATTTCAGGCTCCTAATCGCCCATCTTAAAATATTTTTTTAGGCTCCTAATCGCCCATCTTGCATATTTCTGACTACTGTAAACCCAACTACTATACTCTTGTCTCATCGAGTATAGCAGCTCATGCAATGAAACTAACTACGTGATATGCATGAATCAATTAATATAATTTATAGTATATGATTAAAGTAATTTAAAGGTGATCACATAATTTGCACACACTTCAACAGAATAATAGTAAAACATAAGTTAATTAACAACGATTCATGCCTCGGTATGCTTAACATTCTTTCAACCAATATTATCATACATAATTTATTTTTATCTTTTCCTACTTTTATTGCCTCTAGCCACAAGCACAACCAAGTACAAAAAAGGCAGGAAATAAACTCACTTGGCCATGATGATCTATCTTTCTTATGGATGAGTCGATCGGTAAATCCACTAATCAAAATAATCCTTCGGGTATGAATACTCCTCCTCGGGATCACTTAATCAAGAAGAATACCCACAATGAGTATTTCTTATTGATGCTATCGTACTTATCAAAAACCATGTCATAAGATCGTTAAAATTTGTATAAGAGGTAATTCCAACTTAAAATGGCCATAACTTGGTTATTTTAACTCGAAATTACGCAAATAATATACCGTTTTCTGCCTACTCAAAAAGATATAACAATTTCTAAGTTATTTTTGTCATAAAAAGCCATTTGGGTTGGAAAATACTATGGTATAAAATAGTTACGAATTTATAATTCACAAAATATGATTTTTCCAAACTTCACTTTACTAAAAAATCCTTAAGCAAAATATATGGATATATATATAGTTGAAAAATCCTTTGAACATATATTTATACTCACATTGTATGCATGATTTTTGTAGTGTTGTCTCAATATTGATATTTCATAAACAATTTGTCTTTAAGAATTTTATAATATAAAACTTTTGAAAATTTATCTGTTTTGAATTGTTAGAAGGAAAACTAAAATATAATTGGGTTGTCATGAGTAAATGTTTTTCTATTAAAATTTCAATTTCTCATTTTTCAAAAGACAATTAATTTCCAAAAATTTGATTGTTTTAGTTATCTACTAAATTTATTTCTAGTGATTGAAAAATAAGCTTTTCAAAATATCCTTTAAGTTTTTGATGTGGTCAAATATTTGAAGTTGTGTTAAATGTATGTTTCCCTCTTATTTTTATGTCCTTTTTCTTCTTTAGAAAATAGGTGTACCTTTAAAACTTTACTTCCTTAGCAAATTTTATTTTCTTTAAGTTAGTTTTACAAAATAGTGAGTTGATTTTATCTTGGTTTGAAAAACTTGTTTTATTCTTAACATTCGTTAAATGGTAGAATAATTCCCTTAGACAAGTTTGTAAGAAAAGCTTTCTTAATAAAGAATTGTTAACATTAGAACTTAGCAAATTTCATTTTAAATTTTGAAAAGAGAATAACAACATATAAAAATTAAGTTTTGAAGAGGCTTTCCTAGTATGTGATTTGAAAGTCTATAATGAACCTGTTTAAGCCTTATAAAAGATATGATTGAGTTAAAATCCTTCCATACTAAAAATTTTTCCTTTATGGAGTATTAAGTTTCGATTTATAAAAGAAATGAGTTCCTTTTTTATTTTGAAGAAATCTACATTACTAATTCTTCTAGAATTTATGATTAGCTTATCCGTTGAATATAGTTTACTTAAAAAGAAAACTTAGATCCTTCTTGTTGAAAATTCCTTTTGTTAAGAAATCTAGTTTACTTTTCTTTCTTTAAGAAAGAACCCATTTTATTTTAAGACAACAACATTCTTAATCATGCATGAATATGATTATGTAGCAATGTAAAGTAAAGATAATACATAATAAGATAGAAAGAAATACATGTAAGTAAATAAATAAAATAATCAAGCATTGGGAACCTTAGCTTTATCAAGGTATCACGATCATGTATTGGGAGCCTTAGCATCATCAAGGCAACCTAGGACTAAGAATGGACTAGTCCCAAAGAAAAGAAAAGAAAAGAAAGAAAATTATTTTGACTTGATATGGACAAGTCTAAGACTTGAAAGACTAGTCTTAATAAATTGCATAAAACAAGTAAATAAATAAATTGCAAGACATGAAAATAAATAAATAACAAATGAGCTTATATGCTCCAAATAAATATATATACATAGTATACATAATACTATATAAGTTAGATTAGAGCAAAGATAATAACAATAATAACAACAACATAATGTAAAATAGGAACATGAACAAAAACAAAACATGAACATATTGTTGCTTCTTTAACTCATATGAGTCTAAGAAACATACACTAAGCTCATGCTAAGTTGTATGAACATGATGGAGAAATTTAAGTAAGATTTTACCTAAGGTTTAATGGAAGGTTTGAAAAGAGATGAATGAGTTTTGTGTTTGTTATTTTCTTTTTTAAAGTTGTAGGGAATGGTAGAGAGTATTTTGAGAGAGATTTGTTGGAGAGAGGTTTTAAGAGGAAATGTTGGTAGAGTTTTGTTATGTAAAGTGGATGTGTGAAAGAATGAAGAAGGAAGGGATATTTATGGAATTTTTGAAGTGAAAATTAGATGTAATAAAATAATTAAAATAGAAAAATAAATGAGAGCAAGAGAGGGAGAGGTAGCGTCGGCCATAGGAGGAAAGAGAGAGAGGGAGTTGATTTTTGTTTGTATTTTGTAAGAAAATAATTAATATGTAAGATATGATTTGATATAAGATGTATTGGAAATGTAAAAGTATAAGAAAATAGACATGTAGGTAGTAAGAAATAGGTGTAAGAAAAAGTAAAGATAGTGAAATAGTAATGAATAGTAGGAATAGTACTATAAATAGTATACTAGACATATAAAATACCGGTAGTAATAAAAATATGCATAAACGAGCTATATCTGTTATTTTTAGTTACCGAAAAATTGTGAAATTGATATTTTTGAAATCCTTGTTTAATTACGGGTCTTTTGGTGTTATTGGAATATTTTTATTATTCTAAGCTTTGGGACATGCTTTTCGAGAACCCGATTGAGTCCAAAGGACACTCGAAATTCACGAATCTGATATTTTTATGATACCCTATATTAATACGAACTATTTTAAGCCATCAACTTAATTTCGTTTTCTAGGGTTTGATAACGTGGGATTCCCAGAGTTGAAATTGTTTAATTGTCTTGGTCTTTGTTGACTTTTGAAACTTCGGTTTGATTAGGGTTAGGGTTTAATCCAACTTTGTCCTAGAAATTGAGAGGTTTATATCAGGGATTGGATAGGTGGATCTTTTCATGTTCGGGTTTTCGAATCGAACAATTATTGAACTTTCTATTTTTGTTTTTGAAGATTCTCTTATGAAATCCCGTGATCGAAATTGATTAAGGTTCGGTTTCAACTTGGGTCAAACTTTAGGGTTTCGATTCGATATTCCAAAACCATTCTCGAAAAATTTGGGGGCTTACAACCCGTCTCCTCAACACCTTCTCTTTAGCATCAATGATCTTTATGGTCTTTCAATATAGTGAGATTAGGATGCACATCCAAAGGTTCTAATTCCATATCCGCTTAGGGTTTTCACATATTTCCTTAACAGCGGCACGTGAAACATATTGTGAAGTCCCTCCAAACTAGGCGGTAAAGCTAGTCGGTAAGCCACATCGCCTATCACCTCTAAGATCTCGTATGGTCCCATGTACCTAGGGTTCAACTTGCTTCTTAGCCAGAAATCTAACAACACCTTTCGTTGGCAAAATTTTAAGCAACACATGCTCTCCAATCGGAAACTCCAAAAGTCTTCTTCTTTTGTCAGCATAGCTTTTCTAACGACTTTGAACGGCTCGCAATCGTTGTCGGATCATTTGGACTTTATCGTGGGCATCTTGTATCAATTATGGTCCCAAAATCTGCCTGTAACCTACTTCATCCCAATGAATCGGTGATCGACACTTTCTACCATATAAAGCTTCATATGGTGGCATCCCAATTGAAGCTTGATAACTGTTGTTATATGCAAATTCCACTAGAGGCAAATACTCATCCCTGCTACCTTTAAAGTCTAATATACAAGCCCTTAATATGTCTTCAAGATTCTAGATTGTCCTCTCAGACTGTCCATCTGTCTGAGGATGATAGGCAGTACTAAATACAACTTTAGTGCCTAAAGCTTGATGTAATCTCTTCCAAAATATTCTAACAAATCTAGTATCTCCATCAAACACAATGGTCATTGGGGCTCTGTGTAGTCTCATGATCTCTTTGATGTACAACTGTGCCAAACGTTCCAATTTATACCCTATCCTAATAGGTATAAAGTGAGCTACCTTTGTGAGTTTTTCTACAATCACCCATACCAAGTCAAACTTTTCTCTTATTCTAGGTAGGGCTGTAACAAAATTCATGGTGATATGCTCCCACTTCCATTGGGGTATTAGCGAAGGCTTAAGCTCACTTGCTGGTCTCCTATGCTCAATATTAATCATCTGACAGGTGTGGCACTTAGACGCATACTCAGCGATTTCCTTCTTTATGTTATTCCACCAATACAACTTCTTCAAGTTGATACATCTTGTTTCCTCCTGGATAGATGGAATAACTAGAATAGTGTGTTTCTTTCAATAACTGCTTCTTCATTTCTCCTTGTTCTGGTACACATAGTCTTCCTTTGTATTGCATCACACCATATTCATCAATGTAGAACTCAGGTGCTCTACCAATCTCTATTCTCCTCTTTATCTCCAAGATGCTCTGATCATCTATCTGGGCTGTTTTGATCCTTTCAATCAAAGTAGGTTGAATTTGTAGGTTCGCCAATCTTTCACCCCTCGTCTGGTCACTATTTCCAATTCAAGTTTCCTCATGTCATCAATTATGTGCCGTTCTGATGTGAACAAAGCTGCTAAATTCTCATTTCTCTTTCTGCTCAGGGCATCTACTGCAACATTTGCCTTCCTTGGGTGGTACTATATGTCCATGTCATAGTCTTTTATGAGCTCTAACCATCTTCTTTGTCTCATGCTTAGCTCCCTTTGGGTAAAGATGTACTTGAGACTTTTATGATCTATGTACACTTTAAATCTATCCCCATACAGGTAATGTCTCCAAAGCTTCAATGCATTAACCACTGCTGCTAGTTCCTTCTTCTCATATGGCTTCAACTTTCTAGAAGCATATGATATCACCCTGGTTCCCTACATCAACACATAACATAATGTTTGTATCGAAGCATCACTGTATATAGTATACTCCTCACCACTCATAAGTAAAGTCAATATTGGGCTGACACTAACTTCTCCTTCAATCGTTGGAAACTGCTCTCACCATCATTATTCCATTCATACTTCACCCCTTTTTGTGTCAACCTAGTTAATGGACTTGCTATCTTGGAAAAGTCTTCTACAAATCTTCTACAATAACTTGCCATTCCTAGAAAACTTTTGATCTTAGATACACTTTTAAGCCTTAGCCATTCAACCACTGCCTTCACATTGTTAGGATCCACAGAAATTCCATTCCTATCTACAATGTGTCCTAAGAAAGACACTTTTTCTAACCAGAATTCACACTTAGTGAATTTAACATATGGCTTCTCATCTTGCCGCCTTGTCAGAACTAGTCTCAAATGCTCTTCATGTTCCTCCTTTGACTTAGAATACACCAGCACATCATCAATAAATACTATTACAAGAGGTCCAAGTAGTCTCTAAAGACTCTGTTCATGAGATCCATAAATACTGCCAGTGCATTGGTCAGACCAAATGGCATTGTAAACCCTCGTTTTCTTAACAAAGCTGAGTTTGATTTCAAAAAACTTAAAAACCAAAAACCAAAACCCTAAAAGATAACCCTGGACCAATCCGACTTGAAAACCCTATGTCCGGCAATGCCAAAAATGAAACATTGGAAGAATAGAAACGAGTTAACACCAAAGCAAAACCCTAAATCGTAAAGTCAATCGAAAACACTAAGTCAACAATACCTTAGGAAACCCTAGCAGTTTGGATCCGACAATCCCATATTCTCAAACCAAGAAGTCGAAATATGAGTGGGAAGTGTAGATTAGCTCGTATTAATATTAGGATGCCTAATCATCTAAGATGAGTAGACTTTCGACCTATTTCGAGCTTGATCGGATACTAACCTTTAAAAGCGTGTCCTGTGGCTCAGGATATTAAAAATATGATGTCACGCCCCATAGGGTACCCTAAACGTAACAGTCCACCGCATACCATATAAGATTCCCGAATTACCACCTTAGTCCTTCGAGAGCCTCGTATAGATGTAAGGCATACCTTTACAACAATAGAGTACAAGTACAAATGGAGATAAAAGCTTAACTTGACATACATTAGGATATAACTCATGAGACATAAATAAATTTTACATTTACTAAGTGGCATTCCCCCGCAAAAGAATAGTTAATAGCCTTATACAGTCATCCAAGTCTTAAAAGTTTCCTATGTAAGTTCAAACAGAAATTTAACTTCTAAGGGAAACTCCTAGCTCCAATACCTACCCAGCCGGGTCACGTTGCCTAAGCCACAAATGGGGTAGCTGCAAATGGAAGGAACTGTAGGGATGTAAGCTAACTAGCTTAGTGAGTGAATTCTTCCACAATAACATTCATTTCACAATAATTCAAACAAGTGATTTAAACAAGCAAGTGAATGCACCAAACACATGAGTTCAACAAACATATGACCATCCGGAAATCATATGTGGATGGACTTGCGCCATCTATCCCGGGTTAGCAGATTAATGAATACTGTGGTACTAACTTTATGCCGTTTATGGTTCACGGTTAACCTACAATTATTTCGTTTCTGGATCACGATTAACCAACCAATTTAATATCGTTTATGGATCACGATTAACCTACCAATTTTATCTCGTTTATGGATCATGATTAACCAACCAATGCTAATGCTCCTTCCTAGTATGATATGCATATGTCAGATTTAGCATTAGTCCGAATAGTTGATTAAGTCATTTTATTTAGGCGATCAAACAATTTCTCAAACAATCCATCATAACTAACTACACAACCAAAATTTAACACCCTGTTTCGATATTCTTATTTTGAGTTCTCACATCATCATCAACATACAATTTCCCATTATTCCCCATCATACATATTCCATTCATTTGGCCTACATTCTAGTGCACTAATTAACAAGCACATACAATAAATGAATCTGGAAGAGAAACTCACTCCACCACAGGTTCGCCGGCCTTCTAGTAATAATAATCCGTAGGTAAAGATTCAACGTCCTCGGGTTCACCTATTCACATAAGAAATACCCTAATAAGTATTCTACTATCTAAGGATACTAAAACTCTAAGAAAACTTAGTGAAATCAAAATTCGCGTCATTTTCGAAGTCCCGATTTAAAATGGCCATAACTTGGTCGTTTTAAGTCGGAATTTCGCAAATTTTATATCGATTTCTATCTACTTCGAAAGAGATTTCTAAATATGAAGTTTAAATCAAGTTTTGAAAATATCTAAGCCTCGAAAATGAGGGATCAGATCTGTACAGCGGTTATGTTGATTCCGAAAATGCGGTTTTCGTGAATGCACTTGATATTCCTAAGTACAAAATGAAATAAATGCCATGGTAATGATTTTTCCCTATCATGAATGTCATGATATGAATTCTAATTATCAAAGCACTTATAAATTTTTAGACTGACTTAAAGAATTTAAATAAACTTTGTCTTAATACACTACGTCATGCTATTATTTAGCAATTTACTTTGCTACATTTGGTCACACCTACTTATTCTAAGGATTTTTCTAGAAAATCCTATTATTTTAATAAATTTTTACTCTTATATTAACTATATCCTAAGGCCTTTATTTCTTTAATAAAATCTTCATTTGTAACTTTTTAAGTGGTCTTATACTAGGGTGGTTCCAAAATCCGAATTTAGTAAATCTCATTTCCATTCTTTTAGGAAAAATGCATTTTATACTTAGAACTTTAAGTACTTATTTTACCTATACCCTAAAGACTTCATTTATTTAAGAAAATACCATTTTGAAGTTGGAAACTAGTGTTTTCTAACTATCTACCATTATTACGAATTTGGCTTTCAAACTTTCACTCAAAACTTCTATTAGACTTCATCATCTTGTTTTAAATATTTTCTTTAATAAAACTCCCTTAAACTCATGAAAACATCATCAAACATTATCTATTGCCTATAGGCTTAATTTTTCTTGTAAAATACAAGTTTAGAAGTTGGTAAAAGGGTTTTTAGACGAGGGTTCTCAAGTCATCCGAATTTACACTAACTCATTTCTTGAAAAGTGTTTTCCTTTTTGGTTTTATTAACTCATCTACCTATAGGTCTATATACTAGAAAGGTTATTTACTAAGGACAAAAGCATTGAAGACCATTAATGCACATAAACTCAAAATAATGATGAGATCTTAAATGCCTACATGAATATGAGTAGTAAAATGGTAGATCTACTATATCAAGTGCTTAAATAGGTTTTGAAAACATAAAAACTATATTTTTATAAAAGATCTCTTGTTCAAAACACTTTTTGATGAATAATCATAAAGCTTATGGCATGAAAGCTCCTTTAAATGCTAGATCCACTTTGTGATGGTTTGGTATTCTTGTTTTGATATTTCCTTATCCCTAGCAAGAGCGCATGGGGAAATTTAGTTGGAAATATCCAAGAATATCCTTGCCATTACAAGGATCTAAGGATAAAAGTAAGTAGTTCTTTCACTTTAAGATAAAAAAAGAAGACAATAAGAAAAGAAAGTTGTGTGTGTGTGTGTGTGTGAGCTACATGGCTCACGACAATGAGTGTGGAGGGGAGAGGATTTTGAGAGCATTTACCTTTTGGAAATTTTGAAAAAGTGAAGAATGAAGTGAGAGAAAGAAAGTGTAACTTATATATCAATTGAAATTAGGTTAAAATGGAATAAAACAATTTAAAAAAATTGCAAATTGGAGCTTGAGGGGGGGTTTTCACGCCGACCAAGAATTTGAAGAGAGGGGGGGGGGTAGCAATTTGATTTCTTCCTTTTGATTGATTTGGTTTGATAGCTTGCACATCAATTGTCATAAATTGTATTAATAATTAAGGGACAAAAAGTCTTTGGAAAAGAATTTGATTGAGTGATGGTAAGGGTTGCAAGAATAGAGTGTACTAATGAGTAGTAATAGGTTGTACTTGTGAATAGTAATCAAGACAACTTAATTACCGATAGTAAGAAAAATACAAATAAGAAGGCTATAACTGTATTTTCCATAAGCCTAAAAATTATGAAATTTATATTTTTGAATCCTTATTTTATTTCGATTCAAATGAGTGTTCACAAGTAAATTTTTGAAATTCTAGTTCCAGGGCACGTTTTTCTATAATGGGTCTCGGGATGACCCGGAATTGAAATTTTCTTAAAATCTCATTTTTTTTCTTGGTTTGAAATAGAATCAAGAACTATATTCAAGATTAAATTTTCTTATAAAAGTTCTTAGTTGGAAACCGAGGAAAAGCCGGATTTAGGGTTCCTAGTTCTCACTCCAGACTTAAGCTATTTCGGTTTAGGGTTTTGGTTTCTGGTTCTTGAGTTATCTTGGTTACTTGAAAAACCGGGGTTTACATATGATATTAATACCATTAAATTTGTAATTTCATAATATTTCTAAATATGTCAGTTATATAATTTTTCGAGTTATAAAAGTTATAGTAGTAACCTTTTATCGTATTTTCATAACTACCGATAATTTAATTGTCCAATCAACTTTTTTACTTTTTTTCACACTATTCAACAAGTACAACCACCCATATCCTATTCTTACATCTTTACAACCTATTCTTACAATTTACATTACTTCCTTACAAATTTACCTTTCCAATATAATTTAGTACTTAAAGTTACTAATTAAAATTTAATTTTATTACACAAAACAAAATCAAAACACTCTCTCTCTTCCTATAGAAGAACTAGCACCCCCTTGCTCCCTCTCTCTCCAATTTGTTCGATTTTTTTAAAGATAAATTAATCATGCAAAACCCTAAATTCTTTTCCTATATAATGTCTTTTTCACCTTTCACTTTTCACTTTACTTATTTTTCAAAAGATCAAACTTTGGAAATAAAATTTCTCTCCCTCTCCTCCCCTCTTGTGCCATGAGCTTTCTTCACACACACACACACACACACACACAAAATTTTTTTTTTCAAGTTTTCTTTTCTAAACACTAAATAGGTAATAGATCTTGACCCTATCACTATAAAAACATGTAATAGTAAGGTCATACATGTGTGGTTCCACCAAAAATCCCTATGAGCTTTATGCTAGGGACGTGGAAACACTAAAACATGATATTCTTGGCATAAAAATGTATAGATCTTGCTATTAAAGTTGATGTACTAGTATTTTGATATATTGTTTTATATATTGTTCTTATAGAAATTTTGTGCATATATTTTCCTTATTATTTTCATCTACATATTGTTCAAGATGCATTTACATTCATAGCATAAGTAGTATAGTAGATATACTCGTTCAGAGTAGCTAAAATGACATAGCTACTTGTTTTACATGAATGAAAGTTTTGCTACATGAAAGTCTCAATGAAGGTGTTGATCAAAACTCAAGATCCATTTTGTTTCTATCAAAAAGTGATTTTTAAAATTCGGATCCGAGAAAGAACCATTTCGAAAACATATTTTTCAACTTCAAAATGAATGTTTTACATATAAAATGAAGGGCTTAGGTGATAAGTATCATAAAGAAGTGATTTTATAAGATAAGCTTAGTTTTATTACAAAGAAATTTTCAAAACAAGAAGAGGGTTATAAAAGTTAAGTTAGATCTATGTTTTAACACCAACAAAAATGTTGAAATTCGTAACTAGGGTGAAATGCCAAGAAAACACCTATTTTTCAACCCTAAAACAAGAGTTTTATTAAAGAAATGGAAGCCTCAGGGAGTAGGTTTGATTAGGACTTAATTTTAGAAAGATTAAATGAGTTTTTCACAAGAAATAATCTCAAAATAATTTTCCAAAATTCGGATCTAAAAATGATCCCCATTTAAACACTATTTCCAAATGTCAAAATGAGTATTTTAATGGAAAAATAGAAGTCTTAGGGAATAGATATAATGAAGACTTGATTTTTATAAGAGTAAATGTGTTTTATCAAAGTAGAAACTCAAAACAAAAGAAAAATTTTCCAACTAAGACCAAACAATATTTTCGTTTCCAAAAATTGTGCAAAATTCGTCACTAGGCAAAACTTACTTTAAAAATATATTTTCCAACCTTTAAATGAAGAAATTTATTTAGATAATGAAGGTATTAGGTATATAGATCATTAAGGCCTTATCATAGTAAAAATATTTATGAATTTTAAAGGAATAAAGCTAGTTTTTTCAAGCAAGTGTTCTTGAAATTGTTGCAAAGTAAAGTATTCCAAACAATTCTTTTTAATAAAAAATCATTAAGGATCTACATGTAGATAGCTCATATCATGTCATGATCATAACTTGTAGATATTGCATGTGCATATAATACTTATAGATATTGCAAAACAATTTCGGAATTTCAAATTCTAGTTACTGATCATATCTGATTTGAACATTCCGAGACCTAAATATTTTCAAAATTTAGTAATGACATCATAAATAGAAAGATCTTTCGAAATAGATAGAAATCGATAACTCATTTATGAAATTCATGGCCGTTTTAAGTTGGGATTCCAATTATCATGAAAATTATGAACTCAAAGATTTTTATTTGAAAAGTTGGAATTAGTTATGGTATGAAATATTCATTGGGGTATTTCCTTCGTTTGGGTGATTTTGGAATCAGGGGAAATTTGTGTTTTTGGATCACTACTATTAGAGACCGGAGACCATGGCCGATTGAGTTCACTATCTTTAAGTTATATGCTTATGGTTGTGCTTATAACGATAGTGGCATTAGCTTAAGGAAAGATAAAATTGGAATGTGCATGTGAATTTAAATTGATTGAATCGATGATAAGATTATCGGAATGGAATTGTTGTAAATATTGTGTGATTTAGTATAGAATTAAAGTGTTTGCAATATCTGTGATCGCCCACAAATCGTTAATTAATATGCCATGATCTTATAATGAAATTGATATGCATACCATATGTTGAGTCACATTGCATAGGTTATTATACATTTGTGGGAAGAAGGCATAATAGCTAGGCAACGAGGGGCCTATAAACTCGAATGTTGGCATAATGGCTGGAATTAAAATGGTAGTGGTGTAGGCACTTGTATCAACCACAATGTAAATGAGAAAAATTGAAATCTATGGTCTTATGGGGCCTGAAACACCTAACCTGAATGGAGGGAGTAAATCCATTCAACATAAGACTTCCAAAAAGTCTTATGTATTATATGCACACATGCTTGTGCATTTCATATGGTTGTTAATATAACTTGCCTGATATATATATTTCTTGTTGGGCATTTAATTTTGGAAGCAAAACTCACTAAGCTAGCGTAGCTTATACCCCCATAGTTTCTTTCTAATGCAGTTTCCGTACATATGGCTACATCCCCGGACTTAGCTAAAGCAGGTAATACAAAACTAGGAATTGTCTCCTTAGAAGTTTATGATTATTTTTGTATAGTTTTTAGTAGTGAACCTTAAAACAATCGGGCTTTACCTAATGGATGATGCCTAGACTCTTGCATACTAGGGGAATGCCTCTTAATGCTTTGTAACTGATCCTGAGATATATATGGTTTATGTTTTTATGCTTATACTATCAAATGGAACTATCTCTCCCCAATTTTTTATGTATTCTATTGTCGTAAGGGAACACCTTGCATACTATTACAAGACTTTCGAATGACTGTGATGGTGATTCTTAAGTCTCGTATAGAATGCGGCGGACTGTTACGTTTAAGGTACCCTTTGGGGCGTGACAGTTTAAGTTGGTATCAGAGCTAGGTTAAAATGTAAAGCGTGGAAATATAATTTAACAACAAAAAATGTAAGAATAAATGAATCTTAGGATAAGAATGAAGTTAAAGTCAAATCTAACTAGAAATATCTTCTTGGTATAGGCATCCCTAGGTGAAACTTGAGAAAAGGGCGAAGACATTTCTAAAGAGGATTGGTGAAACATTTGTTGACTACAGATTAAGGCTGAGGAATCTTTGTGAGGATTTTGCTTTAGCTGAGAGACCTAGGACTCTCAAGAAGGTATATGTGATCTGGAAAAGAGGCCTTAGGTACACCTGGTGAGAAAGAGTAGTCGATCAGATTAGATATGATCCGATCAGGAGGAGGAGATGGTCCATGCTAGAAACAATTTATGATGTGGAAAGGATCATGATTGATTATGGCAATGAGCTAATGTTGAGGGAGGCTACATTTACTTTAAAGAAGGAAGATAACCCACCCTACCCTGACTTTCGAGTGTGGAGGAGCATCAGACTCTTATATGTATATGCCTACGATGACCTAATGACTCATAGAGAATGGCTTGAGGCCGATGCAAACAACTATTTCTATTGGAGAGGTATATATCTAGACATTTTTTAGACACCCTTAGAATTCCAGGCACCGCCTCCTAATGAAGTAGGCATACAGTTTGGGGTTGTCCCAATAGTCGAAAATCAGGATGAGGAAGAAAGTGAGGAGGAAGAAGACCCTAGGTATGACCGAATTGGGTAGAAGCAAAAGGAGATAGAACACCTCAACCAGCTGAAATTGAAGAAGAACTAGGTAATGAACCAAACTCGCTCAATCTAGATTTTGATCAAGATTTGGAAATCCCAGATAGCCACAGGATAGAACTTGACTATGATCCTAGTCTGTGGAGGGACATATATGTATTGGGAGAAGGCCCGAGATTGACAAATGGAGCACCTGTTGATCCTATAGGAAATGAACATTCGAAAGATGTTATGATAAGGGAAGTCCAGGAGAATGATGAGAGGAATTTGGAGGAAACTGGAGAAGAGGAAAGAGAGATGCAGGCTAAGATTGAATAGGAGGAAGAAGAAGAAGAGGAAGAGGAAGAGGAAGAAAAGGAGGAACCCGAATAGGAGGAGCGAACTTGGCCACTTAGGAAGAAGAGAATGATAGTGAGAGAATATTTGAGTCTGTTTGTTAGGAGGGATGATGGTAGTTCTTCTAGTAGAGGTCGACCTCCGACCCCTACCCTAAGAGAATCCCAAGAGTTAAAGATGTAGTGGGGACAAACATGAACCGCAATAGTCCAACAAAAAATTTTGTAATAGGCAATGCGGAATGCCAAAATGCCTTAGTAATGTTTTTAGGGAATTCTAGAGTGTTATGTGTTTAGTTCCTTGGTTTATGTTTTTCTTTCTCAGCTTAGCAAGAAATTGTAATTCTGATAGGTTTAAATCTGTCGAGTAAGCATTGTTTTCATGTTTTGTAAATATGATGTAAAGTATTCGACCAAATTTAAGATCTCGGTTTAATCTAGAAATTTACATGTTCTTATTTAAAAAGGAAGTTTCGTTTTCAACAAGTGACGTGAACGTGTAAGAGACTATTATAGAACATTATACCTAATATGCTCCTAGGAAGTCATAATTAAGAGCAAAATACATGCATATCATCACACCCATTGAATCATCATGTTTGATTTCTTTTGCTTGATTTCCTGAATTGAGTTATGATTTCTATCCTACGATTTAATGTTACCAAATTTCCTTGACTTGAATTGCATGACTTTAAATTATTATGACTTGTTGAAATTTTGATTTATTACTCAATTTCCACGATCTACGATTAAGTGTTTAAGGAATAACGTAATGGAAAACCTCGAAATCTAAATAGCAATGTACAAATGGGTGAATTCGAAGAAATCGAAGTCATGAGCAAAGAAATTTCTTGGTATAAGGAAATAACCAACCTGCATTACCCCCGGCCTGATTAAGGATTGCACCTTAGAGCCAGCAAGTAGGCTTTATAAGTACGAACCGATAACTAGCTAATCTTTTAAACATCCATGTAAAACCTAAACCAAAAACAAAACCTAAAATAAGAGCCAAAGTGTACAAGACCCGACATTACTACCCTCGCCATCTTACCAAAGAACCCATCAAAGCTCAATACTAGACTTTAGAAGAAGTAACTCGTGTTTTGATAGAATCTTTGGTGAAAACAATGAAGAGAATTAATTGGGATTGGGAAATCTTTTGTGGCTTAAGAAGTCCTACAATATCTTCAGTGGATTATGGGACTTACATACATGGATACAATGTTAGAATATAATGGAAATTTAGAAGAAGGAGTTGATGCCCTAATTACTGCAGGAGTTTTGTTAAAAAGTTTCGGAAGACTATTTCCCTTTAGCTGGAATGTGGAACATAGTGCAGCTCTTCTTCTCGTAAGGTAAAGAGGTAGAACGGATAAGTAACGTAAAGTGAGTTCACACACCTTCCATAATATATATATATATATATATATATCTGAACCTTTCAGAGATAGAGAAGAAATGGAAAGACATGAGTTCTTTGGAGGTCTAGATAGAGATAGAATAATTAAGTTGGAAGAACTCAGAATGAAAGTAAAATTCAAAGATTATATAAAAAGGGCTTGGATAATTGTTGGAGCAAAGAAAAAGGAAAATCTTAAATGTCGGAAAGGAAAGATGTTAAGGAAAGTCCATTTAATATATCATGTGCAAAATTCAAAGACGGAAGAGGTAAGTTTTGCTATGGATTCTGAGAAAGAGGAAGTGTTATGTCAACTCAGGAGACGTCAAATGATTATTCGTTGGAGATACCAGAACACCCCTTCAAAAAGGAGAGTTGACAATTTTATTAAGGAAATCTCTAAAACAAGTGTAATTTGTCAAGAACACAAAATTAGACTTGTTAAGTTAGGTATTCATGGCATCTTGAAGAGTAGAAGTTTTCTAAAAATGTTCCCTAATAGAATATCATCAAGAATATACATATAGGAAGCTCATAACATACCATTCATGATAGTAAATTGTTAATATTACATGCATATTTGGCATGGATAGTAGAAATATCATAATTTCTCACAAAAACATATTTGAAAATGGATGTTCGGATATTTACTAGAACTGTTTGGATCTTTTTGAGACTTTAAATTTTCAAAATTGAGATATTATATTAGAATTAGATAAATCTTTCGAAGCACATAGGAATTGGTATATAATTTGCAGAATTCTGAGTTAAAATGACCAAGTTATGACCGTTTTAAGTTGGAATTTCCATTAATGACGAGAATTATGAACTTAATAGTTTTTATGAAATAGAATGGATGAGATATGAGTTGAAATACTCATTTAGGTATTTCTTTCTTTTAGATGACTTGGATCCCGATGATTCATTATCACCGAATTATTATTACTAAGAGACCGGTGACCAATGGTCGAGTGAGTATTACTTCCTAAGTTCATATCTTACTTGTGTTTGTAGCAATTAGTTGTACTAGATTATGAGACAAAAGATAAAATGGAATTGCATGATGGGAATTATGGGGGATTATGTACGCTTGTTGATGAGTTGCGAAATTGTGATAAGAATATCGGAACCGGGTGATTAACTTATGCTTGTTTAAAGTATTTTAGGATTAATTGTCTGCGAGATTGGTTGATCATCTAAAAAATTGTATTAACAATTATTTGGATTGATAAATTAATATGGACATAAGCACTTCACGACGAGGATGGAGCATTAGCATAAGTTAGTTGATTGTGATTCATAAACGACATAAATGAGTTAGTTGATCGTGATCCATAAACGACATAAGCTAGTTACCCGTTATCCATAAACAACATATTAATTCAACAGTAGTACGGAAGTATTCGTTAATCTGCTAACCCTGAATGGAGGGCGTAAATCCATTCACATATGATTTCTGACTGATCATATGATTGTTTGTTTATATTGTTCATGCATTCCATATGGTTGAATAAATAACTTGATTGAATGATTTGTTATAAATGTTTTTATGGAAGTATTCACTCACTAAGCTAGTGTAGCTTACACCCCCATAGTTTTCTTATTGTAATTTATATATTTATGGCTAAGGTCAAGGCATCCTTCTGAATGGGTACAGGAATTAGGAGTTTCCATTAGAAGTTTGCGTTCGATTTTGTATAGACTTCCATAGGAAACCCTAATATTTACTGGATGACCGTAAAAGACCATGTTTAAACTTAATATTCTTTTGTGAGGGAATGCCCCTAGAACATTTGTAATTAATTATATGGACTCATGGTTTATATTCTGATGCTTATAGTATGTTAAATTAAACTATTTATCTCCATTGGTTCATGTGTTCTATTATTGTAAAGGTACGCCTTGCATCTGTATAGGACTTTGGAACGGTTGTGGTAGCAATTCCTAAGTCTATATAGCATGCAATGGACTGTTATGTTTAAGGTACGCTATGAGGCATGACAAGACCAATGGACAAAAAACACACAGTTTACTTAAGAATTCTTGAAGTCGAGCCTGATCATGCTGAATACGAACATCGATTAACAGAGCACGTGACCTTCGATAAGTGTTTTCACAGCTAATTTGTGCGCGTGAAAAGTTATCAAATTTTGTTAGAAAGGATCTGCCGAATCTACCATGAGTCAAATAAAGATGGCCATGCTTTCTATACTTAGTAGTCTATAAATAAACGTGCAAGCGTGCATTGTAAAGTATGTGCTAATAGTATAAATTAGTATTAACGTAGAGTAGATTTCTAAAGGATTTTTGGGTAAAAGAATTTTCATTTCTTTTTACTTGAAAATTTCTTCTGATTTCTGGGTAAAATCCATTTAACCCAATGTTTGTAATTTCTATGAATTTCTGAGCAATTAATTGATTAATCTTTCAAATTTGCTTTATTTCTTCAAATTTGTGCTTATTTTGATAAATCTATGGAGAAATAAACTGCTACAGTTTAAGGCTTACGAATCCAATTCCTGATTTAGTCTGATTTGAAATGCGCTTTCAAGTAAATTTGATTAGGTGTTTCTAATTAGTAACTTAAATTTAACTTGTGGTTTTTAAAGGAATGGTGCATTCTTTTAGATCCACGATTGATTTCAATTGAATAGATCTATGGTTGCTAATGGAGTTGATCCTGACTACCTCTTGCCGAAGAATGGGTGAAGACTTTCTTTCACTTGTTTAAAAAATTCATTGAGTTTCCGTTTCAAAACAATAGATTCCTATTCTTCATGCGGGTTTAATTGAAACTTTAGATTACTGGTTTTAGATAGATCTAGAACTACTGACTTTGAGAGAAGCTTTAGTTTAATTTAGAAAATCCGGTAGTATAAATACACCATTTCAAACAGCTTTTAAGAAGTTATTGTCCTTAAGAAATCATTCTGATAAGGAATTGGTGAAGTAACCTTGAGCTACTATTTCATAGAAGTTACATGCTTATTTTTCATTTTGTCCATTAAACATTTGTTTTCCTTTATGATTTTCTAAAATCTTTCTTTGGCTAAACAATTAATGTGATTGAGAGTATATTCGCTGCCAATCATTCCCTTAGGATCGACCTAAATCATTATCTATGCTACATTTGATGGGTGCGCTTGCCCTGTGAGATCGTGGCTATTGGTTTGAAAAACATTTATAAATTTGAAAAACTTGGTCAATGATCATTAAAAATTGAGCTTTGAATTTCACAAATCACATACTAACAAGAAACACAAACCAATAATTTTGGAGAGACTTAAGCTACGTTCAATGTGACGGACTTGTCATTCTATACTCGAGATGAGTTTGATCCATATTTGAGGGAAATCTTCATGAACCCCGGGGAGATGATAGGAATCATGGGACACTTAGGCTAATAACCCGATTTAGAGTTAAGGGCTTGATGAACTTGGTTCCAAGAAACCTTACAAATGATTCGAATGATGATGAAGTGGGCTTCCTTAGAGGATATTTGATGCATTTTGGAGTGAGATTTGATTTGTTATGCTTAAGAATTGGAACTTCATCATCAGAGGACATCATGCCTGCCATCATGCTCGTGATCCCGACCATGATGGTGAAAATGCCCGTAATCAAGCTGTAGTTGAATATAGGCTTAGTAGTTGTGCATCAGAGGAGATAACGGATCCTATCATGCTCGTGATCCAAGTCGTGATGAAAGATAGGGTCGTATTAGAGATCTTGAGAGCATTATCATCGTACTAAATAAGGACCTGAGAAGATAATAGACGTCATCACGCCTATGACACCGGCTATAATTGGCCATATCACACCCACTATTTCTTGGAGGTGAAAGAGGAAACTTGATCCAAGAGGATCATAGCTCGAGTCATGGCCGTGATCAATAGGGGATCTCCTACCCTGTTTATGCATTTTAAAAACAGTATTTTCCTATTTTATTTGTTTGTCTTGTTAGTTTCCTTTTTCATCCTTGCCCAACCTATGGGTATATATAGGGTTCATTAGTGATGTGTTGAGCTGATTTTGTTGCTTGTTTTACCCTTGGTAAATTTTGTAGTGTCCTTTGTGTCAAATTTCCTTCTTGAATAAGATTGAGTGTTCCATTCTAGATTGTTCCTTGTTGTTTCTTATCCTCGTACGTAATATCGATTGATTAGGACGATTAGTTTGATTATTTCTTTTGTACGTCATACCTAATGACTAGTTGTTCATATGTTTTAATTTTTCTGTTTTATAAATCATAAAACCTAAAACATATTATAAATCCTAAATCGCAATTATTTAAATACTCCAATCCTTATCACCTTATCTGGCCTCATTGAACCATGAGACAACCTGTTTAAGCCCATGTTTGATCTCCTGAAAACATTTGAAAGGCCCAAGAACATTTTGAGTTGAAAACATCTCAACCTATCTGACCTTCCTTAATAAGTCATCCTTATAAAGAATTGCAGAACTAATTTGCCAACTATTTCTAATACATCCTAACATCTTGGAACATGCATTACAGGGTGTTATAATATCTAACATTTTGGGAATGATAGCTAGAGGACGATTACTGTCACGCCCCAAAGGTACCATAAATGTAGCAGTTTGCCACATATAATATTAAGACTTAAGAATGACTACCTTAGTCACGCAAAAGTCTTGATATTATATGTAAGGCGTACAACACAATAATAGAAGACACATGTGGAATGTGTAGTTTGAGAAAGTAATATAAAGTATACAAGAATCTAAATAAATATTTACCCACAAAACATAAAGATATCAATTCGTCACATCAACTTAGGTGCATTCCCCTACTAAATTCTCCAAGGATCGAAATACAACTTAGTCTTACATATAATTATATAGCTAACACCAAAAGATTTTAAAGGAATTCCGATCTAAGGTCCTTAATTGGATTTCCCCTAAAGCTTCCCAAAAGAAATCTTACTGAGATGTAGAGCATTAGATAAAGTAGCAAATGATCCCATGAAACCAAAAATCTACAGGGGTGTAAGCTTAACTAACTTAATGATAATATTCCCAGGTTAGCATACTCGAAGCAAAATATCAAATAAGTTATGATTAAACAAGCATACGATATGCATTAAACACATGACCAAACAAGACATATGGTTTTCTGAGAACCATATGTTGAATAAATTTAAGCTCTTCATCAGGGTTAGTAATACCAGCCAATACTTTTGCAAATAGATTTTGTAGATCTTATCGGCTACTATCGTAAAAAAAAAAAAAAGAAAAAATGTATGTCTTACCAGCTACTACTCACCACTTTGTAGGTCTTACTGGCTACTACTCACCATATGTAGATATTACCAATTATGCTAGCCACCACTATTATGCACTTGCCCTATCAAATGTATAATAGCAGATGCAATGAGACTTACTATGTGATATGCATGAATTAATTTATTGAGATCTTGGCATTTAATTAAAATTTCTTAGAGGTGACAACACAATTTGTAGGCACTTCAACATGGTAATTTTTGGTCCCAAAAGAATAACCAAGAGAAGGGGAGGGGTTGAATTGGTTATTAAATAAAATCTTCCTTTTTTCAAAAACAACCTAAGACACACCTACTTAGTTAATCAAATATAATGGCTTTTAAAATTACTTTGAAAACAATCAAACTTGATATTAAAAATTGTTAATATAAAATATAATTTAAATAGCAACAAACTAAATCAAGTTCGCAAAGAGTAAGATATATGCTAAAAAATTAATCTTCCAGTTGCTCTTTGACTGATCTTTTGAGTTTAGTGAGTAGCTAAAACAAATAAACAAATATGCATGAAATTAAAAAGATAAAGGTAGAGAAGGGTGCAAAATCGATTTTTAGAGATTTCGCCTTAAGCATTAGTCATTTCTTCCAGCGCCAAACCGGAGACCCGGTATTCCATACAGGTATGTTCTACTATATCAAGAAGAAATGTATAATACTATTCACCACTTTGTAGGTCTTACTGGCTACTACTCACCATATGTAGATATTACCAATTATGCTAGCCACCACTATTATGCACTTGCCCTATCAAATGTATAATAGCAGATGCAATGAGACTTACTATGTGATATGCATGAATTAATTTATTGAGATCTTGGCATTTAATTAAAATTTCTTAGAGGTGACCACACATTTGTAGGCACTTCAACATGGTAATTTTGGTCCCAAAAGAATAACAAGAGAAGGGGAGGGGTTTGAATTGGTTATTAAATAAAATCTTCCTTTTTCAAAAACAACCTAAGACACACCTACTTAGTTAATCAAATATAATGGCTTTTAAAATTACTTTGAAACAATCAACTTGATATTAAAAATTATAATATAAATATAATTTAAATAGCAACAAACTAAATCAAGTTCGCAAAGAGTAAGATATATGCTAAAAAATTAATCTTCCAGTTGCTCTTTGACTGATCTTTTGAGTTAGTGAGTAGCTAAAACAAATAAACAAATATGCATGAAATTAAAAAGATAAAGGTAGAGAAGGGTGCAAAATCGATTTTAGAGATTTCGCCTTAAGCATTAGTCATTTCTTCCAGCGCCAAACCGGAGACCCGTATTCCATACAAGGTATGTTCTACTATATCAAGAAGAAATGAGAATACAAGCTTATCAAACACAATGGACTTCAATTACACTCTGTTAACCTAACTAGCTTTACTCAAGCTATTTACTGATCTACAGAAAGAAAAATGTCAATCTCATCCTATACAAATCTCACACGAGATTTACAAAGCCTTATGGAAGTAAAGTAATTAAAGTTCCTCAAAGTTTCAATTCAAGAATAAAATGAAAAAATATCAAATGACAGAGATTAGCTTGTAGACAAGATGATTTTCAAAAGCTTTTTGGAGCAATTGTATATGTTCTTCTTTTAGGCTTGGATGATTATCTTTTAAAAGTTAAATTTTGTAGTCATCCGATTAGCTTCTTTGTTCAAGAGCTTCCATATCCCTAAAATGTAGGATAATATCTTCCTTTCTTTTATCCATATTGTACCAAGCGTTAGATAGGTTGACAACTTATACTATAATATTTATGGTGCTTCAAATAATCAACTATCTCGAGCTTTACTCATAAATACTTGTAGTAATTTGATCTAGATAAATCTGAGTTTATATCATGGACTCTTGAATTTATCCATAAATTCGATTAAAAAATAAAAATCACCTTTGGATATGTTTACCAACTTGTGGAACGTTTGAATGTATTATCAAATACATTCAACTTTGGTGCTGGGTCTTTCATTTTGGTATAAAACTTTATCAAATATCAGATTCGTAATATTCTTATCAAAGATGTCAGTTGTAGGATCAATCTCTGAGTTACATTTTAAGAATAATATTTCATTGCTCATTTCAATAGAAACCTTCTGAGTTTACACTTCAAGTTCTTACTTAGTCCTTTGAAAACTTTACTTGATTTTGTTACTTCATGATTGATATAAAACCATTGCATAACTTAACAAATTTATTAGTAATACCTGATCTTTTTGTTATCATCAAAACATCTTAAAGAGAGATCCTAGCTGTAATAAATCATACATTTGATTATTAACAATTCAAGACTGATATGCTTAGCATAAATTCATCAAACATTATAAATCACATACACTTTCCATTTTTATCTTTTCTTTTTCTAGTGCCACTAAACTATAAGCACAATGATGAGTATAAAAAATGAAGGAAGTAAATCACTCGACCATGTCTTGATAAAACACTTCTAATCGAAATAGTCTTCTAGGTAGAAAGTATCCCCTTCCATGTCACCTAAACAAAAGAAATACCCAAAATGAATATTATGTAGAATTTCTACTTACATTTTCTAATTCTAACTTCTAATTCCCAAAAGAATTTGGATTGTGGAAATTCTAATTTAAAATCCATAACCTACTCATTTTAACGGAATTTCAAATATAAGTAGTTGTTTTCTACTTACTTAAAAAGATCTATCTATTTCTAAGTTTACTTTTAACATTTAAGGTCATTTGGATCTTAGGTTCTAGCCCTTATATTTTTACAACTTTTGAAGTTCTACACTATTTCGACACTTTAAAGCAAGCAAAAATATTTATTCATGTGAAAATCATTTGATACTTATATTAGCTCACATCATATGCATAATTTTAGTAATGTTGCCACAAGAGTGATTTTTCTTGAAACATTTAATGTAGAAGTTTGTAAAGTTAACTTTTAGAGGAAAATCTTCTGTCTTAAAAAAAGAATTACAATTTTTAGTTTGTAGAAATGGAATTGTATAACCACTAAGATCATTATTTCTACATCTTTTTAATCTCACAAAATAAATTTCATACTCTATAACTCGGTTTTCCCTATGTGGAGTACAAATTCCTATTTTAAGTTAGATGATCCTAAATTAACTCATGAAAAATTGGTTTGTTCTTGGTTCCTAGAAAAACATTAATATGTCTAAAAATATTTTAAGAAGATTTTGCATGGAAAAGAATTGTTAATATTTAATCTTAACGAAAGTGGGACTAGCTAACTATTTCTACTCTTAAGGAAAATTCTCTTAAGTGTTGCAAATTTATTTTGAAAGCCTTTAGTCTCGTTTTATAAATTAGGACATAGTTTCTATTTTTATTTTGAAAATTCTTAGTAAGGCAACAACATTGCTTGATGATCATGCATACAAGTGAACAAATTATTTTTGCTAAAATTCAATTTATAAACTCATGTAGCAATTAGCAAGAATAGAAAACCAAAGAGATAAATAAGGATAAGAATATGGAAGTCTTAGCTTCTTATCAAGACTTTTCAAGACTGAATAATTTCTACTCACCTTAAAAGGAAAATAAGAAACGAAAAAGAAGGAAAAGAAAAACAAGAAAGAAAAATCATGAAAGTCTTTTTTTTTTTTTTTAATTCAAGGCTTCCCGAGACATGAAACACATCTAGTTTCATGAATCAAGCAAGAAATAATTATGAGAGCCTTAGATTTTATCAAGGATCTGTGAGACTTGAGTATTCCAGTCTAAACAATATAGCAAATAAGAAAAATGAAGAAATTTAGTCTTAGATTATGTACAAGGCTCCCGGGACTTAGATTATGGGCAAGTCCCAAAATATGTCTTAACTTGATGAGGACAAGTCTAAGACTAGAATGACTAGTCTTGTTTATTGCAAGCAATAGATAAGAAACAAAATAAGAGCATAATAAGATGTTATGTTAGTAAGCTTTAGGCTCTAAAAATATATATACATATACTTCACATACTACATAAAGAAAGTTAGATTAGGAGCATGAACATAATAAGAACATAACAAGAATAATAAATGAATATGGTGTTGAACAAACTATGAACAAGTTGTTGTTTCCATGATTTCTTCCCTAGCATAATGCTCATGGGGTTTTAGAAATCATAACACAGAAAGTGTCATCTTATGTTAACATGAACTAAAAAGAGGGTTTAAGTATTTATCTAAGGTAGATGATGATGGAAGATGGTATATGAGAGAAGAATGAAGAGAAAATTTGTTTTGAAATAGGGAAGAAGCTCATAGCAATAAAAGGGGAGGAGAGAGGAATTGTGGAGAAAATTTAGTGGAGTTTGTTAAACGTTTAAGAGTATGTGTAAAGAATAAAGGAGAGATGGGTTATTTATAGAGTTTTGGAGTGGAAATTATTGTAAATTAAATTAAATTAAATGAAAATGAAATAAAAATTGAATGGATGGAGAGAAAGGGGCACCGACCACATTGAAGAGAGGGGAGAGAAATTGATTAAAATTGTATTTTTGTAATTAAAAGTAAGTAATGTGTAAGATAAGTTATGTAAAAAGTTTTATGGGAAAAGAAAATATAAGAGATAGGTTTATAAAAGTATAAGAATAGGTAGTAAGAAAAAGTAGAGATGAAGATATAATGATGAATAGTAGTAAATAGTAACTTGAATAGTAAATCAGATAAATAAATTAGCAGTAATAAGGAAAATACGCATAAACGGGCTATATATGACATTTATACAAGCCGAAAAATTTTATAATTGATATTTTAGGATTCCTCATCTTATTACGAAACTACAAATGTTGTCGGAATATTTCATTGTTTGTGTGTCGGGATTCTGATTCATAAACTGATCCCATTTGGTCCGGAATAAGCGAGTTTTGGGCGAATATGATCTTTCTAGGTTAGATGACATTATTCCAGACTATAATCTATGGTTAATCATTTGTTTGTTTTAGGATTCCGAGCGTTGGACTGCTAGATCTAGTTACTCTAGTTCTTAAGGTAAATCTATGTTGACTTTAAGGTTTTTGGTTTGACATCTGGTTCTAAGGCTTACTAATACTGTAAAATTTAGGGGTTTACAATTACTACCCACAATAATCACAAAGATCTAAGACGACCATTCATAGTAACTGTCTCAACATGAGACAAATGCCATTAGTAACTACTTTAGATCTCCTCTATAAATAGCTCTAATGGGGCTTTGATAAAGACATCTTGTACTCTCTTAGCTCATAGTCCACTTATATATACCATCAAATCCTTCACTGACTAAAGCATTGGAGTGGTTACAATAGGTAACACCCTAGCTCATCCTAGATTCCTTTTACTTGTTGTACAATTTCAAGTTTATCTTCTTAGTTATCCTCTACCATGGAAAGCTAAGTCGAACAAGGTGGAAAATTAGAAAGATTCTCAAAATTTTGATAATAATTATGAGATTACCCTTGTATTTCTATATTGAAGAAGGTTGATAGAGAGTGATTAATAGCAATATCTTTGTTGGCAGATTCTTATGATAAGTATCCATTGAAGCCCTTAATGGTACTAAACCTAAGGTTCTTATATAGACAAGGAACAATGATTCCTTAGGTTTTGGTTCCATAATAGTTAAGCTAGTTAGATTGTGTAACATGGGTTTAATTGGAAAATTTTAAGAGGGGTTTTTCTAACTATTACCTTGAATATAAGTTGACTTTTTCAAAAGGGAAGGAACTTATTAGTTATTATGAGTAGCCAACCAAACATAAGAAGAAACATGGTATTTGAAGGATTATGTGTGAAATAACATTTGCACCACAAACTAGTTATGTGTTAGTAGTTAGCTAAATGTAACAAATAGTTTGGATTGTAAACAAATAGATGGTACACCATACATATATGTGTAACAGTTGTAATACACAAATGATGTAGTATGAAAAGTGGAGGAAAAAATATCTAAAAGTGGTTATCTTGTTTTTAGCCCCCAAAATAACATATTTTATGTGCTTTTTCAATACTCAAATCCAAAAGCTTTGTTTTACTTTTGTTAATAGTATCTTGTAAAACATAGATCATTGATAGTGATAACGTATAGATAGAAAACACTATAAAAATCGACACCGAAGAGATTTTCATATCTAGCTTCACATTTATGAACTACATAATGTTATAATCAGAACTTAAATTATAAGTTGTTTTTCAATGAATAACTTGAACATTTCAAGTGTCATTTTAATATCCAATTGAATTTTATATTGCTAGGTGACAACATGGACTAATGATTACATGACACATGTGTTTTCTCATTAAAATAAACACACATCTCAAATATAGTCTTATTATGTCATATTTAAGTTGTAAAAATCATAAAAAATTCAAAGCGAATTTTAAATTTTGTTTGAAATTTTGGAAAATAAAATAACAATCAACTTATTAATGGTGGCTCTCTTGAAGACCTTTGTGCATTTTATTTCCATGTAACCTAAAAACCATGCATGTATTAGTAACTATCATATAGATTTTTGTCTTGACTTGGTGTTTGACTATTAATTTATCGAGGTTATGTCTTCAAGACATATTACTGAGTATTCAAAACATAGAGTTTTAGCTAATGCAAGAAAGGTGTTTGATGAAATGTTCAAGAGAAATGTCTTTATTTTGAAAATGCCTTTTTGTATTGTTATAAAGTATAATGGGTCTTCTAATGGTAATGGTGGTCAGTACTAGGATGTATGATATTTAATGGAGTTTAGAACATAGGAAACTTGATTATTATTATTTTTATTCTATAGAAAGTATGTCGACAATAATTATATTGATTTGTTTTTAGATTTTGTAGGTATGTGCACTCATAATGGAGTAGTTACGTGTATACTGCACAAGTATCGCACTAAACATAACTTGAAAGGAGTGATGTAGATGGCATGCAATGGTTGATTACATAAGAAGAGTAAGGGAGGAAGAGTAAGCAATCTTAATAGGTTCAAACATACTTATCATAGACTAGGGAGCTGTAAAGCATCAAGCCTCATTTTGGTTGAAGATATGAGACATGTTCTTAATTGCAAATAAGTGCTATACCCTTAAGATATATTTGCAACAACACTACTATATTTGCTTAAAACTCCAAATGATCCAAATAAGAGGGACTCTTAGATATTTATAAAGTTTGACCATTAATGTTATGCATTAGATCGTGTTGACAATGGACGATGAAGATGGGTCTTTTTTTGTAGTGGATCCCATATTAGGCTCTTTTTTTTTTATTTACTTAGCTAGGCCTATCAAAGGCTTCCTTTAGTGCATGGACCTCTTTGAGAAAATGTTGAATATGTAAGTCAATTTTAATGGACATGGCTATAAGTATGCTTTAATAACCCCAAATAATACATGAGCTTACTCTTTGGCCTAAATAACTTAATCCAAAGAGAATTGGATTTAGCCATTTGTATACTTTAATTTATTTTTAAATTTATTGAGTAATGCAATAATATTTGAAATACTTTACTTACATGTGGATTATTGTTTTTGATTATAAATACCAAGTAAGGTAGTAACATGTTATTTTGGATTCCTAGAGCATTTTTTCCTTCCATTCCCTTAATTCAATTTGTATTGAACTCAATTCACTCAATATAATTACTCAACCGAGTTAAGGAAAGGTTTTCAAAAAATAAAATTTTAAAAAATGATTGAAGTCACCACCTTAGTTGAAGTTGTGAAATATTAGAGAAATTAGGATCAAATAGATGATTTAATCTTAATATAAAACTTTGAATATCAATATATATATATATATGTAAATAGAAAAAAGAGAATAAGAAATAAAAATTTAAAAGGCTACCCTATTAAAACCTATTGTAATACCATCTCAATACTTTACATATTCTTTACATATTTTAGTGAGATAAAAATTAGATTTTTAAGAAAAAGGAATATTAAGAACGAATAATCATAATCAATTATTTACAAAATGGCAAATATTAATGAAAGTTATTCAAATATGGTGAAATATATATATATATATATATTATTTAGACTGCTCCAAAAATTCCTACATATCTATAAACCGAGAATAAGCCATCTTAGTTCATTAATCAAAACTTTAGTTTGTTGGTTGATTTTATTAAAATAAAAATCACTTTAGGTGAATTACTAGTTATTTTTATTCGAAAACATCTTTTGTCTTTTTGGAAAAACTCAAAAAAATATAATGATTTTGAGAAAAGCCATTTATTATTTTTATACTTAAAAAAATATCCTAGATATGAAACCTTTTTGAAAATTGTAAGATAAGAAAAGGCAACAAATTACTAACAAGCAAAAAGTTGCAAGTCGAAATGGGTCAAAACAAGACAAATCGCATGGAACAAAACATCAAAGAAACATGAATTTAACAAGAACACATTAAGAATATGGATTTTTTATATTCATTTCTATCTTTTTTTTTGTTTGTATTTTTCATGTGAAAATGGTATCAAAAGCTTATTTATTTGTTTGTGATGGATTAGGACTTAGATAAGGAAGATTTTGGAAAAGGAGATATGATGGAAAAACCATGGAATTCTGAGCTTTCTAATGCAATCATTGAGGGTGATCCATTAGAAAGGTGAAACTTAAGGATAAAGATAATGAGCTTCTGGATCAACATCAAGAGGGAGATGAGGATATGTTTTTAGAAGGATCTTTTGGCTCATTGGAGAATATAAGGGTTGAGGATGATAGAATATCAGTGGTGATAATGTCAGTGTTGGTAGAGATGTGGGGTGAGGTTAAACTCTCATACAAAGAGATTTTGATTGGCGAGAAGGATAAGTGTGATAGCAAGGAAATGGATATTAGAGAGACAGTGATTTCCAGATTATGTTGATGATCAAGGGCCACAAATTAGGTTATCATCTAGACTACATGAAATTCTAGAAAAACCATGGAAGCAGTTGGTTATTGTGAAACTCATGGGTCATATAGTTAGATATAAAATTTATGTAATATATGGAAAAATGAGGATGAAAATATAATTGATTATGAATCATAAGATGATATAGGATGAATTTAAGGTCAAAACAAGTAAGTTGTAAAAGTTTAAGTTTGATTGGGAAATGAATGTTGAAGTTCGGATTTCTGCAATTTTTGACGGATGCAACGCCACCATTTGGAAAATCTACACCGCCGACGTAGAGATTAGCGTAGGAAGGAACATTAGCATTTTTTTTAACATTGGATGGAACGTGGTTGGTGTACGCGAGCATTGATTTTGATCAGTTTGATTTCTTTTAATGTTGGATAGGAATGCCATCGACGTTGGTCATGAATTTGTCGGTGCATGTTGTTGGATCGAAATTATGGGAATTCAATGCCTTGATGAACGCCGCCCGTGTTCGTGTTATTTTTGCTAGCGTAGGGTGTATGCCGGAAAAATAATACATACGCCGCCAACACCTATGAGCAATTTCTATATATACGAGACGCAAGAAGACATTTTCGACAGAAACATTTTCCTTCATCAAAGAGAGTTTTGGAGCGTTCTTGGAGTTCAAGGGTTTGGAGAATCTTCAAGAGTGTGTTTTTGGTCCAAAATGATCTTAACCTTCTCTTATGTGTTGTATATGAATTTGTATAAGTTTTCTTAGGGTTTTATGGATTTTTCATGAAGGTTTTGGAGAAAAACCCTAACTTTGTGTGGAATCCGAAATTTTGAGAAAAGATTCGAGTTTGGTGATCCAAACAAGTAAGTAAAATCTTTTAAACGTAAAGATTCAATAAAGGTTCATTCTTGATATGAATGTGATTGTTCTTATTGTTATGAATATTAGGGTTTTAGAGGATTATCGAGTTCTGTAGATTGTTGTGGAAGATTGATCTAGTTAAACGGTGCAACTTGGTGATTTTCTTTGTCAGGTTAGGATTTGGGGAGTTATAGTACATTAGGGTTTGTTTATATCGTGTTCGTATCTATTATATATATGTATGTTGTTGACAGGAATTTGGAGATTTGGGTTGTTATTGTATTGTCATTATTGATTGAAGTGTTGTGGAGATTCGGGATATTTGGTTGTGGTTAAATGTTGTGAATAAAGGATTTTTAGGAGATTCATATTAGAGTTCCTGAAATTGAGAAAGGTACGACCAATCCTTGTTTGTTGTTTGTGCTTGTAAGTTAGTATCGAGTGTTTGGTTATAGGAAATAAACTCGTAATGAATCTAATGATAATTTGCTCAATACCATCCTCAGACCGACGGACAGTCTGAGCGGACGATCCAAACCTAGAAGACATGTTAAGGGCGTGTGCCTTAGAATTCAAAGGGAATTGGGATAGTCATGTACACCTAATCGAGTTTGCCTACAATAACAGCTATCACTCACCATCCAGATGCCTCGTATGAAGCCTTGTATGGACGGCGTTGTAGGTCCCCTTTGTTCTGGGATGAAGTGGAAAAGGTAGCAATTGGGCCGGAATTGGTACAGGAAGCCACGGATAAAGTAAGGTTGATTCAGCGGAAAATGAAGGAAGCTCAGGATCGAAAAGAGATGGGTAGACTTGAAAAGACGAGAGCTTGAATTTAAAGTGGGTGATCATGTGTACCTGAAGATAAACCCGATTAAAAGTATCAAGAGGATGCGTACACAAGGGAAGTTAAGCCCGAGATACATTGGACCTTTTGAGATCCTGGAAGAGTCGGAGATCTGGCGTATCGGCTAGCCCTACCACCTAATTTGTCCGGGATTCACAATGTATTCCATGTGTCAGTTTTGAGGAGATATGTTGCCGACCAGAAAGGATTTGGAATTGGAACCAATTCAGTTGAAGGAAAACCTGACATACGAAGAACACCCAGTGAAGATATTGGATAGGAAAACTCAAAGGCTACGAAACAAAGACATTCACTACATGAAAGTGTTATGGAGGAATCATGCCTTTGAAGAAGCAACCTGGGAAGCGGAAGATGAAATCCAGAGGAAGTACCCCGAGATATTCGAAGGACTAGGTACGTCAGTCCCGTTTTGAGGAAAAAACTTTATTTAAGATGGGGAGGTTGTAAACCCCGGTATTCTCGGTAGCTAGGAAACCCCCGGGACTTGGAAGCGAAACCCTAATCCGATCAGGTTGAGTCTCGTGAGTAAAGCCTAAGAACCCTAAATCCGGCTTTCATTCGGTTTCATAGTAAAACAAATATTACAAAGTAAATGAATTTAAATTATTGTTCCAAAGTACATTTCAAACCTTTGAAAGTTTTAAATTCGGGAATTTTTCAATTCCGAGCCTTCCCGAGCCCAATTACGGAAAAGCGTGCCCGGACCACGGATTCAGAAAATATTCCGGAATATTCATTTGAACGTAAATTTATAAGGATTCCAAAATATCATTTTATAATTTCCAAGCTATAAAAATTACAGTTATAGCTTTTCCCGTGTTTTCGGAACAACGGTAAAGTGATGTCTTGTCTACTATTCACAAGTACAACCTACACTACACACTACCACCCTATCTTCATCCTTATAACTACTCATTTCAATTTCTTTTCCAAGAAAATTTGTCTCTTAAATAATTATTACATTTATTACAATTTCATTTACTAAATTACAAATATCAAATTTTTAAACACACACACACATATACATGCATGATGGCGACGCCCCGCCCCCCCTGTTTTTCCTCTTCATTTAATTAATTTTGTTCCATTTTGTAAAGCTAAACCCTAATTTACTTCATATACATATTATACTCTCTCTCTTCTCATTTCTTCTCTTTTTAACTTTGAAAAAGAGTAAAACCTCTTCTTCCTCCTCCTCATTGTCGAGCACTCCCCTCCCCCATTCCCTTGCAATTTCAACCTTGTTTCTTCTTCTTCCTCCTTCAAGGCTCCTTTGGTATGTTGATTTAGGTCTTGTTCTTCCTAGATCTTGTAATGGCAAGACCATATCTTGTGTGTTTCCTCATTAAGTCCCAATGAGCTCATGCTAGGGACATAGAAACACATGAACAAGAATGTCAAGCCATCACAAGACATGGATCTAATGTTTAGATGTGTTTTTGTTAAGATCTCATCTTGTTCATGCAATAAAGTAGTGATATTGTACCTATATTGTTGTTCATGCCATGAGATCCATGCTTTATATCATATGTAGTAGATCTAAGGTTTAGACATTCACAACTTCATGTACATGCATGATCATAGGTTCATTTTGTTTTATATGCTTTGATGATCATAAGAATGAAGTCTTGTTCATGTATAGAGATGCTAGATAGTGGATAATCACATATAGAAGACAAGAACATTGAAAAAGGAAGGACTTTGTCAAATATGAAAGGTTGAAAATTCGGATGAAATGGAAACCCTACCTTGAAAACCACCAAAATCATTTTTTTTCTTATATTTCATAAGGAAAATGGAGGGTATGTGTAATAGACATGTTGAAGGAATTATTTTCATAAGTTTAGATGAGTTTAGGCATAATAAAAATAAGAAAACAAGAAGTAAAGTTAGAAGGAAAAATGTTGACTTTGGATGTGTAGTCAAATTCGTAATTTTGGGTAATGCCTAAATAAACACTTAGTATTTAAGTCTAAAATGGATGTTTTATAATCTATATGAAGTCCTTAGATAATGTATACATTGGAGCTTCACTTTTTAATACATTAGACAAGATTTTTCTTAAGAAAAATGCAAGAAAATGAAATTTGCAAAATTCGGATTTTTACAAGTAGCTTATTTAAAAACATGTTTACCAAAGGAAAAATGTAAATTTTTATGCATGAATGGAGGCCATGACTATTATAGACTTTGGGGAACTTATTTTTAGATAGAAAACATGTGGACTACAAGACTAAAAGCCAAAGAAACCCTAAGGAGTATAATGTGGAAAAATAGTCTACTAGAAATAACCTTTGCAAGATTTTCTAACACTTAGGAGTTCATAAGGGTTTATTACCACAAAAATTATCATGACCATGCACATATTGAGTTCATTACATGGCATACACATTAGTAGTCATTCCTATATCATTCATGCATGAATCACCAACTAGGAACATTTCTTATCAAAAGCAAAGCACATTTTCGAAATTGGATCAATTGCGGAACAGAACTGATCCCACTGTTCCGTGACCTTACTATTTTCAAAACTTGAATTTAATATTAGAAATAGATATATCTTTCGAAGTAGATGAAGATCGATATAAAATTTGCGAAATTCCGAGTTAAAATGACCAAGTTATGGCCGTTTTAAGTCGGGACTTCCGCAAATAGCGAGAAATCCGAATTCAACTAGTCTAGATGTATAGTTTGATTTAGTTACATGATGAGAATCATTAGGATTATTCTTGCTTGGTAGGTGATCGAGCAGGACGACACTCTACCTCCTGACTACTATTATTAGAAGTTGGCGTCCAATGGCCAAGTGAGTTTACTTCCACTCTCAATTATTGCTTGTGATTGTAATGTAGTGGCACTAGTGATGTAGGCAAAGATAAAAGAAATTGTATAAGCATGATGGGGTATATGGGAATTATTTATGTTGTTTATTGTTGATATGTGAAATGGAGCTTAAGGTATATCGAAACCGGGTGTTAAGATATTGACTGCTTTACTAGTATCTTACGATGAATGTCTGCGAATACTTGTTGGTCACTTAAAAGAATTGAATTAATGAATATTTGACTCCGACTATAAATTGAATTCATTCATGTCACGATGGGGTTGGAGCATTCGCATTGTTGGTTAATCGTGATCCATAAAACGATTGTTGGTTAATCGTGATCCATAAAACGACTTGTTGGTTAATCGTGATCCATAAACGAATTATTATTAGTTGACCGTGAGCTTAAACGGCGTCGTACCGCAGGATTCGTTAATCTGCTAACCCGGGATGGAGGGCGCAAGTCCATTCACATATGATTTCCGGACGGTCATATGTTTGATGATCACATTTGTTTGATGCATTCACTTGCCTGAATAAATACTTGTTTGAATGACTTATACTTAATTGCGTTATGGAAGTTATTACTCACTAAGCTAGTTAGCTTACGCCCCCATAGTTTTTATCTTTTGCAGCACGATTTTATATGGCTTAGGCCGAGACAAGCTACAGCGCAAGTACCGGAGATAGGAGTTTCCCATAGAAGTTTAATCCATTCCTTTTATATAGACTTCATTGGAAACTAAAGACTCTGGATGACTGTAATAGACTGTTATTCTTTTGGGGGGAATGCCCCTTAGATCTTGTAAACTTTAAATTATGCGTTTTGATTTATTATCTATGGCTAATGAATGCCTCGTTAAACTGTTTAACTCCATTTGTTGAAGTATTCTATTGTCGTAAAGGAACGCTTTACATCTACTTAAGACTTCCGAAGACCCCGGGTAGGGAACTCGAGAGTCTTACTTAGTATGTGGCGGGCTGTTACGTTTAGAATACCCTACGGGGCGTGATAGTAATGCTTTCACGTTAGGGCGTTACAATTTATACAACCACATTTAGGAGTTATGGCATCCAACGGTAGATTGTAAGGTATAGACCTTGGTAATCAATTTTTTCTTGTTCAATTGACTAATGATATAGATTTTATACGAGCTCTGATAGATGGTCCTTAGGTTATCATGGGGCATTGTCTCTCTGTCCAATAGTGGCATCCATCCTTCCGAGCATCGACAGCTACTATGTCTCAAGAACAATTTGGGTGAGCTTTCTAAATATGCTTATGCAGTATCATCATGAGATTTTGTTAACTAAAATTAGTAATAGTATTGGTAAAACCTTCAACAAGGATTATAACACTGCTTCTGCACAAAAGGGTAAGTTTCTAAAGGTTGTAGTTTAGGTAGATTTGTCAAAACCTTTGGTGCCTAACTTTCATTTGGATGGCATAGGGTTGACTATGAAGGTATCCTTCACATTTGCTTTAGTTGTGGGTGTGTAAGTCATAATTCAACAGTCTGTCCAAAGAAAAATCGAGAGAAAATGTACTAGATGCTATTAGTAATGGGAATTAAGCTATGAAAATTCGAGAAGATGTAATGTGCAAGCACAAGTGGCAAAGGAAGTTGGCTATGTCGCCGGCCTTGAAAGAAAGCTGGCTTTGAAAGTTTTCAACCTTAAAGGATTACAATGGAGATGCAGGCTGTTTTATTTTATTTCAAACTATTCATTTTTATTTTTAAATGTTTTTATTTTATTAGTTTTTTTAGTTATTTCTTTTCCTCTTAGGGTTACGACGTTATAAATACCTTACGTGTTATAAACACATGAGTCTTTTTTGGATATTGAATTTCTTCTTTGAGAGTTCTCTCAAAATTACTCTTATCAGTCATATTGTGATTGTGGTGAGTTGTTGTTCTTATCAATTCTTAACCGAATTGTGGCGAACAAACCATTATCTTCATTTCGTGGGTCATATCGATATATGGTTAGCGTCATGGTTATCAAACTCGCGATTCTACCTAGAATCGCTAGAGGGTTAGTAGAATCGGATCGTATAATCGAAACGTAGAAACGTAAGTTTCTACAACCTATATAAAATAACTTTTAAATATTAGAGATTTACTTACATTAATCTTAAAAAAACTTCAAACAAATAATAAAAGCTGGCAAAATCAACATACATTTTAATTATATGTCATAATAAAACTCATAAAGTTAATAGTCATAGGTAGTCAGTTGTGTAATATATTTCGAAATAAGAACATACATAACCCACAAAACGGTTTTATAAATTATCACATGCACATGTCATGTCTCTTAACTTGTTAAATCAATCAACAATCCCAATTTCAAGTAGAAGGTATTATACATTAAGTTTTGCGTTATGAAAAGGAAAGTCATGTATAATGGCATGTTTAGTTAGTTTTTGTTCAGCTAAATAATATATAGTTGAAAAATTAACTTTATATTTTGTATAATATCTTTTTTTTTTTCAATCCAACTTAGTTATTTTACGAAGTTAGATTGATCATTCATGGCTTGTAGTTGATGATCAGGAGTAAGAATAAGACAAGAACTATTTCAAAAATTCAATTGCTAAGTACAAGAAAAGTAAAACAATCCTCTATAACTAAATTCTATTCATTTTACTTAGTCAATCTCATCGAGTCATTGAAAAATCATATTAACTTTTCAATAAATTCAATTGTCAAAGATTCAAAAGGCTTTAGTTTTAGAATTTCTTTTCCCATTCAATATTTTAAGATTTTGGAAAAGTTTGACATGAGAAAAGCTGTTATGATCATTTATAAGAAAATATTATACATGAGAAAAGCCTGTACTATGGGTTGATTTTATATGTCGATTATCTCATTTTGATAGTTTTTATATTGTAAGGATTAAGAATGATATTATTTTATTTGTATTTTATTTCAAAAATATTGATTTAGGCTAGCTTGGAATTCAATACTCCAATTAAGTGTAATGCTAGTGGTAGAAATTATAATTAAGTAGTAAACAGCTAAACCTCTATGCACTCTAATTTTATTCCATATAAACAACATACTATAATTTATAATCTAAGGTTGGTGTGAGATATTTATTTTTATCATATATTGGGAGATTACATTTTAATTTTTTTTACCTGAATTAAATTAAAAGGTTATAACAATGGCTCAATTAAAAACTTCGTATCTGAAGCATCTAAATTTAATGTTGGAATTTGGATTTGGATGTCGGCTATAAGATTTAAGTAAATAAAAATATAATACTTTCTATATTATGTTAATATAATTATCATAGATAGTTCAAAATATCCATATCGTATCGAATTCTTATTTTTTATTACCTATCGTGTTATAATTCACACGGTATACCTGTAAAGTCGACAAATGTCTAGCTGAAAACAAACATGAAAATCGAAACACCAATTTATCTATAGGAAAAAAAAACACCGAGCGACAAAGGTATAGGATTTGGCATTTCAGGAAGCTATTAACGTTTCATAAGAATCACCATTCGTCAGTTTCACAACAAAATCCTAGGATGCTTACATATATATATATATTTATTTGTCGTCAACCGGGAGAAGGGTTTTTGTTAATTAGCCTCATACAATTTGCTAGTATTGCCATGGAAGAAGGGAAGCCATTGATGGTGTGTGGACGGAGCGAGCATAGCATGTACGCACTGGAATAGACGTTCGGCCATTTCTTCACACTTTAATATATATATATATATATATATATATAATAGCCTTACAGGGTCCATAGATACATATATGTGTATGTGTTATGGGTTGCCTGGCAAAACTTGAATCCATTGCAAACTTGCACTGTAACGGAAGCGAAATAGAGGAAGTACTAGACTCGGTAGAAACTGACTTGAAATCACGATTCTTACGATTCCACCATTGAAATCGCGATCCTACGACGATTTTGAAGGAGAACCGATTCCATCACCGATCCGACTAGGAAACACCATCTAGAAACGAAAACTCATACGATTTTACGAGTTGACTCGCGATTTTGACAACCATGGTTAGCGTAGTTCGGGTTGATTTCGATATGTAATATCCCTTGTCAATGCCGTTGATATCCTTTTCTTTCATCATAAATCAATATAATAAAAAAACACCCAAAATACAAGTCTGCTATAATTTGCGATTCATGGTATCTAATGAATTTAGGCACATCATTTTTTGGTATCAAAGCACAAGGTTCGAATTAGGGTTTATATTGTGATTGTGTTATCTATGATTTGGAGGAATTCATAGATTGTGAATCATGTCAAATGATAGTGTGAACAGGAATATGGAAATGATGGTAATAGCTAAGTTGGAGGAAGTCAGGGTCATCATGCTGCAAGTGGTAGAAGATCATTAGAAGAGCATTATAGGATTTGACCACAATTGTCATCAACATGGCAATACGAATAGATCAAATGGCTTTAGCTCAACAGCTAGTGATCAACCAACAAGCACCACCGCTAATGATTAATCAACAAGTGGTACCTCCAAGTATAGTTAATGATGTCAAAAGGGAAGGAGTAAGAGGAGACCATGTCTATTGCAAAGGAAGAGGACATAATTTTGAGGATAAGTATGATTATAATTGTGAGTTCTGATAACCTAGGGACTGGAATATGTGTAACGACAAATGCCCTCATTTACTGGAGGGGATCTACTAATGATTACCTTAATTGGGAGGATAAAGTTGAAGGGCTATTTGGGTGTTACATTGATGACCACACTAGGGTACATTTGGTGGCTGTTGAGTTCACAAGATATGTTGCTTTTATGGTAGACGAAATCTTTGCCAACCGAAGAAGAGATAGAGAGGCAAAGATTCATACATGGCAGGATATGAAGCGAAATTTTGAGGTAGAGATTTATTTTAAAACATTACAAACATGAGTTGTTTATGCATCTCTAGACAATGAGATAGGGATGAAAAACTGTAAACGACTATGTCCAAGAATTTGAAACACTGATGATATGGTGTCGAGCCACCAAACCTCCTAAGCAGACAATAGCACAATTTGTTTCTGGTTTAAAATATGAGATAGCCTATATAATTGAACTACAATGATATAAGACACTTGAAGAAACCATCCAGTTGGCCCTAAAATTTAAGAGGCAGAGACATTCTAATCCTTATAGAACAACGTCTAATAGGTCTTCTTCTAACACATTTGGGGGTTATTCTAAATCTCCAGTATTTGATTGTAGGTAAGCAGGCAAGAGTATTGATAGTGATCTTATTCTGGGAAAGAAGTGACAATTGATAGGCGAGTAAAGAAATCTACTAATGATTCTGGCAAGACTATTGAGTTTAACAGAGATGTTGCTAGTAGTTATGGGAAGAAAAGCATAGAGGTGAAGTGTTTCAAGTGTCAAGGTCATGGGGTTATGAGAATAAAGAGACCAATACATTTGAGTCATGACTATCACTGATAGGGGACTAGTTGATGAGGAAGAGGATGAAACTAAGCTAGGTCCTGACGAGTGCTGCTGTTTTTTTATGCTTAATTATGAGGATAAAGAGACCAATACATTTGAAAAACCAGGGAAGGAATAGTTCATGAATTTAGTGCCAAGAAAAATTAATCTTCTATATCTTCAGTTGGTGATGAGAAGAGGGAAAATCTATTCTATATTGGTTGTAGGATTGCGGGCAATGTTTTTGTCCTCCTTATCAATAGTGGGAGTTGCACGAATGTGGCAATGGCTTCCACGTAGTAGAAAGGTTGCAATTTCCTACAGTCCCATATCCTAGGCCATATAAACTTTAGTGGCTAAACGATCAGGGTTGCCTATTTGTTGATTCTTAGGTTAATGTACCAATCTCTATTGAGGAGGTATTAAGATGAGGTAATTTGTGATGTTTTACCTATGAGTGCTTCTCATATAATCTTTAGGAAGCCTTAGCTATTTGATAATTGAGTTATCCATCATGGATACTTTAATAGCTATACTTTTCAAAGAAATGGTAAGAGCATTTTTTTATATCCTATGAAGCTTGAAAAGATTCAAATCGCTCAGAGTTGGATGGGTACCATACAAGAAGAAAGACTATGTTTATGAATAGGATAAATATAGTGTGAGGATATGGTGATCAGTATTGGGTTCTTTTTGCTATATATCCGCATAAACTCTTTACATAGATTCATTGGGCTACTAAGGATGGTTTTTATTTATTGTAAGAGTGTATTCATCTGATGTGGGAATATAGTGAAGCATTCTGGGTTGGTGATACTCTCTTTGTCACCATGTAGATTTAATGAGAGAGGGGAGTATAAACACTTGAGAAGGGTAAGCATTGGTGAGAAAGGTCATGTGTTATGTTTTCCTAACTCTTCATTGTAGGTGCTTCCTCATTATTTACTACTCAAGGAGATGGGGTATGTTATTAGTTTGAAGTTCATTCTCTTAAGCTTCCAAATTTGAGGACAAATCTTCTTCAACTCTAGGCAAATGATGGGAATCAAGCTATGAAAACTTGAGAAGATGTAATGAGCAAGTGCAAGTGGGAAGGAAGTTAGCTACTCCGTCGGCCTTGAAGGATTATGATGGAGACACAGGTTATTTTATTTTATTTCAAACTATTCATTTTATTTTATAATGTTTTCATTTTATTAGTTATTTCTTTTCCTCTTAGGGTTACAATGTTATAAAACCCTATCGTGTTAGGAGTCTTTTTTAGGTATTGAAATTTTTTCTTGAGAATTCTCACAAAATTACTCTTATCAATCATATTTGATTGTGATGATTACCGTTCTTATCAATTTGAACCAGATTGAGGTGAACAAACCATTATCTTATTCATGGGTCATTATCGATGTAGGGTTAGTGTAGTTCGGGTGTGATTTTTGGTGAATAATATCCATTGTCAATGCCATTCATATCCTTTTCTTCATCATAAATCAACATAACACAAAAAAAACACCTAAAATACAACTTTATTCTAATTTGTGATTCACGACATCTATGAATTTAGGCACATCAGTTAGGGTACAAGATGCTCCATGTGATTCAACTTTGTCGGAGAAGATACCCAATGGTTCTCTAGTTGGTCCATGGAGTTGGCTCCAAAACAAAAATAGAAGGAATTCAAGAAAGGCAAGCACAAATTTAGCTAATCAACAAGCTAAATCTAGCAATGCCAAGAATCTTAGCTCTCATTCAATATTTTGGAAGATTTAAGAATTCCTGGATATGGAATTTAATGATAATCCCTTATTCAATGAGAGTTCTAATTTGCTGGCCAAGCAAGGAGAGTTTTAGCAAGTTTAACTTCTATAACTAACATAGGGATAAGGAAAAGCAATGAGTTAAGGGAATGTAGCAAAAAGTAGTTGTTACGCCTTGAGGGGTACCATAAATATTGTAGTCTACCATATATAATATTAAAGCCTAGGAATGACTACCTTCATCACACAAATGCTTTCATATTATACTCAAGGTATGCTTCATAGTATAGGGAACACATTAGAGTAACACAATTTATGATGTCAACAATTAAATATTAAAGCAAGAGAACTACGTATGATTAAGCTCAAAGAAGGTAGATTACATTTCTTAGGGGCATACCCTGTTAATGTCCATAAATGATTATGATATTATAACTAATCATAATAATCTCCAAAGTAAAAACACATAACATATCTATTATAAAATTCTAAAAGAAGCATTGTCCCAAGCTTCCAGATTTTTCATTGTAATCCCAAAATCCACTAGTGATTTTCACGTCATCTTATTCCTCGAGTAAAGTCTCAAGTGCTCCTGTTTCAACCAAAGCTTTATAGGAGTGTAAGCTTACAACATGTTTAATAAGCTACTTCTCGTCATTCCACCAATAATAAAAAACAAACGAATTCATTAGTCAATCATATGTTATGCAACAACAATATAAAACATGAAAATATGTACGGTCATCTAGAAACCATATATAGAATGGATTTATCCCTCCATGAAAAGAGTTAGAGAATTCAATTTGAGGCTCCACATCCTCTACTACTAGTCCCTAAGCTCTTTCTCATGGCGATTGGTCAATGCGGCTCTTCCCAAGGATGTGTTCTGTAATTCCTCAAGCAGGAATGTATTTATGTCTGCGGTAGGATTCATAGGTCCTCTAACTCTTCGCATAAGAGTAGCATCATTAGTGATATGATTCTATGATGTGCTATGCATGCTCAATTTATTATTTAATTTTTATTCAAGTTATTTTTCATTTAAGGGTGATCAACAAAATATCCACATGCATAGCATCATGATAATTTAACATATAACATTAATCAACCATCTTAAGGTATTGATATACTTATCATTCATTGAATAAGCATTCATGAAACACAAGCATTTCCCTATGACAACCCACATACAAATCCATTTTTATCTTTTCCTTATGTTCTAGTGTACTATTTTACAAGCACAAACAAGGTAACAAAATTAAGAGAAAAAATCACTCGTCCATTAGAGCAATTCCTAGTTGAAATAGTTTTCTGGAAATGGTATGTCAAGTCCTTGTCACCTAAAAAAAAGAAAAAGAAATACCCAGCATGAGTATTTCATCGAGATTCTCCTTAAATTTCTAACTCTATTTATTTTATTTGCGTTATTTTTCTCAGTTATGGAAGTTTTAACTTAAAATGGCCATAACTTGCTCATTTTAATCTATTTCTAAGGTTATTTTTAGCATTCAGGGTCATTAAGGGTTTGGAATAGCATGGTACAGATTGCGTCTAAAACATTACAGCCTTTGTTTTCCTTATATTTCAAAGTTTTACTTGACTTGAACACTCTGTAGTAATCATGAAAATACTTCTTTCTTTTAAAATTAGTTATTATTGATATTAGCTCTTAGTATGTGCATGAGACTAATGATTTTGTTCTAAACTAAAAATATTGCAAACAATCTTTATGGAAAGTAGCAATGTTGAATTTTATGAAAAATCACTTTTGGACTTGTAATAAAATGCTTTATCTTAAATTTTGTAAACATGTGACTTAACAAAAACATGGTTCAATATATACTTGGAAACCATAAAGGTCTTATATTTATTCAAAAAATTCATTTAACAATCTATTTTATAAGACATTTGTTTTACTTATTTATGACATAATACTCTAAGTATATTTCCCTTGAATTTTTTTTAAGCTTGGTCTTTAAATAAGATTTCAATTCTTAGATTTATAAATGTAAAACTTAACTAAAGAAAATCATGGTTTTATATTTGTTTTGAATCCATGAATATTTTATTTTCATGTTAAACTTCCTTTAACTAATTATTTTTCAAAACATGAATTTCTATGTGTTTGCGTATAAAATTTATTCTAAGTTGTATCATCTTTAAAATATTTCAAGTTTTGGCTTGTAAGAAAAATTAGGTAATGATGTTCTAAATTTTTATTTTTAATAAAAAGGTTTGTACATGTAATATAAATAAGATTTTTAGAAAATTTTACATAACAAAGAATTACCAACATTTATATTTGAGAAATTCATTTTGACATTTTGAAAAATATTGAGTGTTTTCTTTTAAATTCTTTATCCTTAATGAAGGATTTCCCCTAGTATTGGAGATAAGATTTTTGTAAATATTTTGTATAAAAAGAATTATTAAGATTTGTATTTTGGAAAAACTCATTTGATATTTCCAAAATTTAATTATGTACCTAATTTTATTCTTTTATTCCTAATGACAATTTTTCCTAATTGTTGAAAATAAAGTTCTTGAATGTTAATTTATAAAATGAGAAATTACAATATTCAAATTTTGAAAATTTTATCATGAAAACAATCACTTATGACCATGTATGTACATAAGTAAAAAGAAAATGTAGTAATCATACCAAGAATACAATTATTAGCATAGACTCATATAAAATTAGATATAGATAATCGAGGATACCAAAAATATCAAAATAAGATTATGGGAGTCTTAGCTTCATCAACACTCTTCGGGATTTGAATAAATTTTAGTCACCATAAAATGAGAACATAAAGAAAGAAGTCATGGAAGTCTTAGACCTTTTATAAGGTATCCTGAGATTCGAAACAATTCCTGTCTCATGAATAAATCATAAATAGTAAGGAAATAAACATGGGAGTCTTAAACTTTATCAAGATTCCCAAGACTTGAATATTTCCAGTCTCATAAAAATCAAAATGGATAATAAAAGCATGGGAGTCTTAGATTATATTCAGACTCATCATAACTTAGAATGGATAAGTCTCCTTTTTGTTTTGACTTGAAGATGGATAAGTTCAAGACTTAGATTAAGGACAAGTCTCAACATCATGAAATAAATAGAGTTAGATTAATGAGCATTTATGCTCTAAAGTTATATTTACTATATATACATATTAATATATATGAAGTCAAGTTAGTAACATAAGAAAAAATGAACATAACATGAACATGAACATTGTGACATGATTATTATGCTATCTTGTATTTATATTCCCTAGCATTTGCATCATGGGGGTTTATGTATGGAAAGCATCAAGACACATGCATATTCATGTCACATAAAGTAATTTGTAGAGAAGGTTTAGTGTTTACCTAAAATAGGAAATGAAAGAAAAATATGGAGGAGGCACTTGGATTTTGGGAGGGTGGGTGGGTGTGTGAGAGTGTGGGTGTTGGGGAGGGAGGAGGGTGGGGGAGGTTTTGTAAGCCCCTAGATTTTCGATTATATAAGCAAACCTTAAAAACCGGAAGTCAAAACGAAACCCTAAAGTTAACCTAGTTATATGATTAGTCTAGTGAATCTAGATCCGGCAATCCCGTGTTTTTTAACCTTAGAAAACGAAATTAAGATAATTGTGGAATATGGTTCGTAATAATATAGGAAATCTTAAAAATATCATATTCGTAATTTTCAAGTGTTCTTCGGATCCAAACGAGATCAGTTTTAGAAAACCGTGCCCCGGAGCACCGGATAGTAAAAATATTTCGACAACACCAATAGATTCGTAAAAATAAAAGGTTTTCAAAATATCAGTTTTAGAATTTTTCGGTAACTAAAAATAATCAGATATAGCTTTATTACGCGTATTTTCTTTACTACGGTTTTAATTGTTAGTCTACTATTCATAGTACTTTTCTACTATTTATTACTACTCACCTATCTCTACTTTTTCTAACACTCTATTCTTACACTCTGCCATACCTATCCTTACAATTTACCTTCCCATACAACTTTAATCACATCATACCTTACATATTACTTCTTTTATTATAAAACAAATAAAAAAAAAAATCACTCCTCCCCCCATTACAAGCAAAACCGGCGTGTAAACCCGAGAATTTTTCACATTAGTACCCGACTTCATAATAGATTATATAAACTAGATAATAGATTTAGATTCTGATTGAAGTCTAATAATAGGATAATATTTAGTTTTTTGGATAAATGAAAGATTTATGAACCGAATAAAGAAATTCTTCCCTAATTAATACCGAAAACGGGATCTTGTATCTTGAATAACTAATTCAAGATATGATCTAAAATTTAGACCCGAAATACCTAGTATACAAATAGATTTAAATAGAAAATATGAATATAAGGATTAAATGATTGTTTTTTATTCCGATAATGATTCAAAACTAGAATAACGAGTAGTAATGAGTTTATATTTAGACCTAAACCCTAATTTCGAGATCCCTAGATAAATTTAAAAGCTACTAATAAAAATTTATGTTCAGTATCAAAACTAGAGATATAAATACAATTTAGTTTATGTGTTAAGTCCAATACGACATAAATGATTATTTATGCTTATAACTAGAAAACGATGATCCAAAAATGAACCGTTAAGATTTTAAATGCACAACGAAAATATAAACTGATGAATAACTCAAAATCGAAACTTCAAATAAATAATCGGATCATGCTTTTGTTCTAAACTGAGTTTTCTTAAGCTATCGGAGCCTGAAACAAAAATTAACCCAATGAGTTTAAGAAATCCAAATCGCGGGAGATAAAATTATACGAATAATTAACTACGTATATATATAACCTAAATTTGTATTATTTGAAAATCTAAGTGTTTTGTATAAATTTATAAGCATATTTTTGTACAAAAACTTCCAAATATTAACTAATCTGTACCTGTATAACTCGTATAATTAACTCAAAATTTAATTAAAAATAACTAATATAATATATATATATATTTGGGCTGCTGTTTTCGGTAGGAATGCGGCTGAGTTGGTGCAAGTGGAAGGAGAAGAAGAGAGCCAGATTTGGATTCAATCATGCACCAAATTTTCCACAAAAATCAACCACAACCAATCACAAGTTGTCAAGTCCTCCAAGTAATAAATGCAATGAAAACAACTGCAAAATGAAGAGAAATTCGGAGGAAAACGAAGGAGAAACAGTCGCAACCTCTCCTTCTCTCTTTTATACATATGTGTGTCTATTAACCATAATGGAGAAGCAAACAAACTCCATAATTACTCAACTATTCCAGTCCGAAAATACTCCCAAATAACAATCAAAACCAACCAAAAACAGAAAATAAATCGAACAAAACAATCGGATACGGATCAAAGGAAAAACAAAACCAAAACCCTAAAAAACGAGCTCAAAGGTAAGTTGAGGTAACTCGAGTTATTTTTGTCCAAATCTAAGAGTTGTATCTAACTTAAAATCATCTTAGGAACATATTAAACATAAACACCAACTTTGGATTACACTTAACGAGCTCCAACAAGGTAAAATTTCAAAACCCTAGCTTTATGTTTCAAAGAATCGAAACCTATGTATTTATGTTTTTAAACGTGTTAAAAGTTGTTATATATCCATATATATGATATATAAACTCTTAGAAGTAGTTTAAGTAAGTTTTTAACATGTAACAATCAAAGAAAAAGAATCGAACCGAGGAGGAAGATGATGAATAGTGCAACGCTACCTCAAGGCTGGCAGTGTAAACGCTATACACGGCGGCTTACATGATAGGCCGGCGGCTTATAGGCAGCTTACACTCAAGCAAAGGTTACGTAAAATAAATTTTCACGTAAAAATTCAACGTAAGCTGGCTACCTGGAGATCTACGTCGGCAGCGTAGGACCGGCGTACGTTAAAGCTGGCGGCCTTCAACACCGGTGCTTTCGATATGAAATTTTTCTCTTCAAAATGATTTACACCGGCACCTGGAGATTTAGGCCGGCGGCCTTGAGCCGGCTTACAGCTAAAATTTTTCCAAAAAGTGTTTCGACTTAAACCGAATTTATATATATATTAATCTTCCAAGTATGTATATGTTATATAAATATGTATTAGATAGTAACTATAATACTAGTATTTAAGTTCGTTAGAATTAATATCTAATAACTTTTGAAACCCTAGAATTAAGAAAATGTTTAGTATTAATTAAAGTTGGTATTAGTCTAATATTTGTTCCAAACAAATAAAATAGATAAGAATGAAAATTGAAATAAGTTAATTTCTTGAGCAATGTGACTTCTAAAAATAACCAAACAATTATGTGAGATTAAATAAGAAAAACACGACGATGCTAAGTATTAATATCGAGTCTAGGACACTAATCACATATAGGGATTTAGCTAGATGGTATTGATGAATATTTTGTTTTAAATAAGTGAATTTGACTCATTAGAAGATCTACCGTGGACTACTATGACTGAGTCGGTATGAGCAGGTGAGTAATTCAATCATATTGTACTAGTTGCGATTGTAAATAGTCGAATATGTTATGCAAGATAATCAAATGAATGTTCGTTGAAAGTTTGATATGATATGATTGTATGATTGTTAAAATATCTTTATACAAGCGATAACGCAATGGTTGGTGTTGTGCAGTAGTATAATGATGATTGTGTGTAATGTATGGTCACCTTGAAATTCATTAAGACTTTTTGACTTGACAAAATAATATGGACATACATTGCACGAATTGCATTATTGCATATATGGTTGTGACAGCCTGTTACGTATTAATATTTCGGATTTCTGTTTTTGCTTGGTTGATCCAATGTGTGAGTCTTCCAAGGTTCTCTTTGGTCTAGCGGTCCTATGAGGAACTAAAAGGCACCGAAGAACGTCGCCCGTAGAATCGCTTTGAAATGATTAATACTTAGGGAGTTTCTAAGGGGATTGCAGGAGATGGTTTGTGCAAGCCACTATATTCAAAGTGGTAACATTAAAACGAGAAATCGTTGATTCTCCTGTGTACTTAGTCTCTCCTGGGCAGGTGGGTCATTGAATGCTGGTTCTTCAACCCATTAAAAAGAGGGCGTAAATCTTTTTCCTGTTTGGATTCTAGATCATCCAGACTTGTATCTGTGCATATGGTTGAGTGCTTGCATTGCATATGAATTGCTAATGACTTGTGTGATGTATGGTATGTCTAATTATTCACTGAGCTGTGGTTTCGCTCATACTCCTACAGTCTTTTCAGGTTCACTTTACGTCCCTGGTTAGTTACATCCAGGAATATGGCTCCAGTAAGAGCTTTGACGCTAGAAGTCTACAGATCTATTTTAGTTTGATGGTTATGTACTATTATAGTAGATTATTTAGTTGTATATTTCCAAGGAGATCTATGGTTTGTAATAATTTGTAATGGTTATTCACTAAATCATTTCTCTCATATATTTGTTATTTCTTGTCAAGCAACTTAAAAGATCCTGTTGTTTTGAAAACCTGTTATTCTCTGAAGGTAATCTAGTGATAATATTCAAGTGTAACTTGTTTATTACTACTAGGGTACCCTCGGGGCATGACAGAATTAAGTTGGTATCAGAGCATGGTTGCTAGAATAAGAAAGATGAATATGTGAAAGAATTGCATTTAGTGAATGTGGTAAATTAGATTTAGTTAACATTCATTAGTAGTAGTTGGGTAGTCATGGGTAGAATTATACTGCACAACTAGGAATAAAGTATGTGTGATTATTATTAATTATGCAAATTTTATTGTGTGTACAGACTAATCCTGCTACGTGTCATATTAGATGGGAGATCTTCAGTATGCAGGAGGAAGAGACTTTGACAGATTACAGGCGCAGACTACGAGTCCTGTTAGAGGACTTGTATCTGAGCGGGATTACTAAGACTTTGGATGAGATCCTTAGCACTTGGAAGCGAGGATTATTGCCTTTATTTAAAGGCTGGTTATTCTTGATGGAGCGGGCTTTTCAGATAACGGATCAGCTATAGAGACGCTCTACAGATTTGAGAGGCTGATAGTGCAGAAAGGAGGTGGTCTGGAGATTGATAACATAGCATTTATAGTCTTATCCAGATCAGAGAGACCAGAGCTGCCAGATTTTAGAGTCTGGGTAGATATTTGCAGAGGAGCAGTCTATGCTCATGATGTGAGGCAGGATCATGCCCGGGTCAGAGGTGATGCTGCCTATGATGATGATTTGATGCTTGCACGACTCAGCAGGTGCAGTCACTCTAGACGCATGTTGATGAGGAAACCGCCTATTATCCCTGAGATAGCAGGTGAGTTCCAGCGTCCTGCTGCAGTACAGGATCGAGTAGTACAGGAGACAGTTTAGACTACTGTCCACATGAGGAGTATCACCACAGAGTTGTTAGATGAAAGAGAGGGTAAGAAAAGAAGGATTGAGGCAGAGAAATATGTCTCAGATTATAATTATGCCAGATGGATTGGATCAGTACAGGGAGGATGGATCGAGAGAGATATTCCATCTAGAGCTGAGGGTGAGAGGAGACCAGCACCCAGAGGCATTAGTGTAAACCCCCAAAAATTTTCATAATCCTTAAAAATAATTTTAGAAGTATAAATATCAAAACCCGAAAAATCAACTTGAGATTAAAACTCAATTCTAGACCGAGTCAAATACCGGAAACGAAACCCTAAAAGTTGAACCAGTTAAAAATTTAATAAGAACAAAAACGAGTTCTCAATCTTGAGAAAACGAGAACCCTGAAAAAATATAAAGTCCAATTACCGATATAATCAACGTCCGTACGTCGATTAAATAATCTACCAATTCCTAAAACGCAAATCGAAACAATAGATCCAAATACCGCTTAACAACGAGAAATAAATCCTAAATCCTTCAGTAAAATTTTAGAATCACAAAATCCAAATTTCACAAAAGTCAAACGAGTCAACTATAACCTAGACTCGGTTAAACGATTCCGAGAACTAAAAACTATTAAATAATCACAAATAAATAAATAAAATAAAATAAATTTCGAGCTAAAATTCTAAAACGATCAAGACTCGAAAAATTATACGATCTTACGAATATCTCGACGAAAACGGAAATCAAAACAGAACCCTAAAAGTCAACAAGCCATAACGAACCCTAGTATTTAAGATCCGGCAATCCCGCGTTTTCAAACCCTAGAAAACGAAATTAAGTTAATGACCTAGAATAGTTCGTAATAACATAGGATAACATAAAAATATCAGATTCGCAAATTTTGAGTGACCTTAGGACCCAAACGGGATCGGTTCTCGAAAAGCGTGTCCCGGAGCTCGGAATATTAAAAATATTCCGTTTATACCAATAGACTCGTAAAAATACAAGGATTCCAAAAATATCAGTTTTAGAATTTTTCGGTAGCTAAAAATTACAGATATCGCATTATTACGCGTATTTTTATTACTACCGGTACTTTAATTGTCTAGTCTACTATTCATAGTACTTTTCTACTATTCATTACTATTCACTCTCTCTACTTTATATCTAATCACTCTTACAAATGACACAATTCACACTATTCACATTTTCTTTTCCCATAAAAATCTACTCATACCTTTCTTACAAAACATCACTTCTCTTACACAAAAATTAATCATAATTGTACTTTTCCTCTCCCCCTTCATGTTGCCATCCAATCACTCTCTCTCTTCCCTCTCTTTTTATTTTCTTTTTCAATTATTTAAATCACTCTTAATTCCTCTCCTCTTTTCCTATAAATACCACCTCTCCCCTTCTCATTTCTTCACACCATTCCAAAGCAAAGAAATTATGCCAAAATCCTCTCCAAAAACTCCTCTCTATATTCTTACAAGAACTCTCTTCTTGTAAGAAGAAAATCTCTCCTACCAAAACTCTCTTTATGTAATACAACTACCATCTCTCCATAACCACATAACCATACATTCACTACCATCTTCATACCTCTTACATACCTTAGGTAAATATTTCTTCCATCTATTATTCATCCATGTCATGTGACTTAATATGACTATGGTGTTGTTTTGAAACTCATATGAGTAGTAAAAGCAACAACATATTCATGTTTTGTTCTTGTACATAAGCTTCCTATTTTATTATGTTGTTATTATTATTGTGATTATTTGTTTATATATATAGTATTATGTACATTATGTATATATATTTATTTAGAGCATATAAGCTCATTTGTTATTTCTTTACATTCAAGTTATACAATTTATTTATTTTATGCGATTATTAAGACTAGTCTTTCTAGTCTTAGACTTGTCATATCAAGTCAAAACAATTTTTATTTATTTTCTTTAATCTTTCGGGACTAGTCCATTCTTAGTCCGGGATGCCTTGATAAAGCTAAGGCTCCAATACTTGATCGGGATTCCTTGAAGAAGCTAAGGTTCCCAATGCTTGATATTTTATTTTCTTGCTCATTAATTATTTTTAGTATTTTTTTATGTTCTTATTATTTTATATGCTCATGATACTTGCATTTGCATAATGTTAATGTCTCAACTAATCTAAAAATAGAATCTTGTTTTACTAAATGAACTCAAAGCTAAGTTTCCAATTATATGATTTACTACAAAAACATGAAGTTATTATCAACAACCTAGAAATAGAATAATAAGTTTTCTCAAGTTTTCTTAAATAACAAAGATAGTTTTACCAAGAAAACATAAATAAATATTTTCCTTGTATTTTATGGTAATCTAAGCTTTTAGAAAAATAAATCGTTAATATCGAAAGTTTAAGACTTAAATTCTTTTCTAAACTAAGGAACAAACTAGTTTTCAAAGTTAAGACAAAAATCAACTCATCAAGTTATGAACCCACTTAGGAAAAATAATGATTTTCAAATTTCTAAAAGAAGGAACTAATTTTGAAAGGAATATAAATGAGGTAAGATTTATAATAATGGATTTTATAAAAATGATTCTTTTCAAAAGAAATGAAAGAACAAGTTTTGGAAAGCAAAAGCTTATATTTTAGAAATGAATATAAGAAGACAAAATTCATTTTCTAAAACCATCCTAAATACAAAATTATAAAAAGGTTTTGAACAACCTAATATACTTTTTGATAAAAATAGATCTTTTATCACTAGAAGCGAAATTTATGAAAAACTAAGGTTAAAAGGAAATTTTACTTGTTTTGGAAAAGGAAATAAAAAAAAATAAAAATAAAATAAGAATATACTCATTTATAACAACCTAGTAAAAATATAAAGTTTCTTTAAATACTTGAAAAGGAATTTATCAAAATAAGTTTTAAAAAGAATTGTTTTATGAAATAAATTGTTGAGACACTACCATTAGAAATTTTGCATATAAAGTGAGCTTACCTATATATTCAAAGTGTTTATCAAATATATAATTATATTGTTACAAAAGGATTTTCTTTAAAATGAAGTTGAGTTAGAAAATGGATTTTTGCAAAAGTTTAGAAAATTCGTTTTAAATCTGTACCTGACGTTTTCGGAACCCAAATGACCTTTTATGACCAAGATAAGTTTAGAAATGGATAGAACTTTTCGAATAGGTAGAAAACGGTATATCATATGCGAAATTCCGAGTTAAAATGAGCAAGTTATGGCCATTTTAAGTTGGAATTTTTCTTATACGATTTTACCGCGATTTTAAGAAAGTTTAAGATCTCCAAGAATAGAAATTCATGAAGACTTATCCCGGGTATTTCTTTTGTCTAGGTGACGAAGGATACGAGAATACCCTACCCGAGGATTACTACGACTAAGAAGATAGCGAAATGGACGAGTGAGTTATTCCTTCTAATTTCGTTACCTTGCTTGTGCTTGTAAGTTAGTAGCATTAGTATACTAAGAAAAGATAAAAACGAGTATATTTGGGGATTTCGGGATTATGCGTATATATATGATTCTATGTTTATGCGTGAATTGAGAATTAAGAATATCGCAACTTCGATCTGCTTGTTTAAATAATTTTGTTTACTTACTTGTATGATTGTTTATTGTTGCTAAATTGATTGATCGCCCCTAATAAACCTTAATAAGGTTTGACCTAAGAACAATAAAACGTTCACGCATAGCATCCATCGAGTCACATCTATTTCGGAAGGCTGCTACTCCTACGCGTAGAGTTGGATTGGCTGTGATCGTGCGGTGCCACGGGCCATGTTCCTTCCTGGAGAATCCAAATCGCTCGGGGAAAGCGACTCTAGGTTCGGAGCCGAGCCAACCGAACGCTGTGGGTGAGGACCTGGGGACTAGCAGTAGAAGGTCGAGGACCTTCAACCCCGATTCCCTAACCTTTGATACGGAGGGGTAAATCCGTTCTATATATGGTTTCCGGATGGCTATATATATTCGCGTAATCATGTGATTGTTGCATTGTATGCATAGCATATGTGTATTTGAATAAATAAACTTGTTTGAAAATGTGGTGCGAATGAAGAGGAATATCTCACTAAGCTAGTTGTAGCTTATACCCCTATAGATTTTGTTGAAACAGGTATATTCGTGGGTTAAATTTGAGGATCATGACATTGAAGAAATCATGACAGGATCGTTAAGCTTCTATGGAGGAAATAGAATCATAAGATAAGTAATTTTGTAAGGGTCTTTACATATAATGACTTATATGAATAGTGAGCTATATTTATTTGCGGATAATAGATGGACATGCCTCTAAGAATTACAATACAATATGTCTATGCTTTATAATAAGTATTCTCTTTGCCTCGTTACTTATTTATTATCAATGTGAATTGCGCTACTCCGATGCGTCCCCTTAGTTGTGATGTACGCCTTGTACATAATATGGAAGCCTTTGCATGACTAAGGTAGTCATTCCTAGGCTTTAGTATTGTGTACGGCGGACTGCCACGTTTAGGGTACTCCTCGGGGCGTGACAATTAGGGTGATGGACACGGCCCTGACTTTAGCACCTCCAGGAGACGAGAGTGTAATGATAGAGATTGATGATAGTAGTTCTGAGGGAGAGGATGATTATCCACGATTAGGCCCTCAGGAGAAGGGCAAGGGTCGTCTTCATCCCAGTCCCTGATCTGACTTGAGTATTATATGATGTGTATTATTGCTTATGATGACATTACAGGACGATATTAGTAGACTTTTGATGACTTATATATGTATCTTTTGATGACTATGATAGGAAGCTAAGTTAGGGTAGTGCAATTTTTGATATGTACATAATGCACTAACCATGAAAAGCTTTGATGTATTTTGGTTATGTATATATATGTGTTGCATATATACATATGAATGATCTTGATGACTTTTGATAAGACGAGTTATGATCTGACTTAAGTAATATGTTTAATGTTAATAGAATGCCAAGAGGAAGAAATAAAAGTAGAAATGCCAGAATTTCTGGGGATCCACCAATAGATGCTCCTGCAACACCCAAAACCGAATTGAGGATGTTTTACAAAGTCTTCAACAACAAAATTTTGATTTTACAAGCTTTGCAAAACATGCAAGCCACAAATGGAGCACCACCTGTTGGAGCACCAGCAATGACTCCACCAAATCCTAGAAGGAATGAAAGGCATACTCCACCGGTTCAATTTCAGGAAAATGGACCAGTGAATCCAAATGAGTCTGCTGCTGAGGTACAAGGACCCCTCAATATGAACAGGAATTGCCACCACCACCACCTTTACGACCTCAGAGGAATTTGTTGCCGGAATTCATTAAGTGCAACAGATATTTTGAGGGAATACCGGGAAAGCCAGAGGAAGCTGAAGATTGGCTAGCTCAGATTGAGCGATCCCTTGATGTTTTCAAGTGCCTGAAGCTTTGAAAGTATCCTATGGAACTTATTTATTAAGGTTAAGAGCAAGGATATGGTGGAATTCGAAACAAAGAAGTTTGTCCCAACCAATTACTTGGGAAGTATTCAGACGGGAATTTTTGAAGGAATATTTTCCAAGCAGCCTAAAAGCAAAGTATAGCACTGACCTGATGAATTTGACCCAAGGAGCTAAAACCATTGATGAATATGAGCATGAGTTTAATCGGTTGTTGCAATTTGCTCCAGATGCTTATCGGGACAGTGATGAGCTTAAGAGACAGACTTTCATGGCTGGACTCGAACCTCATTTCCAAAGAAGACTTGCTGAATTTGAGATTGATAACTTTGCAGCTATGTTGGAAAAAGCTCGTATCATTGAACGTGCAAGGAAGTATGAACTTGAGAGGTATAAAAAGAAAGGAACTATGTTCGGGAAAAGAATGTATGATGGTTCTACGGAAAGTTCTGTGCCTAAGAAGGTTAAATTCTTTAGACCTTTCAATGTGAACAAAGGAGGAGTAATGGGAAAAAATAATGTTACTTGTTGGAAATGTAAAGGTTCTTACTACTCGAGGTATTTTCCACAATTGCAGAACAAATGTTATTATTGTGGGGACAGTGGGCATATGATAAACGATTGTCCAAAGAGAAAAACTGCTACTTGCTTCATATGCAATAAAGTTGGGCACATATCACCCAATTGTCCACAGAAAGCGAGTGCAATAACTGGACCTGCACAATCTAAAGGAGTGACTGGAACCTCAGGATCGAAAAATGGGAATGCTAACAAAGCCAGTGCGACGGCCAGAGTTTTTGCTATGTATGGAAGTCCTGTGGAGAAATGGAGATAGAGGAAGGAGATGAAGAAAATATTTGGGAGGAAGTTGATCCTGAAGAATATGGACTCATTGCAGGTATGTAAATATATATTTGTTTACTTAAAGTTATTAGACACAATCACAAGTAGATGAGCAGTAGAAGTCTTTATAAGTTGAAAATAACATGAACTTAATAATTGATACTTAGGATCAATTCAAGTAGGGGATCAGACTGCGTATGCTTTGTTTGACACTGGAGCAACGCATTCTTTCATAAATACGGGATTAGCAAGGCGTATAAGACTATCAATTGCAAACATGAATAAGGAGTTGAGAGTTACTACGCCAACTGGAGATTTAGTGGTGACACGGGAAGTGATCAAGAGTTGTCCACTAAAGATTGGAGATCATGAATCAATTGCTGATCTAATTCTGATAGAGATGCAAAAATATGATATTATTTTGGGTATGGTTTGGTTAACTGCTGTAAAAGCAAAAGTTAATTGCCATCTCAAAATAGTATCTTTTGTCAATAATCAAGGAGAAAGAAAAGAATATAAAGGTGAGATACTCAGAGAAGTCAGAAGTAGGATAACAGCAATTGAAGTGGAAAATGAAGAAGATATGGAGATGAACGGTTGTATTCTTGGAGCAACTGAAGGTGAATCCAAGAAATTGGATATTCATACCATTCGAACAGTATGTGAATACTCAGATGTATTTCCAGATGAATTACCGGGATTACCCCCACACAGAGAAGTGGAATTCTCAATTGATTTGATACCTGGAACCGAACCAGTATCAAAAGCTCCGTATCGAATGGCACCTGTGGAATTGAAAGAATTGAAGGTGCAGTTACAAGAATTGTTGGATAAAGGATTTATCAGACCCAGTGTTTCACCTTGGGGAGCACCCGTGCTGTTTGTGAAAAAGAAAGATGGATCAATGAGACTCTGTATTGATTATAGGGAATTAAACAGGGTAACTATCAAGAACAAATATCCTTTACCCAGAATTGATGATCTTTTTGATCAACTGAGAGGAGCAAAGGTATTTTCCCGAATTGATTTAAAGTCAGGATATCATCAAATTCGAAAAAGCAGAAGATGTACCAAAGACTGCATTCCGAACTAGGTATGGTCATTATGAATTTTTGGTCATGCCATTTGGATTAACCAATGCCAGCAGTTTTTATGGATTGATGAATCGTATTTTTAGACCTTTGCTGGATAATTGTGTGATTGTTTTCATAGATGATATACTTGTATATTCGTCTAATGAAGAACAACATGATGAGAATTTGAGAAGTGTTACAGATATTGAGAGACAATAAGCTGTATGCCAAATTGTCTAATGTGAATTTTGGCTTACAGTATATCATTCCTTGGACATATTGTTTCTGGAGAAGGATATCAGTTGATCCTGCAAAAGTTAAAGCTATTGTGGAATGGAAAGACCTGAAACTGTTACTGAAATTAGGAGTTTCTTGGGATTGGCAGGATATTATCGGAAATTTGTGAAGGATTTCTCAAAGATTGCACGACCTTTGACTCAATTGACTCGAAAAATGAGAAATTCGAGTGAGTGGAATGATGTACGTGAACAAAGTTTCCAAGAGTTGAAGAAAAGGTTAATATCAGCACCAATTTTGGTCTTGCCCAATGACAAGGATTTATATACTGTCTATAGTGATGCATCTATAAATGGATTGGGATGTGTGTTAATGCAAAATGGAAAAGTAATAGCATATGCTTCTAGACAATTGAAACCACATGAGATGAATTACCCCACTCATGATCTAGAATTGGCTGCTATTGTTTTTGCACTCAAGATTTGGCGTCACTATTTGTATGGGCAGAAATGTGAAATATATACGGATCACAAGAGTTTGAAGTATATATTTACACAAAAAGAGTTGAACATGAGACAAAGGAGATGGTTGGAATTAATTAAAGATTATGATCTTACCATTAATTACCATCCGGGTAAAGTGAATGCGGTGGCGGATGCATTGAGCCGGAAAAGCTATGGAGAAGTGGCTTCAATACTAACGGAACAAAAAGAACTTATTAAGGAATTTGAGAGATTAAACTTGGAATTCTCAATACAAGGTTTGGAAGCTGAGATAGGAAATCTAATTTTGGAACCTACATTGCTTCAAAGAATTAAGGAAGCCCAAAAGGAAGATATTGAAATTCAAGAGGTTAAACAGGGAATATCCCAAGGAAAGTACAAAGATTTTCATGTAGATAGGGAAGAAGTATTGAGAATGAATAAAAGATTATGTGTGCCACATGATGAAAGCTTGAGGAAGGAATTAATGCATGAAGCACATTATTCTGGATATTCTATACACCTAGGAGAAACAAAGACATACCAAGTGTAAACCCCGGTTTTTCAAGTAGCTAAGATAACCCTAGAACCGGAAACCCAAAACCCTAAACCGGAATAGCTCAAGCCTGGAGTGAGAACTAGGAACCCTAATTCCGGCTTTTCCTCGGTTTCCAATTAATAAACTTTTCTAAGAAAATTTACTTTTGATTATAATTCTTGAATATATTTCAAACTAAGAAAATATTTGATTTCAAGAAAATTTCAATTCCGGGTCATCCCGAGACCCATTATAGAAAAACGTGCCCCGGATCTAGAATTTCAAAAATATTCTATGAGTACTCATTTGAACCGAAATAAAATAAGGATTTCAAAAATATATTTTTCATAATTTTCCGGTTTATGAAAAATACAGTTATAGCCTTTTTATTCGTATTTCATTACTACCGGAAATTAAATTGTCTTGTCAACTATTCATTACTATTCATAAAGTACTACCTAGTCTACCTATTAGCCTACCCTACAAATCTAACTCTTACATCAATCACATCTCTTCCATTCTCCATAACTTTTGTCCTTCAAATTCACTTTAATGCATGACAAGTGATGTAAATCAAATCAAGGCAAATCAAGTGAGACAAATCAAGTCTTTCCCCCCCCCCCCCCCCTTTTCTCTTAAAAACCGGCGCATATGGCCCCCCTCCCCTTGTCCAATTTGAAAAATCTTCTCTCCATTTAACCTAATTCACTTACTATATAACTAACTTTTCTCTCTCTCTCTCATTCTTTCATTCTCCACTTTCCAAAAGTTGCAAAGTGTGAAAAAGCTCCTCAATCCTCTCTTTTCCCCCTTTGGCCGAAACTTGAAGCCCCTCACACATCCACACAACTTCTCATTTTTCTCTTCTATCTTACATCCACTTCAAGTAAGTTAATGATCTACTACTTCCAACTCATGAAACTTTGTTATGGCTAAGTGATTTTTGGTTATCTCAACTCCATGTTCCCATGATCTTGTAGTAGGAACAATGAGATAACAACACAAAAATCCCGAACCATTACAAGTAATCTATCTTTTAAAGGAGTTTCCATACCAAAAGCTTTACTTTTATCCATCAAAAAGTCTTTTAAACAAAGGATCTTTTATAAAAATATGGTTTTTATGTTTTTTAAAACTCATTTAAGCTTTTGATAAATAGATCCATCATTTGTTACTCATGAGCATGTAGGCATTTATAGTTTCATTATTATTTTGTTCATATGTGCATAAATAGTCTTTAACACTTTTGTCTTTAGTAAATGACTTTCTAGTGTATAGATCTATATATATATGGGTCCATGAAGTCAAAAAGAAAAGTACTTTACAAGAAAAAGACTTTTGAAAATTCGGATGACTTTGAAAACCAAGGTCAAAAACACTTTTAACAACTTCTAAACTTATATTTTATAAGAGAAATGAAGCCTATGGGTAATAGATAATTTAGTAGTATTTTTCATGAGTCTAAAGGAGTTTTTACTAAAGAAAATGTTGGAAACAAGAATGAAGTCCATAGGAGTTTTGAGTTAAAAGTTATGAAAACCAAATTCGTAATAATGGATGTAGGGTTAGAAAACACTATTTTTCCAACTTCAAAAATGATATTTTCTTAAATAAATGAAGTCCTTAGGATATAGGTATAATAGATACTTAAAGTTTCAAGTATAAAATATATTTTTCCTAAAGGAATCAACTTGAAAATGAACTTTTGTAAATTCGGATTTTTGGAAACCCCATAGTAAAAGACCACTTAAAAGTTTATGAATGTAGATTTTATTAAAGAAATAAAGGCCTTAGGATATAACTAATATAAGGTCAAAATTTCTTTAAATAAAGTAGAGTTTTTCTAAAGGAAATCCATGCAAATGTAGATGTGGTCAAATGTAGTAAACCATTTACTAAATATTGAGAGGAAATGGTTTCTAAGGAAAGTTTGTTTTCTAAAAAATCGTTAAATCTAAAAGTTATAAGAACATAGACTTCTTAAGGTTCACATCATGACATTCATGATAGGGAAAATCATTTCCATTGCATTTAGCATCATATTACACTTAGGAATCTCAAATGCATTCATGAAAACCGCATTTTTGGAATCAAGGAACCCGCTGTACAGATCTGATCCCTCAATTCCGAGGCTTAGATATTTTCAAAACTTGATTTAAACTTCATATTTGGAAAGCTCTTTCGAAGTAGATAGGAATCGGTATATAATTTGCGAAATTCCGACTTAAAACGACCAAGTTATGGCCATTTTAAAACGGAACTTCGGAAATGACGCGAATTCCGATTTCACTAAGTTTCCTTAGAGTTTTAGTGTCCTAAGTTGATAGAATACTTATTAGGGTAATTTCTTATATGAATAGGTGAACCCGTGGACGGTGACGAGTTACCTCCGGATTATTACTACTAGAAGACCGGAGTACCGATGGCGGAGTGAGTTTTTCTTCCCAATTCATTTATTGTATGTGCTTGTAAAGTAGTGCACTAGAATGTAGGTCAATTGAATGGAATATGAATAATGGGGATTATTGGGAAATTATATGATTGTTGATGATGTGAGAAACAAATTAAGAATATCGAAACCGGGTGATAAACTTTGATTGTATAGTTAGCTATGATGGATTGTCTGATAAATTGATTGATCGCCTAAGTAAATTGGCTTAATCAACTACTTGAGTAATGATAAATTGACATGTGCATATCACAAGGGGATGGAGCATGAGCATTTGTAGGTTAGTCGTGAACCATAAACGACATCGAATAATCGTAGGTTAGTCGTGAACCATAAACGACATCGAATAATCGTAGGTTAGTCGTGAACCATAAACGACATCGAATAATCGTAGGTTAGTCGTGAACCATAAACGACATCGATAATCGTAGGTTAGTCGTGAACCATAAACGACATCGATAATCGTAGGTTAGCCGTGATCCATAAACGGGATATTGTCGTACCACAGGATTCGTTAATCTGCTAACCCGGGATGGAGGGCGCAATTCCATCCACATATGATTTCCGGTTGGTCATATGTATGTTGAACTCATGTGTTTGATGCATACACTTGCTTGATTAATAACTTGCTTGAATTGTTGTGACATAAATGTTTTTGTGGGAGATTACACTCACTAAGCTAGTTAGCTTTACTACAGACCATTCCTTTTGCAGCTTACGCATTTATGGCTTAGGCGAAGAGACCCGGCTGACAGGTACGAAGCTAGGAGTTTTCCCTAGAAGTTATAATTTTTGTATTAGACTTCCATAGAAAACTTCTAAGACTTGGATGACTGTAATGGACCGCTAAATATTCTTTTGCGGGGGAATGCCCCTTAGAATTATGTAATATTTATTTATGTTCATGAATTATATCCTATTGCCCATGCATGCCAAATTAAGCTTTTATCTCCATTCGGACTTGTACTCTATTGTGTAAAGGTACGCCTTACATCTATATGAGACTCTCGAAAGACTAAGGTGGTAATTCGGGAATCTTATATGGCATGTGGCGGACTGTTATGTTTAGGGTACCCTATGGGGCGTGACACCAAGAGTTGAAAAATGCATATTGGTGGAATGGAATGAAAAAGGATATTACAGAATTTGTTGCCAAATGTGATGTATGTCAAAGAATCAAAGTTGAATATCAAAAACTAGGTGGATTGTTGAAACCATTACCAATACCTGAGTGGAAGTGGGATCAAATTTCTATGGATTTTGTGTGCTCATTACCCAAAACAAATGCAGGTCATGATGCTGTTTGGGTTATTGTGGATAGACTTACAAAATCAGCTCATTTCTTGCTAATTAACATGACATATCCATTGGAGAAATTGGCACGAATATATTTGAAGGAGATTGTGAGATTACATGGTGTGCCTGCTGGTATAGTATCAGATAGAGATCCACGGTTTGTATCCAGATTTTGGCAAGGATTACAAAAAGCTTTGGGAACCCGGTTGAATTTCAGTACAGCTTATCATCCTCAAACTGATGGATAAACTGAAAGGACTATTCAGACATTGGAGGATATGTTGAGAGCATGTATTATGGAATTTAAAGGAAATTGGGACCAACATTTACCATTAGTGGAATTTGCGTACAATAACAGCTACCATTCAAGCATAGGAATGCCATCTTATGAAGCTTTATACGGTAGAAAGTGTCGGTTACCATTATTTTGGGATAACTTGGAGAAAGTATTGGTTGGACCTGAACTAATTCAAGAAACTAATGAAAAGATTTCAGTGATAAAACAAAGAATGAAAGCGGCACAAGATAGACAAAAGAGCTGGGCGGACTTGAAAAGAAGGGAATTGGAATTTAATGAAGGAGAACATGTATACTTAAAGATAAGTCCAATTAAAAGTCTTCATGGTAGACAAACAAAAGGCAAGTTAAGTCCTAGATATATTGGACCATTTGAGATATTAGAACGAGTTGGGAATCTGGCATATCGTCTTGCATTGCCACCTAATTTGTCTGGTATACATAATGTTTTCCATGTATCGGTTCTAAGGAAGTATATACCGGATCCAGATAAGATAGTGGAACTAGAACCAATTGATTTGAAGGAGAATTTGACTTATGAAAAGCATCCAGTAAAGATATTGGACCGGAAAGTGCAAGTTCTCAGGAATAAAGAAATCCACTATGTCAAAGTATTATGGGATCCACAGACAGAAGAGATTACATGGGAATTAGAAGAGGAGATCAAGAAAAGTTATCCTCATTTGTTTGAAAACTCAGGTACGCACTCAAGCTTTGAGGACAAAGCTTATTTTAAAGGGGGGAGAATGTAAACCCCGGGAATTTTTCATATTAGTACCCGACTTCATAATAGATTATATAAACTAGATAATAGATTTGGATTCTGATTGAAGTCTAATAATATGATAATATTTAGATTTTTGGATAAATGAAAGATTTAGGAACCGAATAAAGAAATTCTTTAACCCTAATTAATACTGAAAACGGGATCTTGTATCTTGAATAACTAATTCAAGATATGATCTAAAATTTAGACCCGAAAACCAAGTATACAAATAGATTTAAATAGAAAATATGAATATAAGGATTAAATGATTGTTTTTTATTCCGATAATGATTCAAAACTAGAATAACGAGTAGTAATGAGTTTACATTTAGACCTAAACCCTAATTTCGAGATCCTAAGATAAATTTAAAAGCTACTAATAAGAATTTATGTTCAGTATCAAAACTAGAGATATAAATATAGTTTAGTTTATGTGTTAAGTCCAATACGGCATAAATGATTATTTACGCTTATAACTAGAAAACGATGATAAAAAAATGAACCGTTAAGATTTTAAATACACAACGAAAATATAAACTGATGAATAACTCAAAATCTAAACTTCAAATAAATAATCGGATCATGCTTTTGTTCTAAACTGAGTTTTCTTAAGCTATCGGAGCCTGAAACAAAAATTGACCCAATGAGTTTAAGAAATCTAAATCGCGGGAGATAAAATTATACGAATAATTAACTACGTATATATATAACCTAAATTTGTATTATTTGAAAATCTAAGTGTTTTGTATAAATTTATAAGCATATTTTTGTACAAAAACTTCCAAATATTAACTAATCTGTACCCGTATAACTCGTATAATTAAGTCAAAATTTAATTAAATAATGAACTAATATTATATATATATATATATATTTGGGCTGCTGTTTTTCGGTGGGAAATGCGGCTGAGCTGGTGCAAGTGGAAGGAGAAGAAGAGAGCCGGATTTGGATTCAATCATGCACCAAATTTTCCACAAAAATCAACCACACAACCAATCACAAGTTGCCAAGTCCTCCAAGTAATAAATGCAATGAAAACAACTGCAAAATGAAGAGAAATTCGGAGGAAAACGAAGGAGAAACAGCCGCAACCTCTCCTTCTCTCTTTTATATATATGTGTGTTTATTAACCATAATGGAGAAGCAAACAAACTCCGTAATTACTCAACTATTCCAGTCCGAAAATACTCCCAAATAACAATCAAAACCAACCAAAACAGAAAACAAATAGAACAAAACAATTGGATACGGATCAAAGGAAAAAAACAAAGCCAAAACCCTCAAAAACGAGCTCAAAGGTAAGTTGAGGTAACTCGAGTTATTTTGGTCCAAATCTAAGAGTTGTATCTGACTTAAAATCATCTTAGGAACATATTAAACACAAACACCAGCTTCGGATTACACTCAACGAGCTCCAACAAGGTAAAATTTCAAAACCCTAGCTTTATGTTTCAAAGAATCGAAACCTATGTATTTATGTTTTTAAACGTGTTAAAAGTTGTTATGTATCCTTATATAAGATATATAAACTCTTAGAAGTAGTTTAAGTAAGTTTTTAACGTGTAACAATCAAAGAAAAAGAATCGAACCGAGGAGGAAGATGATGAATAGTGCAACGCTGCCTCAAGGCCGGCAGTGTAAACGCTGTACGCCGGCGGCTTACATGAATAGGCCGGCGGCTTACAGGCGGCTTACACTCAAACAAAGGTTACGTAAAATAAATTTTCATGTAAAAATTCAACATAAGCCGGCTACTTGGAGATCTACGCCAGCAGCGTAGGACCGGCGTACATTGAAAGCTGGCGGCCTTCAACACCGGTGCTTTCGATATGAAATTTTTCTCTTCAAAATGATTTACACCGGCACCTGGAGATTTAGGCCGGCGGCCTTGAGCCGGCTTACAGCTAAAAAATTTTCCAATGAAAGTGTTTCCGACTTAAACCGAATTTATATATATATTATATCTTCCAAGTATGTATATGTTATATAAATATGTATTAGATAGTAACTATAATACTTGTATTTAAGTTCGTTAGAATTAATATCTAATAACTTTTGAAACCCTAGAATTAAGAAAATGTTTAGTATTAATTAAAGTTGGTATTAGTCTAATATTTGTTCCAAACAAATAAAATAGATAAGAATGGAAATTGAAATAAGCTAATTTCTTGAGCAATGTGACTTCTAAAAATAACCAAACAATTATGTGAGATTAAATAAGAAAAACACGATGATGCTAAGTATTAATATCGAGTCTAGGACACTAATCACATATAGGGATTTAGCTAGATGGTATTGATGAATATTTTGTTTTAAATAGGTGAATTTGACTCATTAGAAGATCTACCGTGGACTACTATGACTGAGTCGGTATGAGCAGGTGAGTAATTCAGTCATATTGTACTAGTTGCGATTGTAAATAGTCGAATATGTAATGCAAGATAATCAAATGAATGTTCGTTGAAAGTTTGATATGATATGATTGTATGATTGTTAAAATATCTTTATACAAGCGATAACGCAATGGTTGGTGTTGTGCAGTAGTATAATGATGATTGTGTGTAATGTATGGTCACCTTGAAATTGATTAAGACTTTTTGACTTAACAAAATAATATGGACATGCATTGCACGAATTGCATTATTGCATATATGGTTTTGACAGCCTGCTACGTATTAATATGTCGGATCTCTGTTTTTGCTTGGTTGATCCAATGTGTGAGTCTTCCAAGGTTCTCTTTGGTCTGGCGGTCCTATAAGGAACTAAAATGCATCGAAGAACGTCGCTCGTAGAATCGCTTTGAAATGATTAATACTTAGGGAGTTTCTAAGGGGATTGCAGGAGATGGTTTGTGCAAGCCACTATATTCAAAGTGATAACATTAAAACGAGAAATCGTTGATTCTCCTGTGTACTTAGTCTCTCCTGGGCAGGTGGGTCATTGAATGTTGGTTCTTCAACCCATTAAAAAGAGGCGTAAATCTTTTTCCTGTTTGGATTCTAGATCATCCAGACTTGTATCTGTGCATATGGTTGTGCTTGCATTGCATATGAATTGCTAATGACTTGTGTGATGTATGGTATGTCTAATTATTCACTGAGCTGTGGTTTCGCTCATACTCCTACAGTCTTTTCAGGTTCATCTTACGTCCCTGGTTAGTTACATCCAGGAATATGGCTCCGGTAAGAGTTTTGACGCTAGAAGTCTACAGATCTATTTTAGTTTGATGGTTATGTACTATTATAGTAGATTATTTAGTTGTATATTTCCAAGGAGATCTATGGTTTGTAATAATTTGTAATGGTTATTCACTAAATCATTTCTCTCATATATTTGTTTATTTCTTATCAAGCAACTTAAAAGATCCTGTTGTTTTGAAAACCTGTTATTCTCTGAAGGTAATCTAGTGATAAATTCAAGTGTAACTTGTTTATTACTACTAGGGTACCCTCGGGGCGTGACACGGCGCCCCCCATGTCCTCTTCCTCTCATTTTTATTTCAATTTCAATTAATTTTAATTACCCTAATTTCCACTCCAAAAATCTATAAATACCCCTTCCCCTTTCACTCTTTCACACAACTTATTCCTACTAAAACTCTCCCAAAATCTCTCCCAAGCTCTCCCTTTTCATTAGAAAACCAAGACCCACATAATATTACAACCCATTCTTTTATTCTTCAACCAACACATAAACCTTAGGTAAAAGTTTCTTCCATATACTCATCATGTTCATATAACTTAACATGGGTTTAGTGTATGTTCCTTAGACTCATTGAGTTAAAGAAGCAACAATTTATTCATGTTTTGTTTTTGTTCATGTTCTATTCTTTTCTTTATGTTATTATGTTGTTATTGTTATTATTATTTATTCTAACCTAACATATATAAAGTATCATATATATATTATGTATATATATTTATTTAGAGTATATAAGCTCATTTGTTATTTATTTACCTTCAAGTTATGCAATTTATTTATTTCATGTTGTTATTAAGACTAGTCTTTCTAGTCTTGGACTTATCCATATCAAGTCAAAACAATTTTCTTTCTTTGCTTTTCTTTCTTTTGAGGACTAGTCTATTCTTAGTCCCGGATACCTTGATAAAGCTAAGGTTCCCAATACTTGAATTTATTTTTATGCTCTTATTTTATTTATCTTGTTTATGTTGTTTTTATATTTCTTATAGTTATATATTCTCATTCATACATGAATATGTTGTTATTGTCTCAACCATAATGAAAATGATTTCTTAAGTAATAAAAATGAACTCTTTTTAAATATAAATTTTGTCACATAAGAAATTACTTTCCTTATAGACTTGAAATTTTATCTTAAACAATATTTTTCTAAAAGTTAGATAAGTTAGCTCAAGTTTTAGTAATAATATGTGGATTTACTAAGAAATACATAAAGTAAAGTTCATAAAACTCTCTTTTCAAACTAATGAATAAGAAAGTTTCTTTAAACTTAATTCCTTGTTTAAACAAAGGGTTTCTTAAATTCAATTGTCGAAGTTTTCTACCACACTTTAAAATACTAAAGTCTAGATAAGTTTTTCAAAATTAACTTATAAGATCATTTCTTTAAAAGTGGATCTAACTTTAGAAAAGCTATAGAACATAAACCATGAAGTATTTAGAAAGACTATGTTTTCCAAAACATTAGAATAAAGTAGTAGGAATTTAAAAAGATTAAAATTACTTTATTTAAGAAATGGAGTTAAAAAAAGGAGATGACTCACTTATAGTAACATAAGAAATTTTCTTAACAAAAGTAATTTCTTTACAAGTCGTAAGCTTATCTCACTTTCAAGATATATTTTTACAAGATCATTGTTTGAGACAGCACCATTAAATTCATGCATATGGTTTGAGTATATATATGTATATTCAAAGGATTTTTCAACCATAAAATATATCTATGTTTTTGTACAAAAGCTCTTGAATGAAGAAAAGTTTGAAAACTCTAGTTTAAAAATTGGAAAATTCGTATCAAATCTGTACACTACTATTCTGAGACCCAAATAACTTCTTTTGATAAAAATAACCTTAGAAATAGATAGATCTTTTCGAATATGTAGAAATCGGTATATAATATGTGAAATTTCGAGTTAAAATGAGCAAGTTCTGGCCATTTTAAATTGGAATTTCTATTTCATACGATTTTTATGAATTCTCTAAGGTAGAATTATAGAATTTAAATAGATCTTGGATGAAATACTCATGATGGGTATTTCTTCTGTTTAGGTGTCGAGGATCACGATCTTGTCTTCCTTGAGGATTATTTCGACTCCTAGATCGCTATGAACGAGTAAGTTTCCTTTACGTTTATGTATTCGCACATGTGCATGTAGAATAGAGCACTAGATATTAGGAAAAGATAAAATTGATATGCATGTGGGATATCATGGGAATTATGTACGTGAATGGTAATGTGCGATCAATGAACGATAAGTATATCAGAACCCGATATGTGATTGATATAATTGTTTCTATGTATGTATTACTATGTGTGCAATTGTTGCTTGATCGCTTTAAATGAATTAATGTCATATTGGAATTCTCATATAATAAATTGCTCATGCATATCACTTAGAATATCATTTCGAAGTTTTGTTAGTACTTCTCAGCGTGGGAGCGGAAAGGTAAGCTTCCTAGCTACATCTTGAGGGTTAGGACGTTCGGGGAATACGGCCTCAAGGTGTAGCCGAGCCGGATCAATCGCTTTGGGTATGGAAGGCCCGGGGACTAGTAGTACGATTCGTTGGAACCCCAAGACGCGCGCAAACTCTAAGGAGGTTGTTCCGGGCCCAGTTCAAAGCATTCCCTAACCACCGATGGAGGGGTAAATCCATCATACATACAAAACCGGATAGTCGTATGTAATGTTTGATCATATGGTTGTTGCATTTCATATGCTTGAATTAATAAACTTGGTTGATTGCTTATTATGAGTACTTTGCGTAAGGAATATCTCACTAAGCAAGTTATGCTTATACTCCTATAGGCTTTTAATATTGCAGGATTATCTCTTACACCCGGGACCACCTTGATTCCCCCGGGTAGATTCCTTATTTTTGGAAGCTTTTGGAGGGATTCTGTTTTGAAGTCTAAGAGTAGATTTCTTCTACAATCTTCTAGCTTTAGTTACTTTACCTCTATTAGGACCATGTTGTTATTATCGGGGGAATGCCCTTTAGAAGATGTAAGACTTTGTATTTTTTTAATGAAGTGATATTTTGTATGTTCTGCTGCCAATATCTTAAAAGCATTACTTCACCGGTCTCCTTTGATGTGAATGTACGCCTTGTACCGATATAGAAACTTTTGAGTGACTGAGGTATTCATTCTTAAGTTTTTAATATTATGTACGGTGGCTATCACGTTTAGTGTTCCCGTTGGGGGGGGGGGGGGGGGGGGGGAGGGGGGGGGGGTGGGGTGGAAGAGGTGGGGTGTTGCATTGTGGCATCTTTTATGGGAGAGGAGAGAAAGAATTTGAGAGAAAATATTGGTAGAGTTTTGTTAAGGAAGAGAAATGAGAGTAAAAAATGAAAGGGAGTTAATTGATATTTATAGAGAAAAGAAGGAGGGAATTAAAGATGTAAAAAATATTGAAAATAAATAAAATATGAGAGAAAAAAAGAGAAGGGGAAGCAGCTACAAAGGAGGAGAGAGAGAGAGGAAAAAAAAATTAGTTAGGTAGAAAAGTATAATAAAGTATAAAGGTAAATTAAGTATAGTCAAAGTGTGTGGGAAAAGAAAATGTAAAAGAAAGGTTATGTAAGATGTATGAGTAGGTGCAAGAAAAAAAGAGATAGATGAATAATAATAAATTGTAACAAGACAAATAAATTACCGGTAGTAAGAAAAATATAAGTAAATAAGCTATAACATCCGTTTTTATGAGCTATAAAAATTATATATAATGTTTTTATGAGTTCTTATTATATTATTAGTCTAGATTATTTGTTGGAATATTTTACCTCATTTTGTGTATCAGTGCCCTGATATGAAAAACTGATCCCATTTAGGTCCGAAATAGTTGAGTTTTTAATAAATAATCTTTTTGGGTATATAACATATTTTTGAATCATAAACTAGGATTATTTCATTTTTATTTTCTTAGGGTTTCAGGTAGTCTTATAGAATCTAAGGTCTCTAGAACTTATTATTGACCTAAGTTAGCTTTTAGGGTTCTAGTTTGAATTTGGCTTTAAAATTTACCTATGAGATTATAAAATTTAGGGGTTTACACTTATACTATACATTCAATTCATTATTTAGTTTACTCTATTTTTTTTAATTTATTTAATATTTAAGGATTCTCGGGATTGTCTAATCGAGTATAAGGCTTCTAGTGTTAAATGTTGACTCTATTTGACTTTCGGGTTTTAGTTTTAATTCGGACTCTAAGATTCACTTATAAAAATATTAAAGAATCTAGGGGTTTATAATTTTATTATTAGTTGTTTATCTGGTTATGTTGTCTTGATTTGCATGCCAATAACTCGTATGAAAACGGCTTTGGCTTAACTGGTGAAATTTCGACCTCGATAAATTATTATTGTATTATGAAAAATTATTTCGTATCGTTTTGTTATAAAATATTTCTTTGATATACTATCTCAATTTACGTGTTAGAGATCAGATAGACGAATTGTTTAACATAGAGATATCGAGTTAAATGGTTATTAGATTTTCATTTTGTTTTCAAAGGTACTCTTTTTCTTAGGGTTACGAAATTCCATATTTGATCTTGTTCGGGGTTTCTAGAGTTCAGTTTTAAGTTGGCTCTATTTTTAGGTTCTAATTTTTTATATTAGCTATAAGATTCTCATCTAAAAGTATCGAAAAATCTAGGAGCTTATAGCAGCAACCCAATTGGTTTTCCAAGTGTAGCCTAATGTTAAAGTCTCTAGTAGTAATCAACCCTCCAAGGCTCATAATACAGGTTCATCTTGTTTGAGAAGGCCTTTAAGAGACATTTCTAACAAAAAGCTGGATACAAACAAACCTATAAGCTCTGGTCCAAGTAAAGAGATTTTCTCCATTGATTTTCCAACTCTCAATCAATCCATTAATACTTTTTCCATTAAGAAACCACCTGACATGGGGAAAAAATGGAACACAATTACTGAACCTAAGAGAAATCATGACGTTGCTCTTTCTGACGTAAATTTTTGTTCTTATCCTACTATAGGAAAAAATCCACTTAATGTGAAAGAAAAAGAAGTTGATTTGCTTAAAGTTCATAATGGGAATCCCATTGAAGATTCCACTATACAAGTATGATTCCTAGATATAGTTGTATCTTTCTTTGTTTTTTCTACTTATGTCAATGCTTAGAATTGCCAGTTAGCTAGTAGTTCCCATTTTTTAATAGATTTTAAGGATTTGAAGTGTCTAAAATAAACTAGATATCTTCTTTATCTGAGTTGTGTGTTAGTGGTAGGAAAGTAGAAGGTACAGCAAAATTTGCAGTTTGATAGTTGGTTTGGAGTTGATGCTCAAGGGTTTTCAAGAGTGGTATGGGCCCTCTGGAAATCTTTGTTTATCCAAGTTACTATGTTGGATTCAGATGGAGTGGTCTTAAAATTATTGTCGAGGTCTCATTACTTGTGTTTATGCTAACCCAAGACCATTGGTTCGTAAGCAATAGTAGGAATTCCTTCTTAATGTGAATAAGAAGAATTCCCTCCCTTAGGCGATTATAGGTGATTTTAATGTTTACCTCTCTATGGATGAGAACTTGGGAGGGTCTAATGTTAATGCTATCAAATGCCGTGAATTTCAAAATTTCTTGTCTTTTATAGGTTTTATTGATATTGGATTTGTTGGTCCTAAATTTACTTGGAGACGGGGCTTTCTTCAAAAGAGACTTGATCGAGTAATTTGTAATGGTGCATAGCGAGTGGAATTGGCATAATTAGTCCTCCATCATCTTCTAATGATCAAGTCTGACATAGGCCTTTGACTTTTTATTTCTTTGGAGTTGCTTCTCCTCCTAAAGGCCTTAAGTCATTTTGTTTTAATGTGTTATGGCTTATACACCCATCTTTCAATCAAGTGGTTAAAGAAAATTGGAGTACTTAGTAGAATTTATGCTTTAATTCCTATTCTTTTGTAATTAAACTCCGAGATTAGGAATATGACTCTTTTTGGGAACATATTTACTAAAGAAAAAAATTTGAGGATAGTCTGTTGAATGTAGAAAAGAGATTGAGTAGAAGACCTAGTACTTATATTTTTTAGCAGTACAAGGAGCTTTGGAAACAATATGAGGATGTTTTGCACCAAGAAGAATTATTAAAGTACTAGAAATCATGAACAAACTAGGTCAATCAAAGTGACAAAAATACAGGGTATTTTCATCTTAGTACTATTGCCTAGAGAAAGAAGAATCATATAGAGAGATTGAAAAATACTGAGGGTGTTTGGGTAGAGAACCAAGCAAATTTAAAAAAGATGGCAATGGATTTCTACCTCAACTTGTACAGGGAAGAAGTTGTGACAACCCCTGTTCTAGATTAGCCGAATGGTTTTAAAAGTCTAGATGAACCAGAAAAACTTTTGCTTTTAGGTAAAGTAGGCTAAGTTGAAGTGAAAAAAGACATTTTTGGTATGGGAGCTTATAAAGCTCTAGACCTTGACGGTTGGAACCCTTTGTTTTTTCAGACCTAGTGGCAGCATATAGGTCATTTAGTTTTAAAACTTATTAAGAAAGTTTTGCTACTTGCAGTCTTCCTTATGAGATAAATGGTACTCTCCTTGTCTTTATCCCTAAAATTGACAATCTTGTGAGTTTGGTGAATTTCAAAGCCATTGGCTTATGTAACGTAGTTTATAAGGCTATGACAAAAGTTGTTGCTAATCGTATGAAGGGGTTGATGAATAGTTTAGCTGGTGAAACTCAAAGTAGTTTTATCCATGGAAGGAAAATCATGGATAACATAATTATTGCTCAAGAAGTGATCCATTTGATGTAGAAAAAGCAAGGTAAGAGGGGTTGGATGGTCATTAAAGTTGACTTGCAAAAGGCATATGATAGACTAAGATGGTCATTAGTAAAAGAATATCTTTGTTTAGCAGGGTTCTTGAAGAAAACTATTGATTTAATTATGACTTGTATCATCTACTTCTTCTATGTGACTACTTTGGAACGGTGGCATTACCAAACCCTTTTGTCCTTCGAGAGTATCCAACAAGGGGATTCTCTTTCCTCTTATATTTTTGTTTTTTGTATGGAACATTTGACTTACGAGATTTAACAATCTGTTTTGGAGAATAAGTGGAGAGGGATAAATTTGAGTAAAGATGGTTCTTTACTATCTCATCTGTTTTTTGTGGATGATTTGTTTCTTTTTGTAGAAGTCTCCTTAGATTAGGTGGGGGTTATTCCAATGGTTCTTGATATCATAGTTCAAGGTAGAAAGTTACTAACCAGAAAATTAAAATTTACTTCTCAAAAAATGTTTCATTTGATTTATAGGATGTTATAAGTAGTGGCTTCGATTTTTTTCAAACAAAGGACCTGAGAAGATACTTAGGCTCGCCCATAATTCATATATGAATTACTAAATATACTTATAATTTTTTGGTGGTCAAGGTTAAAGCCAGACTTTCAAGGTAGAAAGTTCAAAATTTATCTATGGCAAGTAGGATTACCCAAGCTCAGCCAGTCCTTCAATCTATTCTAGTCTTTCAAATGCAAATGCGAAATTACCAATACACGTTTATGATGAGATTGATAAAGCAATATGGAATTTCATCTGGGGTTTTAAGGATGGGAGGAGGAAAATTCACCTAGTTAGTTAGGAGGATATGTGTAAATCTAAGAAGACGGTGGTCTGGGTATTAGCCTGCAACTCTTGTTAATGAAGCATCACTAACGAAATTGGGGTAACTTATAATTTCAGAGCCTAATGATTTATGGGTCAAAGTAGTCAAGAGTAAATATGGGTAGTACTAGGTTTCTTCTATAGCAGGGACTCGAAGTAAAAGTAATAGTTCTTTAACTTGGTGAGCTATTTGTTCTATCTAGAAATATGTGGAGTAGTGGCTCACATAGTCTCTAGGAATGGTGAAAACATTTCCTTTTACATAGATTCTTTAGTCAAGGGTATTGATAGTCTTCATGATCATGCTATACGTGACCTTACAAATGTTGAATTGACAATGAAAGTTAATGAATTTGTGGGCAACTTAACAGAGATGGGATTACATATTATTTTGTTTACCCAAGCAAATTTGTGATTTTTTTAGGACTATTCTAGTTTCTTTTCCATGTAATGGAATGGATGTTCCTCTTTGGTCTCATAATAAATTAGGTGGCTTCTCTATAAAATCATCTTTCCAAATTATTCATCAATATGAGCAAGAGAATGCCTCTAAAGATTGAAAGGAGGTATGGCAGATTGAAGTCCCTAATGTGTGAGAAGCTTTGTTTAGTTGGTAGCTAGAGGGAGAATTCCAATGGTATAATTTTGTAATCACAGGTGTCATGATAATCATGTCATTTGTTTATGTTGCAATTCTAAAATTAAAACTATGCTATATGCTTTGTGGGATTTTAATTTGACTAAATCCATTTGGATGGACATTATTGTGAACAGTTTTTGGCATGATTTCTTTAATTGTGATATGGCCTAATGGGTGTTTGATGGTTTATCTAAGAGATGGGGATCAATTTTTTATCACTTGAATCTATCAACGGTTTTTGCTATGACTTTGTGGGAGATATGGAGATGGTGGAATTGGTTTTTGTTCCAAGAAAATCAAGAGTCTCCTTTGATCTTGTTCAAACTATTGTTTATTAGATTGAGGAATTCATGCATATTATGAAGAAGTGCAAGCATGCTCACAGACCAAATTTATTTAATTTTGCTTTAAATTAGTAGAAGCTCGAACAATGATGGTATAAGATTAATACAGATGTCTCGTGAGCTGTTAGCTCTATGCAGTCTACAATGGATGGGACTAGTAAAGATTATAATGCGAGTTGGGTATATGGTTTTGCACAAAAGTTGGGAATCTATTCTCCATTAATGGCTGAGCTCTGAGCAGTGTTTAGGATGTATTCAAATGGCTTAGCAACTTCACTTGAAGCATGAAGTGGTTGAGATTAATAATGGAGGTTTTCAATTAATTTACTAACCATAGACGATCCAGTAATCTTCATCAAATAGTGGTGCATATTAATACTTGGCTTGCTAAAGATTGGATGTTAAATTTGTCTAGATTCCTTGAAGTTTGAATAGATATGCTAATTTTATGGCTAAATTAGGTCATAGCTGTGATATAAAATGTGTGGTCTTCTTCAATCAATTGTCCAATATGAATTTGCTTTGTTTATTAGGATCTCTATAATTCTCTATCGATTGATTGTTAGTTTGTAATTTGTTGTTATGTTAGCCTAAGGGCCTCTTTGTAACCAAAAAAAAAAAAAAAAAAAAGGCACTTCAATCCACTAAAAATGGTTTTCAAGCAATTAAAACATTTTTATTCCATTAGAAATCATTAAAACAAGAATCAACACACACACACATAAATTTATTTTTTTAAATTTTTTTTTTTTCGAATTATTGTTATAGTTTAACTTTTTTTTTTCTTTGTTTCATGTGATAACATCACATAACATGTAAATAATATCCAGATACTAATCCTAAGATCAATATAATATTAAAACACACCAAAACATGCATCAAAGTCGACAAAATATCAAAAGAAAAATCAAATACATTCAAGAACATATTTATTGGCTTTTTTTTATGATTCAAGCAAGAATATAGTTGTAAGAATTTGTTATTTGTATGGTAGGGTTTCTACAACTGGTTAATCACATGTAACAGATATATTGGTTGACCCCAGAAGAGTCTTCAAATGATAATATGTGTGTAGATGTCGTAGGGAGAGATGTAGAGATGGAGTAGACAAACTTGATTTCTCAAGCAGCATGAACATGGCAGAAGATCAAATTAAGTAGAATGGATTATTCTTCATTTGTTTTTTTTTTTTTTTTCGTTTGATAAGTGTTTTGGCCATTACATAGCATCTAATATTTCTTTCAATATTAGCAATATGTAGAATGATGCCAAATGAAAAGATGAGCCTCTTATTTATAGATGTTGGAGGTGATGCCGACCATTAGTAGCATCTGGATGGATGCTTGAGATCAAGGTTCCTTGCAATTGTTGGATTGTTCTCAGTGATCCAACAGCTAATATCCATCCCTTCTTTTCTTCCATGGGCATGGACATTAGATGTGGCCTTGAAAAAGCCCGAGGGCTTTCATAATATAAAAGTCCAATAATCTTTTAAAATAGTTCATCTTTAATATAAAAGATCTTAAGATTTATTTTAATTTAACATAGCCTAAATTACCCTAGAAAGATATTTTTGTAGTTTATTTTTCGTGTGTGAGAGAATTGAATAAGCTCAAAAGTGGAGTAAATTGGTCCAACAATCCCTAATTCGAGCCAACCAATCTATATCTTTCTAAGACATTTCTTATTGGATTTGATTGTTTAAACTATGCTATTAACCAAAAAGACGGGTCTATAGCATTAAATTGGACAAAAAACTTAATTACTAAAATAAGCATGTACATTTTGCCTCCTGAAAAAAAACTCCTTTAGTGAAATCTAGAGGGCGTTTTGAACATTTCATTAAATTAGCTTCTCCAAACTTGTTATAGAATATTCACGAGGAGTCGCACTTATTGCTTGATCACATGCTCTACTGATGGAGGCGGATTGTTCTTTTGCTTGTCGATGAGCTAGAATAGGACAATCTGCATTTATGTTATCCATGTGGTTTTCACCACTTGGCATGTGATGTTCTATTTTTATAGTTGTTGTTTTGCCTCTAATATAATGATTGTGCATCTATGTCAAGACATTGATTAGTTGGATCCATATGCAATATATACATATATATATATATATATATATCCTTCAGCCATGATGTGCAAGGAAAATATTTATCATGTGAATGAAAGCTTTAAATGACTGCCAACTATGAACTTGGCTTCAAGTTATCAACAAATGATTTTTTTCCCCTTATTTCCTTTTTTACTTCTCATAGTAGGCACTTCTTCTGTTTTTTCTTTTTTCTTTTTTTTTTTAATTCCACTCGTCGTTATCAAGCTGTGCACATACTTTTTCCATGATGCCTTTTCATGATTTGCCCCTAACTTTTCCATCTAAATAGATGAATATACTTCATTGTCAAATTTGACATTTAATTTATTACATTACTTCCAGTGACTTCATGTAGATGATTATAACCATGAGAATCTCTAGTCTCTTGCTAGATTTTCTTAATATCAATTTTACTTCCGTAAAATTCTTGTATTTTTTTATTTGAAAGTACAAAATATCTTTATTTGAAAGTTATTTATATTACAATGAATCAAAAATCATGCTTTTAAAGTTTAGATGATTAATTTATACCAGCCCTAAAGTTTAAAGAGTGTTTTTATATTTAAAAAAAAAAAAGGAAAAGAGTCCTTAGTAAAGAATAATTCCATGTATAATGGTTTCTTAAGGTATATATTAGTAGCTACTCTTCATAAAAACAATTCAAATAAAAACTTTCTCAGTTTCTTGTTTAATCATTAAAATTACAAAACGAAGGAAATGATTTCCTTTTCATTAGTTGACAGTATAACACGGCAACTATCAGTATCATGTGCAGCATCCTTGGCTGACCTTGTAATTTTCCATAAACGAGTCACGACGGCACTTTTTAAAAGAAAAAAAAAATGATTTTTCAAACCAACTCCATGTTTCCTTTTCCTTTTTCCTCTCTCTGTTTTTTTTTTTTTTAATAAATTACCCAGTAATTAAATGTACGTAACAGTACCCCAAAATTCTATCTATAATACACCATAAATCTGAACCAATTTTCATCACTTAGGCAATAATTCTACGATCGCCATTTGGAAAAAAATGATAATAAATATGGACCGAGAAGATCTAAGTTAGCATGGTCATCAAAAATTTTTTCATACATCTCTAATCAAATAAAACTATCAATATCCATATGTCGTGTGTATATATATACACACACACACCATCACTGCATCTCCAATTAAAAAAATCTTTCCGCTTGTTCTGATTATTTCTTCATATTATCTCAATTTGCCACCATAATCCATATAATTATTACAAAAATTAAGAAGAGCGGATGCTCACTGTCACAATTTTTATTTTACTTAGAATTAATATATTCTAAGATTTTATTTGATGATCACTTTTTATGGTGTAACGCTCTAAACTGAGAGTGTTATCAGTCCACCAAGTATTCTTACTAGAGATAGGCATGCTAAGACTCAGATTCTACTAAACCACAATTTATAACACAATATACTCTAATGTCTCACATTAAAGGAGAACTTCTAAAACATTGATATTATTAATAAAAATTTCTAAACAACTCTATTGGCATAAACTAAGTGCCAACTCAAAATCAAACTTAAAAACATTATACGAAAAGTCTCAAAACTTCAACTAAATCATAACATAAGAATTTCAACTTCATAGTTTCAAAACTCTAGTTATTTCAAATCTATTCATCTAAAAGTTAGTTGGAAAGTCGACTCCGCTATCATCATTCCCATAGCCCATGTATACATTATGCCTTGATAGATTGAACACTATAGGTTCTTCACTTGATCTTGAAAAATAAAAAGAGTGAGCGCAAAGGCGCAGTATGCCATACCATTACCACGTGCTTATAAACAAACATCATACGAATTCACATGCGACATAATAACATATGCAGTGATCACAAGTTGTTATCTTTAATTAGCTAGACAAATAACATAGTTTAGAGCCATTTGCAACTAGTTCTAAATCTGGAGTAACTTATGATTCCATGAAAACAATAACATGTATAGATACTTATAAATATGCTGGTGTTGGGTACTTCCCATACACCTTAGGTACTATACTCATACCACTCCTAAACTACTAGAACCATCTCTATGCATAACTTTACTCCAAACAATATCACACATAGATCATCAGGACATCATCCTAGTGGCATCAGTACTCCCGATCCATTAGACCTAGCCAAACACAAGCAATAACTAATTTAAAGCTACATATCATTTAGTTCGTTTGTAGTTTCTAAGAATACATTCACAAACAAAAACCAATGTAAGGACGTACTTGATAAAACATCTGAAATGGTCAAAACTAATTTCAAGAGGTAATCGTACTATTAAGGTCATCTAAACCCTAAAACCAATAAGAACTGCAACTATCTAAGGTTATAGCACACCTTCTTATTTAGATTTAGGAGTACTAGAACATAGGCTAAGAGTTTAGGTGTTTAAAAAAGTCGAAAGCGAAGAAAAAAGAATGCTTTAAAATCCCTGTGCTAGTCATGCCCGTGATAGGGGGAGTGATAGGCTTTGGAGAAACAAAACATAACAAAACTCCCTGATCATGCTCGCTTCAAGGGGCTTGATCGCCATCACGGCTTTTGTGACGATCATGATCTACTCTCACTCACCACATCCAAGGAGATCACAGCTCGTGATTTAGCCCTGGCCCTCTATATGAACCCCCTTTGCTCCAAACATGAAAAACACCAAAGAAAAACTTTTTTTTCTTGATTTTTAACTCAGACCAAACTTCCAAAGCGTACTAACCAACATGAAAGCATCATTATAAACACATTACCTGAACACAAAAGATGTTCCTTTCTCCTTTGATTGTAAAACACCAAAATCTCTAATAAAGAAACTTAGGGTTTTCCAAAACTCCTCTAAAAGATTGAATCCCTTTAATACTAATAGGAAAACTCAAAAAAGACAACTTTTTTAGATCTAAAGGACTAAAAAGGAGAAAACTTACCTATTGATTTGCCTACACAATTCTTTGGAATAAGATACAAGCTTGAGAGAGAGAGAGAGACCTAGGGTTTGGCTCATTGTGAAACTATTGACAGAGAGAGAGAGAGATACGTTTCTTTTAGGTGGGGGTTACAACACTTGTCACACCCCAATGGGTACCCTAAACCTGACAACCCACCGTACACTATATTAAAACTTGAGAATAACTACCTTAATCACTTGTAAGCTTTCATATTGGTACAAGGCATACATTCACAGCAAAGGAAGATTGGTGGAGTTATACATTTTAAGATAATAGCAGCGAAACATACAAAATAATACTTAATATAATTCATCAAAATATAAAGTTCTACAACTTATACGGGGCATTTCCGTGATGAGTCTCCATAATACATAGTCTTAATATGATAAGTAACTAAAACTAGTAGATTTTAAAGGAAATTTAATCTAAGCCTTCAAATAGAATTCCTCCAAAAGCTTCCCAAAACATAAGTTCTACCCGGACGGTCAAGGTGGTCTCAAGTGCAAAACAAAGATCCTGCAACATCAGAAATATATTTGGGAGTAAGCATGACTAGCTTAGTGAGATAATCCTTATGCAAAAGTACTTATAACAAGACAATCATACAATTCCATTAAGCAAGCATATGAAGTGCAAACAACCATATGAGCAAACAATACATATGACTATCCAGTTTGGTATGTAAAATAGATTTACCCCTCCATTTTGGGTTAGGGAATGCTTTGATGGGTCATCAACAACCTCATTGAAATTAGCCATCTCTAGGGGTTCCAATAAACCGTACTACTAGTTCCCAAGCTTTCCTTACCTAAAGCAACCGATTCGCCTCGACTATACCATGAAACTGTATTCCTTGAATGTCCTAATTTCTCAAGATGTAGCTAGGCCACTTACCTTTTTTGTCTTACGTTGAGGAGTAGCAGCAAAATGCGAAGATGACATTCTAAATGATATGCATGAGCAAATTAGCTTAAGTGATCTCTAATTCGACATTAATTCATTTAAGGCGATCAATCAATATTTGTACACACACCACAATATACATGGAGACAATTTATATTAATCAACCAATTGAGTTCCAATATACTTATTATTTATTGATCACACATAATGAATCACATATATAGTCCTCATGATAACCCACATACATATCAATTTTTATCTTTTCCTAATATCTAGTGATCTATTCTACAAGCACATGTGTGAATATATAAAACGTAAATGAAAACTTACTCGGCCATGGCGATCTCCTATCAGTCGAAGTAATCCTTGGAAAGAGAAGATCTTGATCCTTATCACTTAAACAAAGCAAATACCCAAATGAGTATTTCATCTAAGTTCTACTTTAATTTTCTAACTCTATCTTATTAAATTCATCACAATTTGGTTTTAAGGAAATTTGAACATAAAATGGCCATAACTTGCTCATTTTACCTCGGAATTTCGCATATTATATGTCGTTTTCTGCCTACTAAAAAAGATATATATATTTTTAAGGTTAGTTTTTACCATAAAATGTTATTTAGGCCTTAGAATAGTAGGGTACAGATTCATTATGAATTTTTCTAAGCTTTGAAACACAATTTTCCTAAACTTTTCTTCATCCAAAAATTCTTGTATAAAATATAGATATTTGTATAGTTGAAAAATCCTTTGAATATATATATATATATATATACTCATATTGTATGCATGAATTTAGTAGTGTTGTCTCAACAATGATTTTTTGTAAAACTATGTGTCTTAAAAGTTGGGAAAAGTTAAGACTTGAAAAATTCACTTTAGTTTGTTAGAAAAATTTCTTGAATTATTATAAGTGATTGTTTTCTTCTTTTAACTTCATTTCTTAACCTTTGAAAATAATCTAATTTTCTAAAAATAATTTTAGCCTTTTTAAGATTCCTACAACTTCATTTCTAGTGGTTGAAAAATACAGTTTTTCTAAGTATTTCTTGGTAGTGAATAAATTTTTTTAAAGTAGTCATGTTTATGTGTTCTTAATTTTTCCAAAGTTGGTTCCACTTTAAATAAATAATAATAAGGATATTCTAAGTTAATTACTAATTTTATTTCCTAAGTAAGATTTATCTTTAAAATGTTATTGCTTGATGATTTTGTAAAACTTGTCTAGACCTTAGTAATTTAGAGTATTGGTGAAAACTTCACAAATGAGTTTAAGGTAAACCTTTGTTAATCAAAGAATTAGTAATATTAAGTTTTAAAGAAACTTTCTTATTTCATTAATTTGAAGAGAGTGTATGTGATAACTTTACTTTATGTATTATTTGATTAAATCCCATGTACTGATATTACTCAAAACTTGTGATGAACTTATCTAAATTTTGAAAAGCATTTGTTAAGATAAAATTTAAGTTTTATGGAAAAATCATTTCTTAGGTGACAAAACTTTATTTTTATGGAGAGTTCCAATTTTTCTTTATTTAACAAAACTCCTTTATTTTTTGCTGAGACAATATCTGTCACGCCCCAAAGGGTACCTAAACATAACAGTCCACCGCATGGTAAATGAGACTTAGGAATCACTACTACATTAATTCAAAAGTCTTGTATTAGATGCAAGACGTTCCCTTACGACAATAAAATACATATGCAGTTGGAGATAGATAGTTTAACTTAATAGAATAAGCATAAAAATAAAAACCATAGATATCTCAGGATAATTTACAAAATACAAAGGCGCATTCCCCACAAAATAATAAGTCCAGATATTAGTTTTTAATAACAATCCAAGAATTTAAGGTTTCTTATGAAAGTTTATACAAAGCTAATCATAAGCTTCTAAGGGAAACTTCTAACTTCGCATTGCCTAATTTAGCCAAGTACAGGGACGCAACCATAGGTACGAGAAATGCATTAAAAAGAAGCTAAGGGGGTATAAGCTATGCTAGCTTAATGAGCTTCACTTCTAAAATTAAATACTCAATGCAACAATGAGGCAAAACAATAATATCAAATGCACAAGGACGTGAGCATACAATACATAAGACTTTTCGGAAGTCCTATGTTTAATGGATTTACGCCCTTCATTCGAGGTTAGGTGTTTCAGGCCCATACGACCGTAGATTTCAATTTTTCTCTCATTTCTTCAGTGGTTGTTTCAGGTGCCCACCCACTTGTTAATTATGTAGAATTCAAATGCCTACTCCACTTCAATTTTAGCTTAGGTGACCCCACGCCGATAATCGAGTTTTCAGGCCCACTTGTTGCCTAGTTATTATTTATACCTTTTTCCCATAATGGTATAATAACAAACGTAATGTGACCCAATATATGTTATGCATGGATAATTTAGTTATATGGTCATGGCATATTATTTAATTGAATCATAGGCGATTATAGAGATTTTAAATACTTCAATCTTATACTAAATCATACAAATATTTATAAAAATTCCCATTTCGATATTCTTATCATCAATTTGACCAAATAAAATTCACATACACATTCCAATTTTTATCTTGTCCTAGTTCTAATGCCAATAACATTACAAGCAAAATCATAAGCATGTAATTTAAAGAAAGTGAACTCACTCGGCCATGGACACTAGTCTCTAGTAGTAGTAGTAATCAGGAGACAAGAATACTTTCGATTCGAAGTCACCAAAACGAAAGAAATACCCAAATGAGTATTTTGAACCATAACTAATACCAACTTATTAAACAAAAACTCTTAAGTTCGTAATTTTCATGGTAGATAGAAATTCTAATTTAAAATAGTCATAACTTGGTCATTTTAACTCGGAATCTCGCAAATAAGCTATCGATTTCGATCTATTTCAAAAGTTCTATTTATTTATGATGTTATTCTTAAGTTTTGAAAACTTTTAGGTCTTGGAAAGCTAGGATCAAATCTGATCAGTAGCTAAAAATCACATTTCTGAAATTATTTTGTGAAATTTGCACTGTTTCTACCAAGTATATTATATGTGCATGCAATATCTACAAGTTATTATCATGAATGACATGATATGACCTATCCATATGTATATCCTTATGATTTTTTGTTAAAAAGAATTTTTGGAAAACTTTTACTTTGCAATAGCTTCAAGAACACTTGGTTGAGAAAAACTAGCTTTATCTCTTTGAAAATCATCCATATTTTTACTAAGATAAAGCCTTGATGACCTATATGTCTAATACCTTCATTATCTTAATAAAATTATTCATTTAGTGGTTGGAAAATAGATGTTCAAATAAGGGTTTTGCCTAGTTACAAATTTTACAAAATTTTAAGGAATGAGAATATTGTTTGATCCATGTTTGAAACCTTTCCTTCGTTTTAGGATTATACTTTGATAAAATCCATTTATTCTTATCAAAATTAAGTCTTTATTACATATATTCCCTAAGGCTTCTATATTTCTATTAAAATCCTCATTTTAGCACTTGGAAATAGGTGTTTAAATGGGGGTCATTTCTAGATCCGAATTTTGAAACTTGTGTTTAAGATTATTTCTTGTGTAAAACTCATTTAATCTTTATAAAATTAAGTCCTAACCAAATCTAATCCCTAAGGCTTCCATTTCTTTAATAAAACTCTTGTTTTAGGGTTGGAAAGTAGGTGTTTACTTGACATTTGACCTTAGTTACGAATTTCAAGTTCTTGTTGGGGTTGAAACAAGTTCTAACTTATCTTTTATAACATTTTTCTTGTTTTGAAAATTTCTCTCAATAATACTAAGCTCAAATTATAGAAATCATTCATTTATGATACTTATCCCCTAAGCCCTTCATTTTAAATGTAAGGTCTTCATTTTGGAGTTGGAAAATAGGTTTTTTAAATAGGTTTCTTTTTCCATCCGAATTTCCAAAAATCATTTTTGTTGAAACCAAAATAGATCTTGAACTTTCTAACATATTCTCATTATTATCATGCTACTACAAGTCGTTTACGTAAATAAGACAAAAATTTATGGCATTTATGTACTCAAAACACATAGATCTACTATATTATTCATGTCATGGATGCAAATGCAACAGAAACACTATATAGATGAGTTTAATGAAAGAGTATATGTACAAAATATCCACAAGAATAACATAAAGCAATATTATAGCGAAAATAATAGTAGAACAACTTAAATATAGTGATCTACAACATTGTGATGACAAGGATATCATGCTTTAGTGTTTCCACTTCCCTAGCATAAAGCTCATGGGGATTTTAATGGAACCACACATGTATGATCTTGCATTACATGTTTTATTTTGATAAGGTCAAGATATATTACCTATTTAGTGTTTAGAGTAAGAAAAACTTGAAGAAAAATTATGTGTGTGTGTGTGTGTGAGGGAGGGGAAGGCTCACGACAAAGGAGAGAGAGAGGGGGAGAGAAAAACTTTTTTCAAAAGTTTGATTTTCGTAAAAAGAAGGAAAGTGAAAAGTAAAATGTATAAGAGTGTTTATATAGGAAAAGAATTAGGGTTTTGTATGATTAAATAAAAAAGAAAAATTAAAAGAAAATGAGAGAGAGGATAAGGAGGGGGGCACTGGTTCAAGCTCAAGGGGGGGGAGAGAGAGATGTTTAATTATTTTGTGTGATAAAATTCAAATTTAAAGAAGTAAACTAAGTAATAAAAGTGTATTGGAAAAGTAAATGTAAGAAAAATGATATAAGATTGTAAGAATAGGTTGTAAGGATGTAAGAATAGGGTATGGATGGGTTGTAATTGTGAATAGTGTGATTAGAAATAAAAAAGTAGATTAGACATTTAAATTACCGGTAGTAATGAAAATATGATAAAAGGCTATAACTGTAATTTTCATAAACCGACAAAATCTTATAATTATATTTTTTAGTTCCTTATTAAATTTCGGTCCTAAAGAGTCTCATATAATATTTTTCTATTTTCGAGTCCTAAGGACCGGTTTTTGAGAGCAAATCTCAATCGGGTTTGAAAAGAATGAATTTCTATGAAATATGATCTTGTTATATTTTGATATATTATATTGGCCTATAATTTAAAGCTAACTCATTTTTATTGTTCTAGGGTTTCATTCTCGGGATTGCCGGACTTAGGGTTTCTAGGTCCAAACTAGTCCTGGGGTATTCTTTTAGGGTTTCAGTTTTCAGTTCTGATTTTCGAAACCGAGCTTAGGTTGCTAAGAAAATGAGGGCTTACAACCTATGCACCTTAAACAGAGTTTTGTCCTTAAATTGAAACTTATGTACCTCTTTCCTGAAACAACTCGGGGTACTTTCTCTGAATTTCCTCTTCAGCCTCCCAGGTTGCCTCCTCAATTGCGTGGTTTCTCCAAAACACTTTCACATACCAGATTTCCTTGTTTCGTAACTTTTACGTTTTCTTATCCAAGATTTGCACTTGATCTTTCTTGTAGGCGAGGTTTTCTTTTAACTGAATGGGTTCCAGTACCATGATTCCTTCCGGGTCTGACACATATTTCCTTAGTACCAAGACATGGAACACATTACAAAGTCCCGATAGATTCGAGGGCAGGGCTAATCGGTATTCTAGATCTCTAACTCTTTCCAATATCTCGAAGGTTCCAATGTATCTCGAGCTCAACTTCCCCTATGTACATACTCTTCGTATACTCTTGATCGGGTTCACTTTTAAGTACACATGATCACCTACTTAAAACTCGAGAACTTGACCCTTCAAATCTTCCTAACTCTTTTGCCTGTCTTGAGCTTCTTTCATCTTTTGTTGCATGATTCTCACTTTATCAGCCGCCTCATGTACTACGTCTGGTCTAATAGCAAGCTTCTCTATGTCATCCTAAAACAGAGGTGACCTACAACATCGTTCAGACAAGGCTTCGTAGGGTAGCATTTGAATGGTCAAGTGGCAGCTGTTATTGGAAGCAAACTCAATTAGCGGTACATGATTATTCCAGCTTCCCTTAAATTCCAAAACACATGCTCTCAACAGGTCTTCTAGGGTTTGGATTGTCCGCTCAGACTGTCTATTGGTCGGAGGGTGATAGGTGGTGCTAAAATGTAGCTTTATACCCAAACTCTTTTGTAGACTTGTCTATAATTTAGATACAAACCTTAGGTCTTGATCTGAGATAATTCCCGCGAGTATACCATGTAGTCGCACTATTTCTCGAATGTAGATCTTGGCTAGCTTGTCCATAGAGTAGGTCATATTGATTGGTAAAAAGTGCATTGACTTTGTCAATCGATCCACAATTACCTATATTGCATCACGACCAATTGAAAGTTTTGGAAAACCACACACGAAATCCATGGACATCTGATCCCATTTCCATTCAGGGATAGGCAAAGGCTTTAACAATCTTCCTGGCCTTTGGTGTTCTACCTCTACTTGTTGGCAAATCGTACATCTCATAACATAATCGGCTACATCCCTCTTTATTCCATTCTACCAGTAGTGGCTTTTCAAGTCTTGGTACATTTTGGTACCTCCAGGGTGTATAGTGTAGCCGGAGTTGAGGGCTTCACTCAAAATTTCCTTCCTCAACTCCTCATCCTCCGGCGCATATAGCCGTCCTTTCATTCTAACCACATCCTCCTCATCTATTACAAGATCAGAGTATTTTCCTTCCTGAAGCCCCTTCTTAAGCTTTTGCATTACCTCATCATATCGTTAAGCTTCTTTAATTCTCTCAACTAGGGTTAGTTCCAACACTAAATTGGCTATCTCCAATTCCGCTCTTTGTCCAATGAATCCAATATTCAATTTCTCAAATGCTCTTATTTGTTCTTTTTGGCTTATGATTAATGCAGTCACTTCTCCATGATTTTTCCAGCTCAGAGCGCCCGCAACCACATTTACTACTCCAACCATCTTCTCTGTCACATATTTAGTTCCTTCTGTGTAAACAGATATTTAAAGCTTTCATGATCTGTATATATCCCACATCTTTGTCCATATAGATAGTGTCTCCAAAGCTTCAAAGCAAAGACAACTGCGGTTAACTCCAAATCATGTGTACGGTAGTTCTACTCATGTGATCTCAATTTTCGGGAAGCATAAGTAATGACCTTTCCTTCCTGCAATAGTACACATCCAAGGCCACTATTCGAAGCGTCACTATGCATCATATAAGATTTCTCTGGGTCTGGCAAAACCAAGATTGCTGTCGATACTAGTCGTTGTTTTAATTCTTGGAAACTCTGCTCCCGCTTATCTATCCATACAAATTTCTCATTGTTCTGCGTTAATTGAGTCAAGGGCTTAGCTATTTTCGAAAAATCCTTTACAAACTTGCGATATAGCCAGCCTATCCCAAAAAGCTTCTTACTTTTGTTACCATTTGTGGTTGTTTTATATCCACTATAGCCTTGATCTTCTCGGGGTCGATTGAGATACCTTTTCTCGCACAAAATACCCTAGAAAGGATATTCGATCTAGCCAAAAGTCACACTTAGACAATTTGGTGTACATCTTGTTTTCTCTTAAAGCTTGCAACGCCATCTTAAGATGCTCCTCATGTTGCTTCTCACTCTTTCAATAGATCAGAATGCCATCCATGAAGACTATTACACATTTATCTAAGAGAGGTTTATAAACTCTATTCATAAGATCCATGAATGCGGATGGTGCGTTAATCAAACCAAAAGACATCACCGAAAATTCATAGTGCCCATATCTGGTATAAAAAGCTGTCTTTGGCACGTTTTCGGTTTTTATCCTTAATTGGTGATATTCAGAGTATAAGTCAATGCGTGAAAACATGCACACTTCCTACAACTGATCAAACAGATCATCAATCCTTGGTAAAGGGTATCTATTCTTAATTGTAACTTATTGAGCTCACGATAATTGATACACAGCCTCAAAGATCCATCTTTCTTCTTCATAGACAGAATGGGTGCGCCTCATGGCGACACACTAGACATTATGAACTTATGATCCAACCGTTCTTGCAACTGAATTTTCAACTCCTTCAGCTCTACCGGTGCCATCCTGTAAGGTGCCTTTGATATCGGTTCTGTATTCGGAGCCAAATCAATTTCAAAGTCAATCTTTATCTTCAGGGATAACCCAGGCAATACATCAAGAAATACATCCGAGTACTCATCCACAACCAGTATATCTTTTATTTCTCGTGATTCTTCCTTATAAGAGGTATCCTCAATGGGTATTATGTCTTCATCCTACATCATTAACTCAAAAGAATTTAACCCATTTTCGCTGGGGATTGGGGTCTCTCCAACAAACTCCGCTTCTTTCTCATATTGATCATTAAAGCTTACTATCTTCTTTCGGCAATCCACAATAGCTCTAACCATGGTTAACCAGCTCATACCGAGAATCACTTCGTACTTACTCATCTCTAACATTATCAAATCACTTTTAAAGGGGGTGTCCTTATATTTCCAACAGACAATCTTTCAATGCCTTCCGAGTCAACACAACACTTCCTGTGAGTATCTTGATCCGTAGACTAGAGGTGGTGGTGACTATTGGTGAATCAAGCTGTCTAGCTTAACTAGCGGTGAGGAATGAGTGCGTTGCTCTAGTACAGGACAACACATAGGCCTCACTTCTATTCACCATTATATGCTCTATGATTAAACCAGCATCATACTCTCCACCTTGGTCCAAAGCTGCCAATTCCATCTTATCACCATCTTCTTCCTCTACCATCTACTGTTCTTTGAAATTCTAGAGTCTTATTCCGTGCATGGCTAACGCGGCACGACTTCCACTCCTACTTCCGCCCTTTGTCAGATTATATTTTACACTCCTACTTTCTCGAAATCTATGGTAAGGCTTGCGTCTCTTGCCTTTGAATCCTAAACTTGAGGCATCAGATGGCCTTTTCTCAAAACTTTTTTTTCCCACATTTAAGACTTCCTTTTCCTTGCTCCTTCAATTATCCGAGCCTTTTTTCCACTAACTCTAAAATAGCTTTCAATCTGAGTTCTTCCAACTTAATTCTTAAGTCTTCATTTAGACCTCCTAAGAACACTTTTCTCTTCAGTTCGAGTACATATTGTAGAAGGTGAGTGGACTCAGTTTCATATTGCTCAACCATTCCGCCTTTTTGCTCTATGTGTAAAAAATCTGCACTATGTCTTACCCTCAAACTAGAAGGGAAATAGTTTTCTAGAAATTCCTGACAAAAAGCTTTCCAAGTGATTGGGGGCACCAAACTCCTTCTCCCTGATTCCCACTATATTATAGCATTGCATCTAAGCATGTAAGTCCCATAGTCCAACTGAAGGTATGGTAGAACCTCATAAGTTGCAAAAGATCTCTTAATTTGAGCCAACCAATTTTAGGCTTCATCGGGTTTACTAAAGGCTTTGTCAAAAATACCGGTTACTCTTTATGAAGTCTGGTAAAGAGCTTCAATGGGATCTTTGGTAAGGTGGTGGTGGTGGTAACTGGTAAGGGTGCATTGAAGGAATGTTCCTCAAAGGGTGTCAGAGCTTTAGCAGATACTTCACGGTGTTCCATGTGTGGTGGTGGTGTAGAATTTTGCACACTTTAGCCTTGGTTCTGGTTTTGTCTTGGGTTTTGGTTCTGATTCTAGTTTTGATTTTGATTTTGGATGAATGTGTTTAGAAGATTAGCTAGTTGTCCAATTGCATTCATCATGTCCATCTAGGAGTTCTAGGGTGCCATCCCTTGTTGGTTTTACTGGGGTAAAGCAGGTTGATTATTTGCTTCTACTAGGGGATTTTCTTGTTCACGATAGCGATTTCTTTGGTTGCGTTCGTTTATACATTACTATGCAGGTTTTAAGATCTTCCTTAAGTTATGCCTCAATTACTTAATTTGTAAATTACAGAAATCAAATAATCAATTGAAATTTCGATGAATCATTATAAATTTCAAATCACGCAATCTAAGTCAAGAAATTGTGATTTATAATATCAAATTGTAGAATTCAAATCATAACTTAATTTATGAAATCAAATAAAAAGAAATCAATCATAATGATGCAATGGATGCAATGATGTGCATGTATCTTTTTATTAATTATGGTTCTCTAAGAGTATATTGAGCATAATGCTCCTCATTAGTTGCATTCTTGTTTATGTCATTTGTTAAGAAAACATAAGTTCCTCCTGTAAACAAATGCATATAAGATTCATTACATAATACCAAGGTCGTACATTCGGTTGAGTTTCTTACATTAAGCTCACAAAACATGAAAATCATGCTACTAGACTGTCCTAAACTTGTCAAATTTACAAACTCTTACTAAACCGAGAAAGGAAAAACAAGAAACATGAAACAAAAGACAAAACACACTAAAACTACCTAAGGACATCATTAGGGCAACTTGGCATCCTTAATTGCCTATTACAAAATTTTTGTTGGACTGTTGTGGGCTATGCTCGCCATCACTACTTTCTTCTCTCCTAGGAGTCTCTTGAGGTAGGGGTCAGAGGATGATCTCCACTAGAAGAACTCCCATTGTCTCTCCTAACAAATAGGCTCAAATATTCCCTTACTGTCATCCTTCTCCTTCTAGGCGGCCATGTTCGTTCCTCCTACTCCGACTCCTCCTCCTCCTCTTCTTCTTCTTCTTCTTCTTCTTCTTCTTCAATCCTATCTTGCACCTCTTTATTCTCTTCTCTTATCATCTCCTCTCTAGTTTCCTCCCAAATCCTTCTAACATTCTCTTAGGCTTCTCTTTTCATGATCTCCTTAGAATTTTCATTCTCTATAGGATTAATGGGTGTTTCACTTGCCACTCTCGGTCTTCTCCATATTCATATATGTCTCTCCAAAGACTAGGATCAAATTCAGGCTCTACCCTGTGTCTATTTGGGATTTGCAGCACTTGATCAAAATCCAGATTGGGTGGCTTTGGTTCATCGTTTGAATTTTCCTCAATCCTAGCCGGTTGAGGTGTTTCATTCTCTTCCTCATCTATCCAGTTTGGGTCTTCCTTGGGGTCCTGTTCCTCCTCACATTCATCCTCATCATGTTTTTCCTCTACTGGGGCATTCCCTAACTGCATGCCTACATCACTAAGAGGTGGGACCTAAATCTTTGCAGGTGTCGGCAGAAGGTTCAGATATGATCCTTGCTAATAGAAGTGATTGTTTACATCTACTTCAAGCCATTCCCTATAGGTCATCAAGTCATCATGGGCATACACATACAAAGGTCCAATGCTCCTCCATACTCGAAAGTCAAGGTATGGGGGATTATCTTCCTTCTTTAAGATAAAAGTGGCCTCTCTCAACATTGGTTCATTTCCATAATCTACCATGATTCTCTCCACAGCATAGATTGTTTCCAACATTGACCATCTCCTCTTATTAGATCATACCTAATTCGATCAACTACCATTTCCCACCTGGTATACCTAAGACCTTTTTCATATTACATACATTTCTCTTAGAGTCCTAGGTCTCTCAGCCAAAGTGAAATCCTCACATAGAGTTCTCAGTCTCAACCTGTAGTCCACAAATGTTTCATCAGTCCCTTTTAGAAACATTTTGGCTTTTTCCCAGGTTTCTCCTAAGGATACATATACCAAGAAAAGATTTCTAGTTAGTTTCGACTTTAACTTCATTCTTACCCTAAGATTTATTTATTTCCACATTTTAATTTTTTAAATTCTATTGCCATGCTTTATATTTTTCCTGCTCTGATACCAACTTAAATTATCATGCTCAAATGATACCCTAAATGTAACAGTCCGTCGTATGTTAACCAAGACTTAGGAATCACTACCATAGTCATTCAAAAGTCTTATATTAGATGCAAGGCTTTCCCTTACGACAATAGAATATATATGCAGTTGCAGTTAGATAGTTTAACTTAATAGAATAAGCATAAAAATAAAAACCACAAATATCTCAGGGTCATTTACAAAATAATAAGGGGCATTCCGCCGCAAAATAATAAGTCAAGATATTAGCTTTTAATAACAACCCAAGCATTAAGGTTTCCTATGAAAGTCTATACAAAGCTAGTCATAAACTTCTAAGGAAAACTTCTAACTTCTTATTGCCTTATTTGGCCAAGTCCGGGAACATAACCATAGGTACGAGAACTACATTAAAAAGAAGCTAAGGGGGTATAAGCTATGCTAGCTCAGTGAGCTTCACTTCCAAAATTAAATACTCAATCTAAAAATGAGGCAAGCAAGTTGTATTAAACAGTCATATCAAATGCACATGCACATGAGCATACAATACATAAGACTTTTCGAGAGTCCTATGTTGAATGGGTTTATGCCCTTCATTCTGGGTTAGGTGTTTCAAGCCCATACGATCATAGATTTCAATTTTTCTCTCATTTATTTAGTGGTTGTTTCAGGTGCCCACCCACTCGTTAATTATGTAGGATTCAAGTGCCTACTCCACTTCCATTTTAGTTTAGGCGACCCCATGCCTATAATCGAGTTTTCAGGCCCACTTGTTGCCTAGTTATTATGCTTTTTTCCCACAAATGTATAATAACGAACGTAATGTGACTCAATATATGTTATTTATGGACAATTTAGTTATATGGTCATAGCATATTATTTAATTGAATTATAGGCGATCATAGAGATTTTAGACACTTCAATCTTATACTAAATCATACAAATATTTATAACAATTCCCATTTTGATATTCTTATCATCAATTCAACCAAAAAAAATTCACATGCGCATTCCAATTTTTATCTTGTCCTAGTTCTAATGCCACAAACATTACAAGCAAAATCATAAGCATGTAATTTAAAGAAAGTGAACTCACTCGGCCATGGACACCGGTCTCTAGTAGTAGTAATCTGGAGACAAGAATACTTCCAATTCGAAGTCATCTAAAAGCAAGAAATACCCAAATGAGTAATTAAAACCATAACTGATACCAACTTATTAAACAAAAACTCTTAAGTTCGTAATTTTCTTGGTAGATGGAAATTCCAACTTAAAATGGCCATAACTTAGTCATTTTAACTCTGAATCTCGTAAATAAGTTATCGATTTCCATCTATTTCGAAAGATCTATCTATTTATGATGTTATTCTTAAGTTTTGAAAACTTTTATGTCTTGGAAAGCTTGGATCAGATCTGATCAGTAGCTAAAAATCACATTTCCGAAATTGTTTTATGAAATTTGCATTGTTTCTAATAAGTATATTATATGTGCATGCAATATCTACAAGTTATTATCATGAATGACATGATATGACCTATCCATATGTATATCCTTATGATCTTTTGTTAAAAAGAATTTTTGGAAAACTTTTACTTTGCAATAGCTTCAAGAATACTTGGTTGAGAAAATCTAGCTTTATCTCTTTGAAAATCATCCATATTTTTACTAAGATAAAGCCTTGATTACCTATATGCCTAATACCTTCATTATCTTAATAAAATTATTCATTTAGTGGTTGGAAAATAGATGTTCAAATAAGGGTTTGGCCTAGTTATGAATTTTACAAAATTTTAAGGAATGAGAATATTGTTTGATCCATGTTTGAAACCTTTCCTTCGTTTTAGGATTATACTTTGATAAAATCCATTTATTCTTATCAAAATTAAGTCTTTATTACATCTATTCCCTAAGGATTCTATTTTTCTATTAAAATCCTCATTTTGACACTTGGAAATAGGTGTTTAAATGAGGGTCATTTCTAGATTGGAATTTTGAAATTAGTGTTTGAGATTATTTTTTATGTAAAACTCATTTAATCTTTCTAAAATTAAGTCCTAAAAACCTACTCCCGAAGACTTCCATTTCTTTAATAAAAACTCTTATTTTAGGGTTGGAAAATAGGTGTTTACTTGGCATTTTACCCTAGTTACGAATTTTAAGTTCTTATTGGGGTTGAAACAAGTTCTAACTTATCTTTTATAACCATTTTCTTGTTATGAAAATTTCTCTATGTAAAACTAAGCTCAACTTATAAAAATAGTTCATTTTTTATACCCATCCCCTAAGCCCTTCATTTTAAATGTAAGATATTTATTTTGGAGTTGAAAAATAGGTTTTCTAAATAGGTTTTTTTATTTTTCCATCCGAATTTTTGAAAATCATTTTTGTTAGAACCAAAATAGATCTTGAACTTTTTAACATATTCTAATTATTATCATGCTACTATAAGTCTTTTATGTAAATAAGACAAAAATCTATGGCATTTATGTGCTCAAAACACATAGATCTACTATATTATCCATGTCATGGATGCAAATGCAACATAAACACTATGTAGATGAGTTTAATGAAAGAGTATATGTACAAAATATCCATAAGAATAACATAAAGCAATATAATAGCAAAATAATAGTAGAATAACTTAAATATAGAGATCCAAACATTGTAATGGCAAGAATATCATGCTTTAGTGTTTCCACTTCCCTAACATAATGCACATGGGGATTTTAGTGGAACCACACATGTATGATCTTGCCATTACATGTTTTATTGTGGTAGGGTCTAGATCTATTACCTATTTAGTGTTTGGAGTAAGAAAAACTTGAAGAAAAATTATGTGTGTGTGAGGGAGGGGGAGGCTCATGACAAGAGAGAGAGAGAGAGGGAGAGAAATACTCTTTTTCAAAAGTTTGATTTTTGTGAAAAGAAGGAAAGTGAAAAGTAAAGATACAAGTGTGTTTATATAGGAAAAGAATTAAGGTTTTGTATGATTAAATAAAGAAGAAAAATTAAAAAAAAAAAAGAGATAGGACAAGGGAGGGGGGTACCGATTCAAGCTCGAGGGAGAGAGAGAGAGAGATGTTTAATTATTTTGTGTAATAAAATTCAAATTTAAATAAGTAAACTAAGTAATAAAAGTGTATCGAAAAAGTAAATGTAAGGGAAAATGATGTAGGATTGTAAGAATAGGTTGTAAGAATGTAAGAATAGGTATGGGTGGTTGTACTTGTGAATAGTGTGATTAGAAATCAAAAAATATATTATACAATTAAATTGCCGGTAGTAATGAAAATACGATAAAAAGGCTATAACTGTAATTTTCATAAACTGAAAAATTCTTATAATTGTATTTTTGAGTTCCTTATTAAATTTTGGTTCTAAAGAGTCCTATATAATATTTGTCTATTTTCGAGTCTTGAGGACCGGTTTTTGCGAACAGATCCGATCGTGTTTGAAACGAATGAATTTCTATGAAATATGATCTTTTTATATTTTGATATATTATATTAGCCTATAATCTAAGGCTAACTATTTTTATTGTTCAAGGGTTTCATTCTTGGATTGTCGGACTTAAGGTTTCTAGGTACAAACTAGTCCTAGGGTATTCTTTTAGGGTTTCGGTTTCTAGTTCCGATTTCCAAAACCAAGCTCAGGTTGCTAAGAAAACGAGTATTACGCCCCAAAGGGTAACCTAAACGTGACAGTCCGCCACACTCAATATTAAAGCTTAAGTATGACAACCTTAGTTATTCCCAAAAGCTTTTATATTAAGTGTAAGGCGTACTTTCACAACTTTAGAGAACCATACATAGAATTATGTAGCTTAAGAAGGTACAATAACAAATTAAGAAAAGAGGATTCATAATATTCAATAACTTATAACAACGATCATTACAACTTAGGGTCTTTGATTACTATTTTGTTACAAGGATATTTGTACATCAATACTAATACTACACTTCATCTAAAATTTCCTTTATCCAAAAGAAATTACCTGACCGCAAGGTCCTCGTGGCCTTAACCATAAATAGGGAAATTGCAAAAGATATCTATGGGGGTATAAGCTAACAGGCTTAGTGAGAATTATTTCCATAAATAACTTCTTGTAACAAAGTTTCAAACAAGTTAATTAGACAAACAAATGGGATGCAACATACACGTAGGCAAACAAGGCATATAGTTTTCCGGGAACTATATGTTGAATGGATTTGCGCCCTCCATTCGGGATTTGGTGATACATAACCTCAAAACAAGTAGTTTAATAAAAAGTTTTTATGCTTTCGATTAATATCGCCAAGCACATGAAGTCTACTTTAAATCTTGCTTTCGGATCTTCCGCCAAGCATTTCATTTTTCCATAACGTCGCCAAGAAATCGCTTTCGGATCTTCCACCAAGTGTTGCTTTCGACATGAGCTTACTATCCTTCTCACCCAAGGATAATAACCCAAAATGTAATGTGACTCACTTCGTGGTATGCATGAATCCATTTATTTATAATGTCATAACATTCTTATTATCATGTTTAAGGTGATCAAAGCATTTCATACAAAGCAAGTATTATACTAAAACAAACATTTTAAATCAATTCCGGCCTCGATATTCTTAGGATTCTTTCAAAGAATTAATTAACATACATATCCATTTTTCTTTTTCCTAACTCTAATGCAACTAAATTAAAAGCACAACAAGCATAGCATTTAAAGGAAATAAACTCACGATGCCATGTCGACTATTCCTCTACGCGGATGAGTTGTTCAAACACTCCACTCAATCGAAATAATCTTCGGGATATAGATATCTTTCCTCGGAGTCACCTAGCTAAAGAAAATACCCATAATGAGTATTTCTTGATGATTTTCTTGAATTTTGACAAAACAATGTCAAAAGAAAGTTAAAGTTCTTATAAAGGAATGTTCCAACTTAAAATGGTCATAACTTGGTCATTTTAACTCGGAATCGCGTATATAATATATCGATTTCTACCTACTCGAAAAGATCTACCCATTTCTAAAATTATTTTTAACAAAAAAGGTCATATAGGCTCCGAAACAGTGGTGACAAAATTCACCACGGATTTTCCAGTGCAAAAACAACTTTGGTTTAAGAATTCAAAATTTGTTTGATAAATACTTAGTTATCTATATAGTTGAAAAATTCTCTTTTTATGGTTACTTAGCTCATATTTATTCATGCTCAAGTGTTTGTTGACCATTCATGTTGCTCAAGTAAAAATCATGTCGTTTTTGGAGTTTTTAGAAAAATATAGTTTACATGAATTCTCTTTTGTAAATCTCTTGAAATGAACATTTTGTTTCCTTTGTTTTCCAAAGATGTTTTATGTTGACATATATATATATATATATATATATATTTCCAAGTAACTTTTTGAAAATATCTTTTCTTCTTTCTATGTTTTATATATTAATACTATTTTTCCTATTTATTTTTCCTATACAAATTTCTTTGTCTATTTGTTTTACAAAAATCTTTCATTTGAAAATTCCTCATTCTTTCCTCATATTATGTTTTTCATAGAAATCACCCTTGCATAAAAATTTATTTTCTTTATAAAAATAAAGTTGGATAATAAGTGTTTTTAAGAAACTTTTTATAGTAGTTTCTAAAATCTTAGTGGTTTCTTCTTGTAACTTGAAAAGAGATAACTTTAGTTTTGTTTTAAACCATAGGTCTTCTACTTTACATAAACTTGTTTTCTAAGTGTCAAAATCTCCTTTTTGTCAATTTATTTTTAGAACTTGAAACTTTGGAAAACAATTTAAATGAACATGAATTATGAGAAAATAATAGCAAGCAAAATAACATAAGTAATAAAGTCAAGTATTGGAGTCTTAGCATTTTCAAGGCTCCTGGGACTAAGAAGTAGACTAGTCCCAAAATAAAAATAAAATGAAAGAAAGAAAAATTTGTTTTGACTTGATGAGGACAAATCTAAGACTAGAGACTAGTCTTAATTTAACGAGGAATAAATAAATTGTAATGAAATAATAAATAAATTGCATTTGTATAAAAATAAATAAATTGCAAGTGAGCTTATATGCTCTTAAAGAATATGTATATATATATATATAATAATACTTAGATATAGTAACAATAAGATGAACAAAAATAATAATATAAACATAAATAGATTTTCATGAACAAGAACAACACATGAACATAATGTAGCTTCCATAACATTTAGTCTGTGGAAACTCACACTATGGTAATGTAAAGTTACATGGCATGAGAAGAAAGGAAATAATAGAAGATGGTTACTTAAAAAAGATTTTGGTAGTAGTATGTGGTTATGGGTTTTTGTTGTAGGTAGAAGTTGTTTTGAAATTATTTCGATAGAGTTTTGGGATGATAGTTAGAGAGAGTTTTGGGAGGAGAATTTGAGAGTTTTAGTATAGAATTTGTGGAGTGAATGGTGAAAGAAGTGAAAGAGGAGGGGGTATTTATAGGAAAATGTGGAGGGATTTTTGTATGATAAAAATAAAAGAAAAATAAAACAAATTGAGGGGGTACATGGGGGAGGGGGCGCCGGCCATAGAGAGATGTGAGAGGGAGTGATTTTATTTTTTTGATTTTTGTTAAATAAAAGATGGAATATGTAAGGTAGATGTGAAATAAAGTTATTGGAAAGGTAAAAAGTAAGAATTATAGGTTATGAAGTGTGTAAGAGTAGGTGTAAGAAAAAGTAGAGATAAAAAAATAGTGTAGAATAGTAATGAATAGTGTAATGTAAGATAGATATGATTAATAAAGTACCGGTAGTAAGAAAATACGCGTATAAATGCGATATCTATTATTTTTACTTACCGAAAAATTACGAAATTGATATTTTTGAAAACCTTGTATTTTTACGAGTCTAACGGTGTATTCAGAATATTTTTACTATTCCGAGGTCCTTGACACGTTTTCAAGAATCATGTCCGATCGGGTTCGAGACGAGTTGCGGTTTCACTAATCTGATCTTTTTATTTTGCCTTAGATAATTCCGCACTATTATATATTCTAAACTTCTACTTATCCTCATCGAGTTTCTTATTCGAGAGTGCCGGACTTAAGCTATTACGTCTAACTAGGGTTTTGTTAACCATTAGAGCTCCGGTTGACTTTCGGTTTAGGGTTTTAGGCTTAAACTGATTCAAAAAATTTGGAGGTTTATAATGAGGGCTTACAATATCAACATGTTCATGCATGATTATGGATATTTAGCCATGGGAAATAGAACGATATCACATAATAAGATAAGATATATGTAAGAATCAATATGAGCATAATAATAGGGTCAAGTATTGAAAACCTTAACTTCATTAAAGTATCCCATGTAAGTATTGGGAGCCTTGACTTCATCAAGGCTTTTTGGAACTTAAAATAGACTAATCCCAAAAGGAAAAGAAAAAAAAAAAAGAAGAGAAAAAGAAAGAAGAGAAAAAGCATAATAATTAGAGCAACAATAATAAGATGTTAGGCTAGTGAACACTTAGTCTCTAATATATACAATAACATATAGAAGCTATATTAGAGCAATATTAATAACAATAATAACAATATAGCAATAATAAAAGAACATAATAACATAAAGAAATTTGTGCATGAACAAGAACAAAATATGAACATATTGTTGCTTCCTTAACACTATGGTCTTAGGAAACACACATTATGATCATGTAATGTTGCATGACATGAAAAAGAATATGGTTTAGAACTGTTACCTAAGGTAGGTGATGGTGTGTTTAGAAATTCTCTTAAAGAGAAAAGGGTGATTTATGGAGATGGAAAGGATGAGAGTATTTGAGAGGAAAAATGTAGAGAGAGGATTTGAGAAGTGATTTTGATAGAGTTTTATTAAGGTAAGAAAGTGTAGGAAAAAAATGAAGGAGGGAAGGGATATTTATAGAGTTTTGGAGTGAAAATTAGTGTGATTTAAATTAAATAAAAATGAAAGAAAATGAAGATTGAAGAGATAAGGGGGGGCGCCGGTTTTGGTGATGGAGGGAGAAGATTTGATTGTTTTGTAATGAAAAGTAATAATGTGTAAGGTGTGGTATGAATAAATTTGTATATGGAAGTTAAATTGTAAGAAATAGGTACGATAGAGTATAAGAATAAGTTGTAAAAAAAAAAAGTAGAGATAGTGAAATAGTAATGAATAGTAGAAATAATACTATAAATAGTAGACCAGATAATTAAGATACTGATAATAAAGAAAATACATATAAATAAGCCATATATGATATTTTTAATTACTGAAAAATTCAAAAACTAATATTTTTGGAAATCTTATATTTTTACGAGTCCAATGGTATTATCGGAATATTTTCACTAATTTACTTATCAGGATCCTAATTTTAGAAACTGATCCCGTTGGGGTTCAAAACGAGCTAAATTTTGACGAACCTAATCTTTTTAAGCTTTCTTATATAATTTCGAATTATAATTCGAAATTATCTCATTTTTATTCTTCTTAGGTTTTGTGTGCGGGATTGTTGAATCTAGATTCGCTACACTAAACATAGAACTAGGTCGACTTTAAGGTTCCAGTTTGATTTCCGATTCTTAGGGTTTACTTATAGTTGCCATAAAATCTAGGACTTTACAACACTTATTTTATTAGGAAAGACTTATTTGTCCTCTTATTTAATAGCATATAATTTATTTTATTTTATATTACAAATAGAATATTAGCATCCAAGTAAGGTGAAATCAGCAACGCAGATTTATTTTACTTAGAATTAATATAGTCTAAGATTTTTCATAAGAATTGCCATATTTATCTAACCAAATTTAATTACTGCTTAACGTTGGATTAATAAGGGTCATCCAATATCAAATTACAACAGATGGACTGGCATTAACCATGGATGACCACAGCTTTCTTTTCCTTTGTTTATTTATTTATTTTTATTTTAACTACCAGTAGATGCTGATGGAATCTTTGTATAGCATCAACCTTCAGTACTCATAATATCAACTCTAGTCCATGATATAAAAACATAGAGACGGAATGATAACTTCTTGTGAAATTTAGTGCCAGCAGACAATTTCCAACTTTGGTTAATGATCCATCAAAGAGAAGAGAATCATTAGGAATTATAGCAGCAGCTTTCATCGATCTATCGTACATTGATGGTAGGTAACGTTTTTCAACCGATTATGGACAGTAGTAGTGCTTTATTCCAAGTTGCTATAAATCTCCACTCCAGCCTGACATCTTGTAAGCTACATTAAATGTAATGATTTTTTTTTTTTTTTTCTGCGCGTTGGTTTATCAGAGAATTTCCACCATGTCACTAATTTGTATAGACATATATGCCTTGCCCTTTATAATAATAATAATGTCTATAATTAATTCTTTCTTAAAAAAAAAAAAAGAATCAAGTTAATCCTCCTTACTATCTCTCATCAAATGCTTAGCTTCTAACATTTGGAATAGTCTAAGAGGGATCATAAGTGTTGCTCCGACTTTCCCTATCAATCAAGACTTGACATGGACTCATGGGTAATCTTGCACTACCTCGGCTTCCTGATCTTACTAGATCTGACAAGGCCCGTGATGATCTTAAGCATTAATCCATATTCCCAATTCCGTTTGTAAGGATTCCAAATATTATGCTATGAGTTCATTCTCTTGAAAGGGTTGGAGTCTCTGCATCAACAATGTGTCATCTCTCCATTAGTGGGTGATTTCTCTACTAACAAGTGTTCACTTCACAACAAGTCACTAATGCTTTGGTAGAAAGTGTTCATTATAACAATGAGTGTAAGCCCCTAGATTTTTCGATAATATTAGCAAACCCTAAGAACCGGAAGTTGAAAACGAAACCCTAAAGTTAACCTAGTTATACGATTAGTCTAGTGAATCTAGATCCGGCAATCCCGTGTTCTTAAACCCTAGAAAACGAAATTGAGAAATTGTGGAAAATGGTTCGTAATATAGGGAAGCCTAAAAATATCAGATTCGAATTTTTCTAGTGTCTTTCGGATCCGATCGGGATCAGTTTTCGAAAACCGTGCCCCGGAGCACCGGATAGCAAAAATATTCCGACAACACCAATAGATTCGTAAAAATATAAGGTTTTCAAAAATATCAGTTTTAGAATTTTTCGTAACTAAAAATAACAGATATAGGCTTTTACGCGTATTTTCTTTACTACCGGTATTTTAATTGTCTAGTCTACTATTCATAGTACTTTTCTACTATTCATTACTATTCACCTATCTCTACTTTTTCTTACACTCTATTCTTACACTCTACCATACCTATACCTTACAATTTACCTTCCCCATACAACTTTAATCACATCACACTTTACACATTACTTCTTTTAATACAAAACAAACAAAAAAATCAATTTTCCCCCTATACAAGCAAAACCGGCGCCTCTCCCCCCTCCATCACATTTTTTCTTTTCCAATTTATTTAATTACATCTAATTTCCACTCCAAAAATCTATAAATACCCCCTTCCTCTTCCATTCTTTCACACAACAAAAATTCATACTAAAACTCTCTCCAAAATCACTCCACAAAATTCCTCTCCCAACATCTCTCTCAAGTTCTCTCTTTTCCTTAGAAAATCCATTCCCACATAATACTACAACCCATTCTTTTCTTCTTCAACCAACACATAAACTTTAGGTAAAACTTCTCTTATTTCTCATCATGTTCATATAACTTAACATGAGTTTAGTGTATGTTTCTTAGACTCATTGAGTTAAAGAAGCAACAATTTATTCATGTTTTGTTTTTGTTCATGTTCTTTTTTTCTTTATGTATATTTATGTTATTATTATTATTATTTGTTTCTAACCTAACTTATATAAGTATTATGTATATTATGTATATATATTTATTTAGAGCATATAAGCTCACTTGTTATTTATTTATTTTCAAGTCTTGCAATTTATTTATTTACTTGTTTTATGCAATATTAAGACTAGTCTTTCTAGTCTTAGACTTGTCCATATCAAGTCAAAACAATTTTATTTCTTTGCTTTTCTTTTCTTTGAGGACTAGTCCATTCTTAGTCCCGGGATACCTTGATGAAGCTAAGGTTCCCAATACTTGACTTTACTTTTATGCTCTTATTTATTTTAATGTTGTTTTTTTATTTTTCATGGTTACATATTCTCATTCATGCATGAATATGTTGTTATTGTCTCAATCATAATAGAAATGAGTTTCTTAAAATAAGAATAAGAACTCTTTTTAAATATAAATTTTGTCACATAAGAAGTTATTTTCCTTAAAGGTTTGAAATTTATCTTAAACAAATATTCTTCTAAAGTTAGATAAGCTAGCTCAAGTTTTAGTAATAATATGTGGTTTTCACCAAGAAATACATAAAGTAAAGTTATTATAAATTCTCTTTTCAAAGAAATAAGAAAGTTTCTTTAGACCTAAACAAAGGATTTCTTAAATTCAATTGTCAAAGTTTTCCACCAACACTAAAGTCTAAGATAAGTTTTTCAAAATTTACTTATAAGATGATTTCTTTTAAAAGTGGAACTAACCATAAAGTATTTAGAAAGACTTGTTTTCCAAAACGCTAGAAATAAATTTATGGAAATCTTGAAAGATTAAAATAACTTTTGAAGGAATGGAGTTAAAAGGAGGAAATACTCATTTATGATAACTTAGGAAATTTTTCAAAAATAAAATTCTTTTCAAGCCTTAAGCTTATCTCACTTTCAAGACATTTGTTTTACAAAACCATTGTTGAGACAACACCAAATTCATGCATATAGTTGAGTTTATACATATATATACATAAATTCAAGGGATTTTTCAACCATACAATATATCTATATTTTTGTACAAAAGCCCTTGAGTGAAGTAAAGTTTGAAAACTCTAGTTTTGAAATTTGAAAATTCGTATCAAATCTGTACGCTACTATTCCGAGACCTAAATACTTCTTTTGATGAAAATAACCTTAGAAATAGATAGATCTTTTCGAGTAGGTAGAAATCGGTATATAATATGCGAAATTCCGAGTTAAAATGAGCAAGTTATGGCCATTTTAAATTGGGATTTCCATTCCATACGATTTTACGAATTCTTTAAGATAGAAGTATAGAACTTGAATAGATCTTGGATGAAATACTCATGTTGGGTATTTCTTTTGTTTAGGTGTCGAGGATCACGATCTTGTCTTCCCCGAGGATTACTTCGACTCCTAGAGCGCTATGGACGAGTGAGTTTCCTTTACGCTTATGTATTCGCGCATGTGCTTGTAGAATAGAGCACTAGATGTTAGGAAAAGATAAAATTGATATGCATGTGGGATATTATGGGAATTATGTATGTGATTCGTTGTGTGCGATCAATGAAATAAGTATATCGGAACCCGATTTGTGATAAATGTTTCCATGTATGTATTGTTATGTGTGCAAATATTGTTTGATCGCTTTAAATGATTTAATGTCATATTGAAATCCCATAAATAAATTGCTCATGCATATCACTTAGAATATCATTTCGAAGTTTTGCTACTACTCCTCAGCGTGGGACCGGAAAGGTAAGCTGCCTAGCTACATCTTGAGGGTTAGGACGTACGGGGAATACGGCCTCAAGGTGTAGCCGAGCCGGATCGATCGCTTTGGGCATGGAAGGCCCGGGGACTAGTAGTACGGTTCGTTGGAACCCCAAGACGCGCAAAAACTTGAGGAGGTTGTTCGGGACCCAGTTCAAAGCATTCCCTAACCACCGATGGAGGGGTAAATCCATCAAACATACGAAACCGGATAGTCGTATGTAATGTTTGATCATATGATTGTTGCATTCATATGCTTGATTAATAAACTTGTTTGATTGTTGTTATGAGTACTATTGCGTAAGGAATATCTCACTAAGCTAGTCATGCTTATACTCCTATAGACTTTTGATATTGCAGGATTATCTTTTGCACCCGAGACCACCTTGATTTCCCGGTAGAATCCTTATTTTGAGAAGCTTTTGGAGGCAATCTATTTTGAAGTTATAGAGTAGATTTCTTCTAAAATCTTCTAGCTTTAGTTATGTTATATTTAGAACCATGTTATTATGAATTATCGGGGGAATGCCCCTTAGAAGCTGTAAGACTTTTATTTCAATGAAATATATTGAGTGTTATTTTGCATGTTCTGCTACCAATGTCTTAAAATGCATTACTCCACCGGTCTCCCTTTGTTGTGAATGTACGCCTTGTACCGATATGGAAGCTTTCGAGTGACTGAGGTAGTCATTCTTGAGTTTTAATATTGTGTACGGCGGGCTGTCATGTTTAGGTTACCCGCTGAGGCGTGACAATGAGGCAACATCATTTAGCCATCAAGGATTAACTCTACTAGCGAAGCACAACACTTTAGTAATAAGGATTTGCTCCGCCATGAAGGTGGTGGCTCTTGACCAATAAAATGTTGATACCATTAGCAATGCTCAGTGATACTAAGCAAGGATTATAAAAACGTTAATTTTATCTTTATAATCTACTTATGAAAGCACTTAGGGCCTTGTATCTATGAAATCAAGAAACATACATTGAGGACGAGCTAGCTTTTATCAATTAAGCTCAAAGGTCCACTTCATAATAGCTTTCTATCAAACTTCGAAAGTTCAAAAATGTACTTTATAATTCACATAACGTTCCATTAAGATGCGAAAGTTCAAGAGAATGTTTTACATTCAAGTGCCTATGTCGGACAATTGTCTCTAAAATAGATAGATGCTTCTTGTTGGAGTCACATTTAAGGAAACCTTCAGAAGTTCAAGTATCAACTTCTTCTCCCCTAGTTGGTGGCGTGCAATTCATTATGCCATAAGTTTGAATACTTTTTCTCAATTCATCATACTAGGTTATTACTTCTAGTGTGTGCATTTTGACAAGGCAAAATGCTTGGGTAACTTAACTATTTCAAAAGATAGCGTTATTGGAGTTGCTTCAACTCTTGTGATAATATGGTCTAGTGTTACAAATTACATGCTCATTGTGGGTTTGCTTCGAACTTACAACTTGAGGTTGGTTTAACTTGCAATTAGAAGAATTTTTAGTAAAGGGCATTACACTTGCCATGTGCTTAAATTTAGATGCCCCTATTGAGCGATGACAGCTAATATGAAGTAATTGCTTCAATCATTTATGAAGCGGTTGCCTTAACCTCATGTTCTACAAAAAGGCATTACAACTGCCAAACCTATTTGGAGTATATTCTACCTATCATAGCTATGATTGCTTCGATATCGAGGAAGAATTATTGTGGAAATAAGAATTGTGCCCACTACATGCTTAAGAAAGGATATGTCTACTATGAGACCGCAGTTACTGTGACAAGATTGCTTTGATCATCTACGGATGGTGACCTTGACTCTATGGAATGACGTTATAGCTACAAAGCCTATTGTGGGATCACTTTGATTCTTCATAATTGAGATCACTCCAATCTCATGAATAATGTTATAGGTAATATACAGAAAAATATTTTTATAAAGAAGGGCAAAGGAATGTCATTTGTTAATTAAAGAGAAGAAAATTTTGGTCATTCCTAATAAATGAGATATATAATAATCACCCTCACATTGATGATGGTCAACAAATTCTTAAAAATAGTAAATCTTCAATAAATTATGATAAAGGGAAAAAGTTGTCATATGTTGAAAAATAAGAGGGTTTTATAGTCCACCTTAGTATTTAGTTGATGGTTTTGTCTATGATCTAAAGATGTTTGAAGATTAACTTTTGATAGAGGAAAATTGGTCTCTAGGCCGTCGGCCTATATGTGAAAGCCGCTGGCATAAAGCTCTCGGACTTTTATAAAATTTGTGAAAGCCAGTAAGAAGGCCGCCGGCGTAAGTGTCAACCTTTCTTGTTCAAAGTGTTTCCTATATAAGAGATCCTAGGGTTCATGTTTTTCATTTGTATCCTCCTTTCTTTGACCAGAGAGAGAGAGAATTGAGAGTTTTTGAGTGTTTTTGAAGAACAAGATCAAGGGAGATCAGATTTGGATCAAGAGTAAGTAATCTTGCCTTTACCTATCAAGATTCTTCGTATATTATTTCGTTTCTTTAGGGTTTTGTTTGGATTTTGAAGGGACTTTTCTAGGAAACCCTAGTTTTTATCAAGATCCAATCTTTCAGGAAAACAAGCAAGGATTAAGATTCAAATCAAGTAAGTATATCATCTCAATCATAGATTTAAAATAAAGAGAATGATTTTGTGATTTGGGGGTTTGTCTGTTAATGAAACCTAAGGTTTGGATTTTGAAAAGATCCTATCATTTGGCAAATTATCAGGAATTAAGATTAATCAAAGTAAGTTTCATCCTCTTTATCTTAGAATTAATAAGGGATTTATGATGATAATGGATTTTCTGAAATTATTAATTTATAAATTAAGGTTTTGAGAAGAAAAGTTGTTCTTATGGGATTTTGTGGAAGTCAATCAAAGAAGAAGTTCATATTTGGTGTTTCTTATATCAGGAGATTTGGATATTTTGTGTTGTTGCTCATAAGGGATTTGTGGATTTGGAGAGATTGTTCCTGGAATTGGAAAGGGTACGACCAATCCTTGCTTGTTGTTTTTGCTTGTAAGATTAGTATTGCTTGATTGGTTGTAGGGATAGAACTTTATAATGAACTTAATTCTATTTAGCTTAATAATTGTTTGCTTGGTAGTGTTTGGCTTTGACTAGTAAAGGCCTAGTAAACAGTGATACTGATGAGGTACCTAATGATCTATGTGTGAAGTTGTGCCGAGTGACTCATGCACAGAGATGATTCCGATAGAATTAGGGGGAAACGGGGATGTTTGGGGAGTATCCACTGATCCATATATATATATATAATTACCTTATTTTCAAAGAGTTGGTTGTTTTTAAAGAGGAGTCTGAGTTGCTTCAATTTTGGGACTAGAGTATACATAATTCTGAACTGTGTTGATTGGCTGACTATAAAAAGATAGCAAACGGATTGCTTGCATTAGACTAAGTGCATTTGATATATATACCTATTGCGTGTGCATTTGCATTTGCTTTAAAGGATTGGAGTTATCGTACTGAGCTTCGCAGCTCACTTTTTAAATTTCTAGATACAGGTGATGAAGACATTATATGTGATTTTTCGGGTTATGATATAATCTTTGATAAGGGGGATGGTGATAGCGGATCTGACTACCCAACTAAGAGTTAGATTTGCAGTTTACGGGTTCATGGGAAGAGAGAAGTGTTTAGATATATTGAAGACTTGGAAATTAACTGCTTATGTTTTATGTAAAGACTTTAGGATTTTATGTTGTAGGAAGTTCTAGGTTGTAAAGAAGGTTTTCATGTGAATTGGTGGTTTCGTTTAGTTGGCTTGGTATTGCCAACTTGTATGATTGTTTTGAATCAGAGGTTTGTTCAGAAGCTATGTTCCAGGTTATACAGGTTGTGTTGGGTATCCTATGAGATACCTTATGTGTGTTTACAGGTGATATTTAAATAATTTGTGGATATCAGAGCCTTATCATGTCCTATTCAAGAGAGGACACGTGGCGGGTTGTAATGCCTTATTTTATGGCATTACATTGTAGAAATGGGCATTGTACTCATCGTATGCTTAGGAATGAACACTTCTACTAGGTGACTATAACAACCATGACACGATTGCTTTTATCATTCATAGATGAGGTCACTTCAACCTTGACTTTGTAGAAAAGGCATCAAAATTGCCAAGCTTATTGTGAGATTGCACTAATCTGTCATAATTATGGTTGCTTCGATCTTGTAAGCATAGAACACTAGACAGTGATGTTAGCTATATATACATGCTCATAGATCATGGTGGAAATGTTAGCTATGATAATTATCTTTCATGACAATTGTCAAGATTAGGAAGAAAGGTGGCAATATTAGTTATACCTTGAGTTTCTCGCTACAGTACATCATGGTACTAATGATTGTTGTATCATGATGGTTAGAAAGTGCTTATCAAAAGACATGCTATCATGCCCCAATAGATACCCTAAATATGATAGCTCGCCATACATAATATTAAAACTTGAGAATGACTACCTTAGTCATTTAGAAGCTTTATATTGGTACAAAGTGTACATTCACAACAAAAGAATACTGATGGAGTTATGCATTTCAAGATAGTAGCAATGGAACATGCGAGATACTACTATTATATTTCATCACAATATAAGGTCTTATAACTTCTATGGGGCATTTTCCTGATAAATCTCCAAAACTATAATTATCACGCCCCAAAGGGTACCCTAAACGCGACAATTCACCATACTCAATATTAAAGCTTAAGTATGATGATCTCAGTTATTCCATAAGCTTCGACACCGGGTTTAAGGCGTATGTTCACGATCATAGAAGACCAACTTTGAAACAAGTTGCTTAAGAAGACATTCATGTAGCAGTTTAAGAATGGAAATCATAACATAATAACTTGAAATAGGCAATTATATAAAGGTCTTACATTCATCAAAGGATCATTCTCCTGCTAAAAGATATAGTTCATCATAGTCTAGTGGAGCCTAAACAAAATAATTACAAGGAGATTCACTTAGAAGTCTAAGTCTACATCGAGTCTTTAACTTCTTCCAAAACCTGCTTAAAGCAAAAGATAATACCTGCAAGAAGTACCCCAGGGCTTCAACCGTAAATGAGGAAACTGCAAGAGATATCTATAAGGGAGTAAGCTTTTTTGCTTAGTGAGAATCAAGTCCATAAGTAAAGTACTCAACAATCAATAATCAACCAAGTTGTTTAATCAAGCCTATAAGATGCAAGCAATCACGTGATCAGACAATACATATGATTTTTCGGGAATCATATGTTTGAATAGATTTACCCCTCCATTTGGTGGTTAGGTGCTCCAGGCAATGAAGCCATAATTCACAAATGATATTTTTGTAGTTTTGAACAAATTCCTATCAATCGCTAAAATGTAGTTGATTCAGGTGGCCACTCACCATTTAATTACAGACAATTAAAGTCATAGATTATGATTTTGGGTTCTCGACCTCATTACTATGCCCTTGTCGCACCAAAGGTATAGTAATGAATGCAATGTAACTCACTATGTATCATGCATGAATTATTTAATTTAAGTAATCTAGGCATGGCATTAGTCATTTTATAAGTAACCATGGAATTTGCAGACAATCAATATTAAACTAAATCATATAATGATTAGTTAACAATTCTCGCCTTGATATACTTATCATAACTTCAACCATGTAAGTAAAACACATGCGCTTTCATATTTTATCTTTTCCTAAATCTAGTGTCACTAATCTACAAGCAAATACATAAGTATAATTGCGAGAATTTAAACTCACTCGATCATATTAGCAGAAGCTCCTTAGTCGAAATAGTCATTCGAGTAAGGTAGCTCGGACTCCACGTCACCTATATAAAAAAATACCCGAAATAAGTATTTCTTATAAGATCTACTTAAACTTGTGGCTCTACTTTATTAAGTTCATCCAAATTTGCATAGAGTGAAATTCCAACTTAAAATGGCCATAACTTGCTCATTTTAACTCGAAATTTCGCAAATTATATATAGATTTCTACCTACTTGAAAAGTTCTATCCATTTCTAAGGTTATTTCCTATATACAGGGTCATTTAGGATGCTAAACACCAATGTACAAATTCAAAACGAATATTTCTAGATTTTACAAAACAATTTTCTAACTCAACTTTATTCAAAAACCCTTTGGCAAATATATATATATATATATATATGTAATTGAAAAATCCTTTGAGTATATATATAAGCTCACTTTATATGCAAAATTTTTAATGGTAGTATCTCAATGATTTATTTCATAAAACAATTTATTTCGAAGTGTGAAACTTAAACTTGACAAATTTCTTTTCAAAGTATTTTGAAGAAACTTTACATTTTCCTAGGTTATTATAAATAAGTATATTCTTGTTTTTTTTTCCCATTCCTTTTTCTGAAACAAATAAATTTCTCATTCAACTTTGGTCTTTCCTAATTTTTACTTCTAGTTATAAAAGAAAAAAGTTATTCAAAGTTTATTAAGTTGTTGATAACCTATTTATAAATTTTCCTTTGGAATAGTTTTAGCAAATGAGTCTTTTCCTCTTATTTTCTTGTTTGTTAAATTTTTTTTTCTAAAACTTGGTTTTTTATTTCCTCTACAAGTTTTATTTGAAAAGAAATTATCTTCATTGATAAAATCCTTTGTTTTTTATCTTCTCACATTTATATTCTTGTCATTCTTTGAAAATAGGTTCCTTCTTTAGAAACTTGAAAATCATTATTTTTAAGTGGGTTTATAAGTTATTAGGTTGATTTTATCAAAAAAAAAAAAAAAAACTAGTTTGTTTCTTGGTTTTATTATGAAAAAACTTAAATCTTAAGCTTTTTGTGAAATCTTTGAATACTAACATATTATTTTTACTAAAACTTAGGTTACTATATTATGAAAAGAAGGTGTTTATTTCTTTTATTTCCTTCGTAAAACTATTCTTTTTGTTATTTGAGAAGACTTTGAGAAACTTGAGAAAATGTTGTAAGAATCCATTTTTATGTTGTTGATGATAACTCCTTTATTTAGTGACAAGTTATAATATAAAAATATAATTTCAAGTTTTTTTGTTAAATAAAAATTATACTTTAAATTTAGTCGAGAAAATATCATTATGTAGATGCATGTATTATGAGCTTGTAGTATGCAGACGATAAAAATATAAGATAAAAAGCAAGATAATATTAATAAGCAATATAGCAATAATAAGCAAGATATTATAGTCAAGTATTGGGAACATTATCTTCATCAAGGTAACCCGATCATATATTGGGAGCCTTAGCTTCATCAAGGCAACTTGGTCAATTATTGGAAGCCTTAACTTCATCAAGGCAACCCGAGACTATGTTCTAAAAAAAGAAAAAATAAAGAAAAGAAAAAGCAATAATAAGAGCAAATACAGTCATAAGCTTGTTTGTGAGTTAATGAGCATTTAGGCTCTAAAATATAGAGATATATATAAATAGTGACATATATATGAAGTTATGTTAGAAGCTTGATAATAACAATAATAAGATCATAATAACAACATAATAGCAAAACAACATAATATGAAATTTATTCATGAACAAGAACAAAACATGAACATAGTGTTGCTTCTATAACATTGGAATACTTAATAAACATACACCATAGTCATATTAAGTCACATGACATTGTAGAAAGAAATAGGTAAGAACTTTTACCTGAGAAAATAATATGGAAGTAGTAGTAGAAGAAAAGCTTGAATAGCGTTTATGTGTGTAGGAATTGTGTAGAAAAATTTGGGTAGTAAAATAAAGAAAAGAGAGATTTTGGTAGAGAGTGTTTGAGAAGAGAATTTGGGAGAGTTTTAGTAAAGTGAATCAGTGTGTGAAAGAATTGGATGTAGGGGGTATTTATATAATTTTTGAAGTGAATATTGTGTGAATTAAATAAATTGAAAAAGAAAAATAAAAGCATGTGTATGAGGGAGAGAGAAGGACGACGTGATCATGAAGGAGAGAGAGAGAGATATTTTTTATTTGTTTTGTATTTTTGTTAATTAAAAGAAATAAGATGCAAAGTTTGATGCAAATGAAGATGTATGGGAAAAGTAAAAAATAGATAATAGGTATCACAGAGTGTAGAAATAGGTATAGAAAAAAGTAGAGATAGATTAATAGTAATGAATAGTATGGAATAGTACTATGAATAGTAGATAAGACAAATTAATACTAGTAGTAAAGAAAATATACGTAATTAAGCTATATCTAATATTTTTAGATACAGAAATATTATAAAACTGATATTTTTGAAATCCTTGTATTTTTATGAGTTTATTGGTGTTATAAAAATTTTACAGTCAGGGGCACAGTTTTTGAGAACTGATCCCATTCAGATCTGAAAGACATAAAAAATTATCGAATATGATATTTTTATGCATCTTTATATTATTACGTACTATTATTCACTAATATCTCAATTTTGTTGTTCGAGATTACGAACACGGATTACCGATCTAATCTATTAAGGTTTGATGCGTGTTTGTTGACGTTAGGGTTTCAGTTGACTTCCGATTTAGGGTTTGAACATAACCGTAGCGTAAAATCTAGGGGATTATAACCACCCCCCTCCCACCCCCCTCCCCCCCTAAAGAAAGTTTTGTCCTCAAAACTTGGAATTCATAACTGATTTCCCAAATAAGCTTAGGAATTTCCTTTCGATTTCATCCTCAGCTTCCCAAGTGGCTTCCTCATGAGAATGATTTCTCCATAACACCTTGACTTACCAAATCTCCTTGTTTGTGAGCTTCTGAACTTTATGATCCAAAATCTGAACAGGGTGTTCCTCATATGTAAGGTTTTCCCTTAACTATACCGGTTCTAGCTCTATGATTCTATCAGGATCTGGTACATGTTTTCTCAATACCTAGACATGGAACACATTATGTATACCCGACAAATTTGGTGGCAATACTAAGAGATAAGCCAAATCTCCAATCTTTTCAAGTATCTCAAACTGTCCAATGTACCTTGGGCTTAGCTTTCCTTGTGCTTGAACTCGGTGTATACTCTTTATTAGGTTAGCCTTCAAATATACATGATCTCCGATTTCGAATTCAAGAACTCTTCTTTTTTTATCCGCCCAACTCTTTTGACTGTCCTGAGCTTCCCTCATTCTTTGTTAGATAATTCGAACTTTACTTACTGCATCTTGAATGAGATCGAGTCCAATTGCCAACTTTTCCACATCGTCCCAAAACAAAGATGACCTACACTTCATCCATATAGGGCTTCATAGGATGGCGTCTTGATGGTCGAATGATAGCTATTGTTATAAGCAAATTCAACCAAAGGTAAGTACGCTTCCCAACTTCCTTTGAATTCAATAACACAAGCTCGAAGCATGTCTTTCAAAGTCTGGATCGCCTGTTTTAACTGTCCATCAGTCTGTGGGTGATAAGCGGTACTAAAATGCAACTTAGTTCCCATACCTTTCTGCAGACTAGTCCAAAACTTTGATACAAACCTTGGGTCTCTGTCTGATACTATTCTTGTCGGAACTCCATGTATCCTCACAATTTCTCTTATATACAACTTGGCTAACTTGTCCATCGAGTAGGTCATATTCATTGGAATAAAGTGTGCTAACTTAGTAAGTCGATCCACTATTGTAAGCCCCGAAAAATTTCAGTAAATAATTCTACGATGAACTTCGAAAATAAACCCTAAAAATCACTCCAAATTAAAACCAAATTTCAACTAGTCCAAAAATCATGAACGAATCCAAAAATTTCTTAATCATGAGAAAATGAAAATCCTTAAAAATAAAATAAGAACTCAGTGGTCTTCAAATTCAACACCACGACGTACGAAAAATTCCGTATTTAACTTCGACTTATAAAATCGGTAATATAAAGCCCAAACAAATTATTAAAAAGTAAATAATGATTAACCTTCGGAAATGAAACCCAATTCAAAAATCCCGAAAACATTAAAAGATATTAAATACTTACAAAAATGAAATGTAAAACAAATTTCTCAAAGTAAATACGTATATAAACATAAAATATCAGTTTCCAAATTGGCAAAGACCTAAACCGGAAAATCACTCGGAAACCCTAAGTGGAATACAATAGTCTAAGTCCGGCAATCTAACGCCCCTAACCCTAGAGACCGAGATGTAGTTTAAATATGTAGAATAGCTCATAGTAATATAAGTTTGTTTAAAAATATCAGATTGGTAAATTTTTTACCTATTTCGAACCCGTTCGGATACAGACTTCGAAAAGCGTGTCCGGGCTCGAGATACCAAAAATATACCAATAGTACCGTTAGACTCGTAATTTCATAAGATTTCCAAATATATCAATTATATAATTTTTCGGGTTATAAAAGTTACAGTTATAACCTTTTTATCGTATTTTCATTACTACCGGTAATTAATTAGTCTTTTGCACTATTCACTTTTATTTCATTACACAATTTTATTATTCTTATAAAGCCTTATATTATTAGATAAATATTTTATATATTATAGAAAATTTTGTTTTTCTAAAATTTATTTAGTTCGGGCTTTTACGGATCAGATTCTGTTTAAGACCCGATACTAAAAATAAAATAAATTAATTTAATAATTGAAAAATATTTATATTTTCACAAAATAATTTTTTATAATTTTTCGGGTTATAAAAATATCATGTATAGCCCCTATTCGTGTATTTTGATCGTACCGTAACATATTTGTTAAAATACTAAAATAATTCAAATAATTATTTAATTTTAATTATGAAAAATCTGCTACAAATATTTAGAATATTTTATTTTTTTTATTTTATTAAAAAAGTACTTTTACAACTCATACTTTCAAGTACGCTTTACACATATCACTTCATTTTCACTTCAATCTTTTTACACATTAACCCACACTTCATGGCAGATTTTGACCCTCTTTATGGCTGCCATTGTCCTTTATTTACTCATATTTTGACTAAATTAATTATATTCTACTCCTTCTTAAGAAAGCTACATTATACATTTATTACACAAATCAATTTCAAGTCAAAATTCAACAAATTTCTCTGTAACTGACAAAGAAATTAAAAATGACAATTGACTGATAAATTGGCCTTGATGCGTTCACATCATATTCAATTAAAACACTCATTTTCTCTCTCTCCTTCATTTACTCACTTTCCTCTTTTCATTCCTTAGTCTTTTCTCTCTCTTTTTCCTCTCTTTCTTTCTTCTTTTTGTTCTTGTTTCTTCAAGAACACAAGCTGCCCCCATCTCTCCATTAGCTTCCACCCATATTCTTGAAGATTTCTAAGCAAATCTTCATCTCAAAGCTCCATAGGTGATATAGGTAAAGTGTAATGAAGGTTTCATGCATCAAATGACCTTCCATAAGCTTAAAAGCTTAGGATGATGATGCCAAATGAAACATCCTTTTCTCCACTTTTATTATCTTGTATTACAATTATTTTCTTGTTTAAAGTTAATATATATTGTAGATCTAACTTTTTGTAGCTTTGATTTTTGTTTATGCCATAGATCTTGCTATTTAAGTTATTATTTTTGTTATTACTTATGATTTATGCATATATTTCTCATTCACATGTGTTCATGCACTTATAACTAGTTTAGAAAACTAGATCTAGAGTTTTGAGTTCATAAAATATAGACTTTGTTTTATGTTCATGAGCAACTTGTAATAGCATGATGATGGTAGGAAAGTTGTAGGAAACTCAAGATCTATTTTATTTTCAACAAAAATAATTTTTGAAAATTCGGATGAAAATGGAATCATATTTAGAAAAGTTGTTTTTCAACTTCAAAATGTGTATTTTTCATTTAAAATGAAGGCTAGGGTATAGATTATAAATAAGAGATTTTGATGAATAAAGTTTAGATCTATGAGTTTATAGTTTACTACCATGCATTTGTTTTATGTTTATGTTCATATTAAGTATAGATCTTAGTTTTGAACTCAAAAAAATTGTGAAATTCGTATTTTGGCAAGACCCCCATTTAAAAACCACTTTCCAAGTGTCAAAATGTAATTTTTACTTAAGAAAATGAAAGCTTAATATATGTATATCATCAAGACTTCTTTTTACAAGAATCAAAGGTGATTTTCAAAAGTTATTTTCAAAATAAAAATTCTATTTTCGGATTTTGGCCAAGGCCTATTTTAAAAACATGTTTTCCAATTCAAAAATGAAGTTTTTATTTAAGAAATGAAAGGCTCTTAGGATAGGATATGTAAGGAATGGATTTTCATGAGCTTAGATAGCTTTTATCAAAAGATAAACCAAAAATGAATTTTGTAAATTCGGATCCCAACCAAGACCAATTTTTAAAACCCATTTATCAACTCCAAAACTCATGTTTTATGTGAAAAATGAAGTATATAGGTAATAGATATCATTAAGCAATGATTTTTACAAGTTAAAATGAGTTTAGGCATGAGTAATGTATAAAACAAGTAATGAATTAAAATGGAAAAATTTGAGTTAGTGATCAAATTGTCAAATTCGTAATTTGAGATGATGCATAGGTAATCACTTAGTATTTGAGCTCAAATTGCAAGTTTTATGTGTTAAATGAAGTCCTTAGACAATAGATATAGTAAAGCTTCAAATTTTGATGCATTAAACAAGTTTTCTCATAAAAATATGCAAGAAATGAAAATTTCCAAAATTCGGATTTTTGTGAAAAGCTTGTTTAAACATATTTGCAAAGTAAAATGCAAATTTTTGTGTAAGAATGAAGTCCTTAGTGGTTATGTATGATTGAGCCCTAATTTTCTAAATATCAAATGATTTTTACTTGAAGGAATCACTCAAAAACTAATTTCTATAAAATTCGGATTTTGGAATCAACTCTACATGAAGACATGTTTACAAAGTGCAAAATGGAAATTTTTATGTAGAAATGAAAGTCATAAGTAATAGATATAATGAAGACTCAATTTTAACAAAAATAATTATTTTCTTAAGTAATAAATCCAAAACAAATGGAAATGATCAAAGTTAGAAAACTAGATTTTTCATAAGTAGTTGTTATTATGGTCTTGCAAGATAAAAAGTTATAAAATTTCCTTTTAGCAAAAATCATCAAGATCATGCATACATTAAGCTCATCTCATGTCATTCATGTTAGGAAATCATTCATATTGCATGTATAGCCAATCTATATAGTAGGAACATTACAAACATTTACAAAACTATTTTTCGGAATCAGAATCCGTTACTGATCAGATCTGATCCCTCTGTTCCGAGACTTAAATATTTTCAAAACTTGAAAATAATATTAGAAATAGATAGATCTTTCGAAGTAGATAGAATTCGATATATAATTTGCGAGATTTCGAGTTAAAATGACAAAATTATGGCCGTTTTAAGTTGGAATTCTCACTTAGGACGAGAATTATGAATTTGATAGTTCGTATAAAATCGTTTGGATTAGTTTGAGTTGAAATAATTATTAGAGTATTTCTTCCTTTTTAGGTGATCCCGAATCCGATGATTCCCTATCATCGAATTATTATTACTAGAAGACCGGTAATCCAATGGCCGAGTGAGTTTTCTCCTTATTTTGTTACCTTGATTGTGCTTGTAGTTAGTTGCATTAGAATTATAGGAACAAGATAAAAATCGATATGAATGGGGATGGGATATATGATGAGGTTGTGATGAATGTATGCCAAATAATACTAAAGCATATCGTAACCACGATTTGATTGGATAACTGCACTGCTCATATTATTTCTGTTATGTGTATGATATTGGCTGGTCACTCTAAAGAACGCATAAATATTTTGACCTAAGCAAAAATTAAATTGATCATGCATCGCATCGGACATATTGCATTTGGTAGCATGCTACTCCCATGCAGGTCGATCGGTATGGTCCGTGATGACTCGTTTAGATAACGAGCCCGGTGCCAGAGTTCATTCAGGGGTACTAAAGCGCATGTGGATGCATTCCTTGGATGAGCCTAGCCGAGTCGAGTGCTAAGAGCTGAAGGCTTGGGGACTAGATGCGGTCATGTAGACTCAATACCATTCCTAACCCAAGATATGGAAGGCGTAAATCCGTTCTGTGTGTGGGTTCCGGATACCCATACATAATTGTTTGCTCATGTGTTTGTTCATGCATAGCATATGATTGATTATAACTTGTTTGTTATGGTACAGAATTAAGGGAATTCTCACTAAGCTAGTGTAGCTTATACCCCAATAGTTGTTTAAATGAGCAGGTTATCCCAAGAATGCTAAGTGGGGACCGAGATGCTTGAAGCCGAGAATGACTTCGGGATTCCGGCAAGATATAAGAATGCTTGAAGTTTTTAGCTAAGCTTTACAATTTGCCTTGTAATAGTTTTATGTAGTGAAGTCTTGGGATGAATGTAATTGAAGTTTGATGAATTGTATTTTGAAGTATAGTGTTGTGTATTTGGAGTATAGTGGATTGTATTTTTTTTTACATTGTTACTCAATTGTATCAACATAAAATGTATCATTCTGATGTGTCTCCTTTATGTGTTAGACGCCTTGCACATAGTATGGAAGCATTCGCGTGACCGAGGTGGTCATTCTTAGGCTTTAATATTGTGTACGGTGGACTGCCACGTTTAGGGTACCCTTCAGGGCGTGATAGGGAATGTTTTATACTTTAATTATCCTTCTGGAAAACATTATTGTGTACCTTTTTCCTTTCTAAACAGCATCCAAAATCATCATATCATATAACAACTCTTGTCCAAAACTTGTTCATATCCAAGAATTGATATCATTCAACCTTATATATTTGTTCAACAAAATCACCAATATTCTGTAAAAAGTTCTGAGTATAATTCTGCACACTAATAGAGTAGTTAGTTCTTTGAGTATTTTGTTATCATCAAAACTTTAGATATCTAGAGAATCAATAGTTTCTTAGTTTTGTTATGGAGTTAAAAAGAGTTTAAATCATAAACTTTCTGTAAAAACTTTTAATATTAACAAATTAATTTACTAAAACTTAGGTTACCATAATATACAAAGAAAATATTTATTTCTTATGTTTCCTTGGTAAACTATCTTTGTTATTTAAGAAAACGTTGAGAAAACTCTAATTCTATGTTGTTGATAACAACTCTATTATTTTGTGATAAATTACATAATAGAAAATTTAATTTTAAGTTCCTTTAATAAAATAAAATTCTACTTTTAAATTAGTTGAGACAATATCATTATGTAGATGCAAGTATTATGAGCATATATAATCAGAACATAAGAAACTACTAGAAACAAATAAGCAAAACAAAAATATCAAGTATTGGGAACCTTAGCTTCATCAAGGTATCCCAGTCAAGTATTGGGAGCCTTAGCTTCATCAAGGCATCCCGGGACTAAGATTGGACTAGTCCCAAAAGATTAAAGAAAATAAATAAAAATTGTTTTGACTTGATATGGACAAGTCTAAGACTAGAAAGACTAGTCTTGAAGAAATAGCATGAAATAAATAAATTGCAAAGCATTAAATTAAATAAATAACAAGTGAGCTTTATGCTCTAAAGATTATATATATATATATATATTAGTTATATATGAATAAGGAATTAGCATTATAACAACAATAAAATCAACATAACATAATAAAATAGGAAGTTTTTGTACAAGAACAAAACATGAACATGTTGTTGCTTTCACTACTCATATGAGTTTCAAAACAACACCATAGTCATGTTAAGTTACATGACATAAGAAAAAAAATGGTTGGAAGAAATCTTTACCTAAAGTGTTTATGTGGTTTGAAGATGGTAGTGAATATATGGTTATGTGTGTTACGCCCCGAAAGGTACCCTAAACGTGGCAGTCCGCCACATATAATATCAAGGCTTAAGAATGGCTACCTTAGTCATGCGAAAGCCTTAGTATTATATGTAAGGCGTCTAACACGGTAATAGGAGACGCTTTTGGGAAGCATAGTTTAAGCAAGTAAAGATAAACATACAAGAATCCAGAAATAAAGTATATCATATCATAAATAACCAAAGGTCTGTTACATAATTCTTAGGGGCATACCCCCGCTAATACCAAGGATCAAGATAACTTCATAACATCCAAAATACTACCTTAAAGATTTCAAAGGAATTCTAATCTTAGTCTTCGAGTAGATTTCCTCCAAAAGCTTCAACATAAAACGTATATGGATACGGGATGACCTCGGGCACAAAAGTGTGTTCCTGGAATACAAATATCTATAGGGGTGTAAGCTTATGGGCTTAGTGAGTAAATCCCAAAATTCATACCGTAAAATTTATCAATCAAGTTTATTATTCAAACATATGAAATGCAACAACCACGTGAGCATACAAGACATATGACTTTCCGGGAATCATATGTTGAATGAATTTACGCCCTTCATTCGGGGTTGGGGATTCAGGCCAATTACAGCCACAACTTTTAAAAACACTTTTATAGATCTTACCGGCTCCTATACGCCATCAAAAACTTGTAGTTATTACAGGCTCCTACTAGCCACCAATTTTGTAGTTCTTACCGGCTCCTACTCGCCACTTACATGATATACCGGTTATGTCTACCACCACTATTATACACTTGTCCACCAATTGTATAGTAGCGAATGCAATGTGACTCAACATATGAAGTGCATGAATAATTTCTTTAATTAAAGTCTAGTAGTTACATTTAACTTCTTTCAAGTGATCAATCAATTTCAAACATTTCAAGATATTAATTCACATACAACTTTATTACAAACAAATCGAGTTTCGATATACTTAGTATTCTTTCAACGTATTATCATACACTTTCTTTTGATTTTTCTTAAATTCTAGTGCAACTAATTTACAAGCACAATCAAAGTATGAAAAATAACGGGGATAAACTCACTCGGCCATGATGACACCGTTCTTGAATGGATGGGTCGTTCGGAAATTCCACTTAATCGTAGTAATCCTCGGGATACGGACAATCCTCCTCGTGATTATCTAATCAAGAAGAATACCCAAAATGAGTATTTCATGAAATTCTATCCTTGAAGATTCTAATCTTTTCTTAAAATCGTAGTAAAATCGTATAAGGGGAAATTCCAACTTAAAATGGCCATAACTTGCTCATTTTAACTCGGAATTTCGCGTATAATATGTCGTTTTCTACCTACTCGAAAAGATCTACGCATTTCTAAGCTTATTTCCATAAAACTAAGTCGTTTGGGTTCCGAAAAGGTAGCGATCAGATTTGCCACGAATTTGTAAACACTTGTTTTCCTTCTTGTAAACAAAGCTCATTTTGAAAAGATAAACATTTCAATTATTTTGTAAACTTTTGAAAGGTATATATTTGTAATGACTCATAACAAATGTATGAAGTAAATGAAGTTGTCTCAACTTAAAAAGTAAGGTTTTTAAAAGACTTTGAACTTGAGATTCTATTTTACTTTTGAAAGATCTCTCATTAAGATGAATATTCTATTTCTAAATGAAATTTCTTGAAATTACTTTAATTTCCTAAAGTGTGGTTTTGGTTTTCTAAACTTGGATTTCAAAAGTAGCAAAATGACATTTTTATTTCTTGTAATGTTTCAAAAGAATTTCTACTTCTTGATAAAAGATAAAACCTTTTGTTTATGTAAGAAAAATCATTCCCATACATGTTCATGGTTTTTAAGAAATCCATTTTCCATATTTATTTCTTTTAGAAGAATCTTTAATTCAAGAAAACACTTTCTTATTTATTTTTGTTGAGACAAATACATTATGTTCATGCATGAATATGAATCATAAGCTTTAGAAATGTAAAATAATAACTTGAAAGCTTAAGTAAATAATAAAGTAAATCAAGTATTGGGACCTTAGCTTCATCAAGGTACCCCGGGACTAAGAAAAGACTAGTCCCGAAAAAGAAAAGAATGAGAAATTGTTTTGACTTGATGAGGACAAGTCTAAGACTAGAATGACTAGTCTTAAAATCAACTTGAAAATAAATTGCATTGGAATAAATAAATTGCATGAAAGGTAAATAAATTGCAAGACTATGAGCTTATATGCTCTAAATAGTATATATAGCTATATAGATATAGTAGATAGCAATAAACATAAGGGAAATATAGAGAAACATAAAGGAACATGAATTGATGTTATGAACAAAAACAAAGTATGAATCTAATGTTGCTTTCTTAACCTTTATGGTTTTAGAAAACACACACTAAGCTCATACTAAGTAGATGAACATGAAGATTTCTTGAGAAATTTCTTACCTAAAGAAGCTAAACTAAGAGGACTTCTTGTAAGAACTCTTGAGAGAATTTGAGAGAGATTTTGAGAGAGTAACTTTAGTATAGAAGTGGTGTGAAAGAAGTGAAGGTATGAGGGGGTATTTATAGGAAAATGTGGGAGATAATTTGTGTTAATTAAATAATTGAAAAATAAAACAATTTGAGCATAGAGAGAGAGAGGCCGGCGCTATTTGGGGGTATGGGGAAGAGAAAAATTAATTTTTTTGTCTTTTGATTAATTAAAGTAAGAAATGAAAGATGTGAAATTATATTGGAAATGAAAATGTGTAAGAAATAGGTGTATGGCTTGTAAGAATAGGTTGTAAGAAAAAGTAGAGATAGATGAATAGTGTAGAATAGTAGAAAATAGTGTAATGTAAAAGTAGACATGACAATTAAATACCGGTAGTAAGAAAATACGCGTATAAAAGCGATATATGATATTTTTAGCTACCAAAAAATTATGAAATTGATATTTTTGGAAATCTTATATTTTTACGAGTCTAACGGTATATTCGAAATATTTTTCCTATTCCCGGCTCCCGGACACACTTTTCAAGAACTGTGTCCGTTCGGGTTCGAAGGACATCCGAATTTCGCGAAACTGAAACTTTTATAAAACCCATGGTTATTACGAATTATTCGAGCTAATTTTTCCAACTCGTTTTTCTAGGGCTTGAGAAAACGGCAATGCCGGAGTTAAACGGTTACGGTAAACTAGGGTTTTGTTTGACCTAAGAATTCGTTTGACTTCCGATTAGGGTTTAAACTATAATTTGAATCCAAAAATTCCGGGGATTTACAATGTGGTTATGTGGTTTATTTGGGAAATGGTAGTTGTAGAGAGAAATTTTGTGAGTAGTTGGTGAAAGAGAGTTTTGGTAGAGGAAAAGTTTATAGAGAGTATTTGTGTAGAGAATTTAATAGAGCTTTGGTAGTAGAATGAATTGTGAAAGAGTGAAGGAAGAATGGGGTATTTATAGAATTTTGGAGTGAAAATTAGACGTAATTAAATAAATTGAAAAAGAAATAAAATGGAGATGATAAATTTGATAAAAAATAATTTTAGAAGAAAAGTGTAAGAGAAGTTTAGTAATATGTGGTGTAGAATTTTTATAGGAAAAGAAAATTGTAAGAATAGGTATGTAGGTGTAAGAATAGGTAGTAAGAAAAAGTAGAGATAAATGAATAGTAATAAATAGTAAAAAAAGTACTATGAATAGTAAACTAGACAATTAAAGTACCGATAGTAATAAAAATATGCGTACTAATGCGATATCTATAATTTTTAGCTACCGAAAAATTCTAAAACTGATATTTTTGAAAACCTTATATTTTTACAAATCTATTGGTATTAACGGAATATTTTTGCCATCCAGTGTACTGGGGCACGATTTTTGAAAATTGATCCCGTTTGGATCCGAAGGACACTCGAATTTTGCGAATCTGATATTTTTAAGCTTCTCTATATTATTACGAATTTTACCAACAATTATTTTCATTTCGTTGTTTAGGGTTTAAGAGCGCGGGATTACCGGATCTTAAACACTAGGGTTTGTTATAAGCTTTGTTGATTTTTAGGGTTCCGGTTTGACTTCCGGTTTTGTTGAGTTATTCGTAAGATCATATAATTTTCGAGTTTTGACCGTTTTATATTTTTATCTCGATATCTATGGTTTATCTTATTTTATTTGTGATTATTTAATAGTTTTTAGTTCTCGGGATCGTTTAACCGAGTCTAGGGTTATGAGTTGACTTAGTTTGACTTTTGGTGAAAATTGAAGTTTCTGATTCTAAATTTTATCGAAGAATTTAAGATCTTATCATTTCGTTGTCAAGCGTTATTTAGATATATTATCTTGATTTGCGTGTTAAGGAACGGTTAGGTGATTTGATTGATGTACGGATGTTGATTCAACCGATAATTGGATTTTATATTTTGTTTCAAGGGTTCTTGTTTTCTCAATACTAAAAATTTTTGTATTTGACTTGATTTAGAATTTGGTTTTAACTTCAGTTGATTTTTGGGATTTAAATTTTAATATTAGACTTCTAGGATTATTTTCTATGAATTATGAAAATTTTTGAAGGTTTACACATAACCCCGAATTCCCCAAATATATATCCATTTTTATCTTTTCTTAGTATACTAATGCTACTACTTTTACAAGCACAAGCAAGGTAACGAAATTAAGAGGAATAACTCATTCGTCCATTTCGTGATCTTCTTAGTCGTAATAATCCTCGGGTAGGGAATTCTCGTATCCTTCGTCACCTAGATAAAAGAAATACCTGGGATGATTATTTCATAGAAATTCTACTTAAACTTTCTAATTCTATTTTACTATGTTCGTCAAATTCATATAGAATGAAATTCTAATTTAAAATGGCCATAACTTGCTCATTTTAACTCGGAATTTCGCTTATAATAATCGTTTTCTACCTATTCAAAAAGATCTATCTATTTTTAAGGTTGTCTTTGTCATATAAGGTCATTTGGGTTCCGAAAACGTTGGGTACGGATTTAAAACGAATATTTTTAAACTTTTGCAAATCCATTTTCTAACTCAACTTCATTTAAAAATCTTTTAGTAAAAAATATAGATATATATATATATAATTGATAAATCCTTTGAGTATATAGATAAGCTCACTTTATATGCAAAAATTCTAATGGGAGTGTCTCAACAATTTATTTCATAAAACAATTCATTTTTTAGTTATTAAAACTTTAACTTTGACAATTTCTTTTCAAGTCTTTGAAGAAATTTTTATTTTCATAGGTTATTATAAATGAGTATATTCTTATTTTTTTCTTCATTCTTTTCCAAAAACAACTGAATTTTCCTTTAACCTTAGTCTTTCATAAATTTTACTTCTAGTGATAAAAGATCAAATTTATCAAAAGTGTATTAAGTTGTTGAAACCTTTTATAAATTTGTATTTATAATGGTTTTAGAAAATAAGTCTTGTCTTCTTATATCTATTATTTAAAATATAAGTTTTTTTTCTAAAACTTGTTCTTTTATTTCCTTTGAAAAGAATCTTCTTTATTGATAAAATTCTTTATTTTTAATCTTATCTTATTCACATTCTTTGAAAATAAGTTTTCTTCTTGAAAATCATTATTTTTCCTAAGTAGGTTTATAACTTTATGGGTTGAATTCATTTTAACTTTGAAAACTAGTTTGTTTCTTAGTTTTGTTATGGAGTTAAAAAGAGTCTATTCTTAAGTTTTTTATGAAAACTTTAAATATTAACAAATTATTTTACTAAAACTTAGGTTGTCCTAATGTACAAAGAAAGTATTCATTTCTTATGTTTCTTTGGTAAATTTATCTTTTATTATTTGAGAAAAACTTGAGAAAACTTGTATTACTCTATTTCTATTATTTTTTGGCAAATCACATAATAGAAAATTTAGTTTTAAGTTCCTTTAATAAAGTAAAATTATACTTTTTGAATTATTTAAGACAATATCATTATGTAGATGCAAGTATTATGAGCATATAAAATAATAACAACATGAGAAAATACTAGAAACAAATAACAATAAGCAAGATAATAAAATATCAAGTATTGGAAACCTTAGCTTCATCAAGGTATCCCGATCAAGTATTGAGAGCCTTAGCTTCAACAAAGCATCCCTGGACTAAAAATAGACTGGTCCCAAAAGAATAAAGAAAATAAAGAAAAGATTGTTTTGACTTGATATGGACAAGTCTAAGACTAAAAAGATTAATCTTAAAGAAATAGCATGAAATAAATAAATTGCAAAGCATGAAATTAAATAAATAACAAGTGAGCTTATATGCTCTAAAGATTATATATAATACATAAATATATTTAGTTAGATATGAATAAGAAATAATAACAACATAATAAAATAGGAAGTTCATGTGCAAGAACAAAACATGAATATTTGTTACTTTTACTACTCATATGAGTTTCAAAACAACACTATAGTCATGTTAAGATACATGAAATGGGTAAATAAATGGTTGGAAGAAGTTTACCTCAAGTGTTTATGATATGAAGATGGTAGATGAAATGGGTATTATGTGAGTAGTGATATGTGGTAGAAAGTTTATGTATAAGGAATGATTTTTGTGAAGAATTGATTTAAGAGAGTTTTGGTAGAGAGAACTCTTGAAGAGAGGATTTGTGGAGAGATTTTGAGAGAGTTTTGGTAGTAAAATGAATTATGTGAAAGAATGAAAGAGGAGGGGGTATTTATAGAATTTTGGAGTGAAAATTAGATATAATTAAATTAATTGAAAAAAAAAATAAATGAGAGTGAAGAGAGAGAAGGGGTGGATGAGAAAGAAGAGAAAGAGAGAAATTTGATAAAAAATTAATTTTAGAAGAAAAGTGTAAGAGAAGTTTAGTAATATGTGGTGTAGAATTTTTATGGGAAAAGAAAATTATAAGTAATAGGTATTGTCACGCCCCATAAAGGTATCCTAAACGTAATAATCCGCCACATACTATATAAGACTCTCGAAATTCTATCCGAACCCTTTAGGAGTCTTGTATAGATGTAAAGCATCCATTTATGATAATAGAATACTCAATCAATGGAGTTATGAAGTTTAATGTGGCATTCATTGGCATAGATAATAAACCAAAACACATATATGATTTACAAAGTCTAAGGGGCATTCCTCCGCAAAATAATATTAAGTTCATTACAGTCATCCAGAGTCCTTTAGTTTCCAACAGAAGTCTAAACAAAGTCGAAATAAACTTCTAAGGGAAACTCCTAGCTCCGGTACCTGAGTTGTAGCCTGCTTTGGCCTAAGCCAAATGAATTCATGCTACAACAAGTAAAAACTATAGGGGCGTAAGCTAACTAGCTTAGTGAGTGAAAACTTCCATATCGCAATTAAGACAACTCATTCAAGCAAGTGGTTACTCAAGCAAATAATATGCATCAAACAAATGAGTTCAGCAAACATATGACAAACCGGGAATCATATGTGGATGGACTTGCGCCCTCCATCCCAGGTCAGCAGATTAATGAATCCTACGGTACGACGCCGTTCAAGCTCACGGTTAACTAAACAATATTTTGTTTTATGGATCGCGATTAACCAACATATTCATTTTATGGATTACGATTAACCAACATATTTGTTTTATGGATCACGAAAAACCAACAAATGCTAATGCTCCATCCCCGTCATGATATGAATGAGTTCAATTATAATTGAGGTCCAATAATAGATTAATCCAATTCTTTTAGGTGACCAATAAATATTCACAGACAATTAATTATCTCTCCTCGCTATACAAGCAGTAGCTTAACACCCGATTTCGATATTCCTTAAGTTCAGCTTCACATATCAACAGCAGACAAGTATATAATTCCCATATACCCCATCATGCATATTCATTTTCATCTTTGCCTAAACAAATAATGCCACTATCATTAGAATTAGAAGCAATAATTGAGATTGGAAGTAATACTCACTCAGCCATGGTACGCCAGTCTCTTAATAGTAGTAGTCGGGTGGTAGGGTATCGTCGTGCTCGGGATCACCTTTTATAAATTTTGAAAGAGAGAAAAAAAGAGAGAGAGAGAAAAGGAGCTTATATATTACATGCATTAGGGTTTTAATTGAATAAAAAGAAGTAAAAATAAAAAAAAAAATAGAGGAAAATTGGGAGGGGTGCGCCGGCCTTGTGTAGGGGAGGAAGAGGAAAATTGAAATTTTGATAAAATTTGTAATTTATGTAATAAAATGTAATAATTGTAATAATTAATCAGGAAACAAAATTTCTTGGAAAAGAAAATTGTAATGAGTAGTTGTAAGGATGTAAAAATAGGGTATGGGTAGTGTGTAGTGTAGGTTGTACTTGTGAATAATAGACAAGACATCTATTTTACCGGTTGTAACGAAAATACAGGAAAAGGCTATAACTGTCATTTTTATAGCCCAGAAAATTATAAAATTTATATTTTTGAAATTCTTATAAAATTTCGGTTCTAATGAATATTCCGAAATATTTTTCTGAGTTTATGATCGCAGGGCACGTTTTTCTGTAATTAAGCTCGAGAAGGCCTGGAATTGAAAAATTCCCAAATTTAAAACTTTCTAAGGTTTAAAATATACTTTAAAACAATAATTCGTATTCATTTACTTTATAAAACTTCTTTTATTATGAAACCGAATGAAAACCGGATTTAGGGTTTCTAAGCTTCTCTCACTAGACTTAAACTATACTGGATTAGGGTTTCGCTTTTCAACTCCCGGGGTTTACTGAACTACTAAGAATACCGGGGTTTACAGGTATGTAGGTGTAAGAATAGGTAGTAAGAAAAATTAGATATAGAGGAATAGTGATGAATAGTAAAAAGTACTATGAATATAAACTAGACAATTAGGTACCGGTAGTAATAAAAATACGCGTATAAATGCGATATCTGTAATTTTTAGCTACCGAAAAATTCTAAACTGATATTTTTGAAATCATTATATTTTACTAGTCTATTGGTTTTTAAGGAATATTTTTTCCATCCGGTATACCGGGCATCGTTTTCGAAAACTGATCCGTTCGGATCCGATAGACATTAGAAATTCGCGAATCTGATATTTTAAGCTTCTCTATATTATTACGAACTATTATCAACAATTATTTTCATTTCGTTATTTAGGGTTTAAGAGCACGGGATTGCCAGATCTTAAACACTAGAGTTTGTTTGTATGGTTTGTTGACTTTTAGGGTTCCGGTTTGACTTCTGGTTTTGTTGAGTATTCGTAAGATCATATAATTTTGAAGATTTTGACCGTTCTATATTTTTAGCTCGATATCTATTGTTTATTTTTATTTTTGATTATTTAATAGTTTTTAGCTCTCGGGAACGTTTAACCGTGTCTAGGGTTACAAGTTAACTCAGTTTTGACTTTTGGTAAAAATTGAAAATTTTTATTCCAAAATTCACCGAGGGTTTTAAGATCTTAGCATTTTGTTGTCAAGTGTTATTTGAATATATCATTTTGATTTGCGTTTTAGGAATCTGGTAGATGATTTGATTGGCATACTGATGTTGATTCAACTGATAGTTGGATTTCCTATTTTGTTTTTTAGGATTCTCTTTTTCTCAAGATTAAGAAATCTCATTTTTAATCTTATTTAGAATTAAGTTCTAACTTGGTTCGTTTTTAAGGTTTTGATTCCGGTGTTTGACTTTTAGGATTATTTTATAAGAATTATGAAATTTTCGAGGGTTTACAGGTGAAGATAGGACCGATGTAAACCTTGAAAATTTTCATAATTTTAAAATAATCCAAGAAGTCTAACACCAAAACCGAAACTTCAAAAATTGACCTAAGTTAAAACTTAATTCTAAATATGATAAAAAACGAGATTTATTAATCTTAAGAAAAAGAGAACCCTCAAAAACAAAATAGAAAATCCAACTATCGGTTAAATCAACATTCGTACGCCAATCAAATCATCTACCCATTTCCTAAAACGCAAAGTAAAACGATATATCAAATAACGCTCGACAACAAAATGCTAAGATCTTAAATCCTTCGGTGAATTTTAGAATAAAAAATTTCAATTTTTCACCAAAAGTTAAACTGAGTCAACTCATAACCCTAGACTCGGTTAAACGATCCCGAAAGCTGAAAAGTATTAAATAATCACAAATAAAATGAGATAAACCATAGATATCAAACTAAAAATATAATATGGTCAAAACTCCAAAACTATATGATCTTATGAATAACTCAACAAAACAGGAAGTTAAACCGGAACCCTAAAAGTCAACAAAGCTTACAAACAAACCCTAGTGTTTAAGATCTGATAATCCCACGCTCTTAAACCCTAAACAACGAAATGAAAATAATTGTTGATAATAGTTCGTAATAATATAGGGAAGCTTAAAAATATCATATTCGAGAATTTCTAATGTCTTCGGGTCCGAACGGGATCAGTTTTCAAAAATCGTGCCCCGATACATCGGATGGAAAAAATATACCATTAATACCAATAGACTCTTAAAAATATAGAATTTCCAAAAATATTAGTTTTAGAATTTTTCAGTAACTAAAAATTACAGATATCGCATTTATATGCATATTTTTATTACTACCGGTATTTTAATTATCTAGTTTACTATTCATACTATTCCTCTGTCTCTACTTTTTCTTACTACCTATTCTTACACCTACATACCTATTTCATACAATTTTCTTTTCCCATAAAAATTCTACACAACATATTACTAAACTTATCTTACACTTTTCTTCTAAATTAATTTTTTAATCAAATTTTTCTCTCTTTCCCTTCATTGCCGTCCACTTTCTCTCTCTCCCTTCTTTATTTATTTTTTTTTCAATTAATTTAATTACATCTAATTTTCACTCCAAAATTCTATAAATGTCCCTTTACTCCTTTGTTCTTTCACACAATTCATTTCACTACCAAACTCTCTCAAAATCTCTCCACAAATCCTCTCTTCAAAATTTCTCTCTATCAGAAACTCTCTTAAACCAATTCTTTACGAAAATCATTCTTTATACACAAACTGTCTACCACATATCACTACCTCATAATACCCCTTTCATTACTTCTTCACTAAAAACACTCTAGGTAATCTCTTCCAATCATTTATTTACCCATGTCATGTAACTTAACATGACTATGGGTTGTTTTGAAACTCATATGAGTAGTAAAAGTAACAACATATTCATGTTTTGTTCTTGCACATGAACTTCCTATTTTATTATGTTGTTATGTTGATTTATTATCATATCTAACTAAATATATTTATGTATTTTTTATATATTTAGAGCATATAAGCTCATATGTTATTTATTTAATTCATGCTATTTCTTTAAAGACTAGTCCTTCTAGTCTAGACTTGTCCATATCAAGTCAAAACAATCTTTTCTTTATTTTCTTTATTCTTTTGGGACTAGTCTATTTTTAGTCTCAGGATGCCTTGATGAAGCTAAGATTACCAATACTTGATATTTTTATTATCTTGCTTCTAGTATTTTCTCATGTTATTATTATTTTACATGTTCACAATACTTGCATCTACATAATGATATTGTCTCAACTAATTCAAAAGTAGAATTTTACTTTATTAAAGGAACTCAAAACTAAATTTTCTATTATGTGACTTATCATAAAATAATGGAGTTATTATCAATAATATAGAAATAGAGTAGTATAAGTTTTCTCAAAGTTTTCTTAAATAACAAAGATAGCTTTACCAAGGAAACATAAGAAACAAATGCTTTCTTTGTATATTATGGTAACCTAAGTTTTAGTAAAATAATTTGTTAATATTCAAAGCTTTTATAAAAAGCTTAAGATTAAACTTTTTTTCACTCCATAAAAAAACTAAGAAACAAACTAGTTTTCAAAGTTAAGATGAATTCAACCCATAAAGTTATAAACCCACTTAGGAAAAATAATGATTTTTAAGTTTCTAAAGAAGAAACTTATCTTCAAAGAATATAAATAAGATAAGATTAAAAATAAAAGATTTTATCAATAAAGAGGATTCTTTTCAAAGGAAATAAAAGAACAAGTTTTAGAAAACAAAAACTTATATTTAAAAAAATAAATATAAGAAGACAAGACTCATTTTCTAAAACCATTCTAAATACAAATTTATAAAAAAGTATTCAACAACTTAATACACTTTTGATAAATTTGATCTTTTATTGCTAGAACTAAAATTTATGAAAGACTAAGGTTAAAGGAAAATTTACTTTTTTTTTGGAAAAAGAATGAAGAAAATAAAATAAGAATATACTCATTTTTAATAGCCTATGAAAATATAAAGTTTCTTCAATATACTCGAAAAGAAATTGTCAAAGTTAAAGTTTTAATAACTTAAAATGAATTGTTTTAAGAAATAAATCGTCGAGACACTACCATTAGAATTTTTGCATATAAAGTGAGCTTATCTATATCCTCAAAGGATTTATTAATTATATATATATTTTTACTAAATGATTTTTAAATGAAGTTGAGTTAGAAAATGGTTTGCAAAAATTTAGAAATATTCATTTTAAATCTATACCAACGTTTTTGGAACCCAGATGACCTTATATGACCATTTTAAATTGGGAATTTCATTCTATACGAATTGACGAACATAGTGAAATAGAATTAGAAAGTTTGAGTGAATTTCTACGAAATACTCATCCGAGTATTTTTTTTGTTTAAGTGATGAAAGATACGAGATTACCCTTCTTAAGGATTACTACAACTAAGAAGATCATGAAATGGACGAGTGAGTTAGTCCTCTTAATTTTGTTACCTTGCTTGTGCTTATAAAGTAGTGGCATTAGCATACTAAAAAAAGATAAAAATGGATATGTATGGAAATTCGGGGATATGTATATTTGTGATTCTTTGTTTATGTGTGAAATGAAAATCAAGAATATCGCAACTTTAAACTGCCTGTGTAAGTGTTTTTGTTTACTTACTTGTATGACTGTTTATTATTTGCTAAATTGATTGATCGCCTCCTAATAAACCTTAATAAGGTTTGGCTTAAGAAAAATAAAATGCTCACGCATAGCATTCGTCGAGTCACATCTCTTTCGAAAGGCTGCTATTCCTACGCGTAGAGTTGGATTGGCTGTTATCGTGCTGTAACACGGGCCATGTTCCTTCCTAGAGAATCTAAATTGCCCGAGGAATGCGACTCTAGGTTCGGAGTTAAGCCAACCAAATGCTTTGGGTGGGGACCTAGGGACTAGTAGTAGAAGATCGATGATCTTCATCACCGATTCCCTAACCTTCGATACAAAGGGGTAAATCTGTTCTATATATGGTTTTCGGATAACTATATATATTTGCGTAATCACGTGATTGTTGCATTGTATGCATAGCATATGTGTGAAAATTTAAATGAACTTGTTTGAAAACATGGTGCAAACGAAAAGGAATATCTGACTAAGCTAGTTGTAGCTTATACCCCTATAGATTTTGATGAAACAGGTATACTTGTAGCTTAAATTGAGGATCATGACATTAAGAAAGTCATTGAAGGATTTTAAGCTTTTATGAAGGCAATGGAAACATAAGATGAAGTTATTTTGTAAGGTTCTTTATATGTAATGTATTATATGTTGGTGTTTTGGAAATTCTAAGATGTATATTTATTTGAAGACAATAGAGGGATATGTCCCTAAGAATTGTAATTTAATATGTTTATGTTTTATGATAAATATTCTCTTTGCCTTGTTACTTAATTATTATCAATATAAATTGCGCTACTTCGATGCATTCCCTTGGTTGTGATGTACGCCTTGTACATGATATGGAAGCCTTTGCGTGACTGAGGTAGTCATTCCTAGGCTTTAGTATTGTATACAGCAGACTGCCATGTTTAGGATACCCCTCGGGGTGTAACAACCGAAGAAGGAGAGGAAGAAGAATCCAAGCAAGAAGAACGAACATGGCCACCTAGGAGGAGAAGGATGACGGTGAGGGCTTACTTAAGCCAATTCATTAGAAGAGATGATGGGAGCTCTTCTAGTGGAGACCATCCTTCGACCCCTACCTCGGGAGACTCTTAGGAAAGGAGAAGAAAGAAATGGCGAGCACAATCCCAAACAGTCCAACAAAATTTTGCAATAGGCAATAAGGGATGTCACGCCCCAAGAGGTACACTAAACGTAATAGTCCGTCACACTCAATATTAAAGCTTAAGTATGACACCCATAGTCATTCCTAGAAGCTTTGACATTAAGTGTAAGGCGTGCTCTTAAAAATTTAGAGGACCATACATAAAATTATGAAGTTTAAAAAGATATAACAGATTAAGAAATAGGATTCATAATATTCATTTATTTATATCAATAATCTTACAAAACTTAGGGCATAAATCTATTACAAGAGTATTTCTACATCTTATCCAACACTAAACTTCATCTAGAAATTCCTTAACCTAAAAGGAAAATACCTGACTGTAGGGTCTACGTAGCCTCAACCACAAGCAGGTGAACTGCAAAAGATATCTATAAGGGTATAAGCTAATAGGCTTAGTGAGAACTATTTCCATAAATAACTTCTTGTGTCAAGGAATTCAAACAAGTTATTTAAGCAGACAAATGAAATGCAACATACACGTGGGCAAACAAGGCATTTAGTTTTCTGGGAACTATATGTTGAATGGATTTGCGCCCTTCATTCGGGGTTTGGTAATACATAACCTTAAAACAAGTAGTTTTAGTTAAAAAGCTTTATGCTTTCGACCAATATCTCCAAGCATATTAAGTCTACTTTCCGCCAAGCATTTCCTTCATGTCACCATGCAAACGCTTTCGGTCATTTCGCCAAGTGTTACTTTCGACCTGAGCTACAATCCCTCTCACCCAGGGATAATAACCCAATGCAATGTGACTCACTTCATGGTATGCACGAATCCATTTATTTATGATATCATAGCATCATTATTATCAAATTTAAGTTATCATAGAATCTCATACAAATCAAGTGTTATACTAGAACAAACATTAAATTAATTCCGGCCTTGATATTCTTAGGATCCTTTCAACAAATTATCTTACATACATATCCATTTGTCTTTTCTTAATTCTAATGCGACTAGATTACAAGCACAATCAAGTAAAGCATTTTAAGGAAATAAACTCACGATGCCATATCGACAAGTTCTCTAAACTGATGAGTCGCTCACACAATCCACTTAGTCGAAATAGTCCTCGGGGTATAGGTATTCTTCCTCGGAATCACCTAGTCAAAGAAAATACCCAAAATGAGTGTTTCTTGATGATTTTCTTGAATTTTGACAAAACAATGTCATAAGAACGTTAAAGTTCGTATAAAGGAGGATTCCAATTTAAAATGGCCATAACTTGGTCATTTTAACTCGGAATCGCGCATATAATGTACCCATTTCTAATTACTCAAAAAGATCTATCCATTTCTAAAACTATTTCTATCAAACTAAACCATTTAGGCCCCGAAACAGTGATGATTAGATTCACCACGAATTTTTCTATCTCAAAAACAATTTTGTTTATAACTTTAAATCATTCAGAATTTGTTTGATAAATACTTATTTATCTATATAGTTGAAAAATTCTCTTTTTATAGCTACTTAGCTCAAATTTATTTATGCTCAAGTGTTTGTTGTCCAATCATGTTTCTTGGGTAAAACAATGTCATTTAGGAGTTTTAGAAAACCATAGTTTTTATTTTGTAAATCTTTTGAAATGAATACTTTGATTTTTTTTTAAAGAATTACTTTATGTTTGACTCATTATTTTTCGTAGATGATTTTTTCAAAAAGTAATTTTCTTCTTTTCTAAATTCTCTATATTAGTACTACTTTTCCTATTTATTTTCTATACCATTTTTCTTTGACTATTTATTTGAAAATATCTTAATTTGAAAATTCTCATTCCTTTTTTCATAAGGTTTCCTTTATATCATGTTTTCATAGAAATCATTTTTGTATCAAAAATAATTTCCTTTTTGAAAAACAAGGTGATATAGAAATGATTTAAAAGCTTTTCAAAACAAAAGTAGCATCTAAAATTGTAGTGAGTTCTTCTTATAACTTGGAAAGGAATGATTTATTTTTGTTAAACCATATATTTTATATTTCATATATACTTATTCCTAAGTGATAAAATCTCCTTTTTATCAAATATTTTTAGAGCTTGGAAAAATTTGGACAACAGTCTTAATGGCATGATCTATGAGAATATAATAGCAAGCAAACATAACATAAATAATAAATAAAATCAAGTATTAGGAGTCTTAGCTTCTTCAAGGCTCTCTGAACTAAGAAGTAGACTAGTCCCAAAAGAAAAAAATAAATTACTTTGCATGGAAATAAATAAATTGCAAGTGAGCGTGTATGCTCTAAAGAATATATATATATAAATACATAATAATACTTAGATATAATAACAATAATATAAACAAAGTAAAACAATATAAACATAAATGGATTTTTATGAACAAGAGCAATACATGAACATAGTGTAGCTTCCATAACACTCAGCTTTTGGAAACTCACACCATGGTTATGTAAAGTTACATGACATCAGAAGAAGAAAATATAAAGAAAAGTTTACCTAAAGAAGGTATATGAAGTATTATGTGGTTATGGGTTTTGTGTAGGTAGAAAATGGTTAGAGATTATTTTGAGATGATTTTGAGAGAGTATTTGAAGAGAGTATTGAGAGGAAAATTTGAGAGAGTTTTTGTAGAGAAATTTGTGAGTAGTAATTGTATGAAAGAAGTGAAAGAGAAAGGGGGTATTTATACGAAAATGTGGAGTGATTATTGAGTGATTTAAATAAAAGAAAAATAAAACAAAATTGATAGAGATGGGGCGGGGGGGGGGGGGGGGGGGGGGGGGGTGGGTGGGGGTGTGGCGCGGCCATGTCTTTTAGAGGGGAGAAGAGAGATTTTATTTTGTATTTTTTTGTTGATTAAATGAAGTAATAAGTAAGGTAGATATGAAATAAAGTTATGGGAAAAGTAAAAAGTAAAGGTTATAGGTTATGGTGTTGTAAGGGTAGGTTGTAAAAAAAAGTAGAGAGAAAAGAATAGTGTAATGTAAAGTAGATATGACTAATAAAGTATCGATAGTAAGAAAATATGCGTATAATTGCGATATCTGTTATTTTTACTTACCGAAAAATTATATAACTGATATTTTGAAAACCTTATATTTTTAAGAGTCTAACGGTATATTTAGAATATTTTTACTATTCCGAGCCTCGGGACACATTTTTCAAGAGCTATGTCCTTTTGGGTTAAAAACAATTCGCGGTTTTTCTAATCTGATCTTTTTAGGCTTCCTTTGGTAACTACGAATTATTCTACATACTAAACTCTTACTTACTTTCTCGGAGTTTCTTATTCGGGGTTGCCGGACTTAAGCCATTACGTCTAACTATGTTTTGTTGACTTTTGGGTTTCCGGTTGACCTTCAGATTAGGGTTTAAGCTAAACTGATTCCAAAATTTTGGGGGTTTACAACCTACCCCTCTTAAAGAAAGTTTTGTCCTCAAAACTTGGAGATTCATATCTGAAGCTTCAAACAATCTTAGGTACTTGTGTCTTATATTATCCATAGTTTCTTATGTTGCTTTCTTGTGGGAAAGATTTTTTTTTTTTTTTTTTTTTTTTTTATAGATCCTTGATTTCCTTATTTCCCAACTTTGGAACTTTTCGGCTAAAGATTTGTATTGGTTATTCGTTATTGGTGAGATCCTCTTTTAAGAGTACTGTCACGCCTCGAAGGGTACCCTAAACATGACAGTCCGCCGTACACAATATTAAAGCCTAAGAATGACCACCCATGTCACGCGAATGCTTCCATACTATGTACAAAGCGTCTAACACATGGAGGTAGCACATTGGAGTGATGCATTTTATGTTGATATAACTTAAGTAACAATGTAAAGGAAATTCAATTTATTATACTCCAAATACAAAACATATTATACTTCAATTACATTCATCCAAAGACTTCCCTACATATAACTATTATAAGGCAAATCACAAAACCTAGCTGATAACTCCAAACATTCTTATTCTTTGCCGAAATCCCAAAGTCCTTCGCGGCTCCAACCATCACGGTCCCCACTTAGCATTCTTGAGAGAACCTGTTTAATCAAACATCTATTAGGATATAAGCTACACTAGCTTAGTGAGTAAGAACTCCCAAGATTACATTTATAACACATCATACAATCAAGTGATTAGTCAGACAAGTGATATGAATCAAACACGTGAATTCAACAAACATATGACCTGTCGGAAATCATATATGGAGGGACTTGCGCCCTCTATCCCGAGTTAGCAAATTAACAAATCCTGCGGTGCGATGCCGTTTAAGCTTATGGTCAACTGAACTATAAATTCGTTTTATGGATCATGATTAACCAATTCATATTTGTTTAAGGACAACGATAAACCAGCTCAATAATTTGTTTAAGGACAACGATAAACCAACATATACTAATGCTCCATCCCCATCGTGATATGAATGAGTTTAATTTCATCTTCACTTCCGAATAATCAATTACACCAATTCTTTTAAGTGATCAATCAATAATCGCAGACAATCAATTCTAATTCATCTATACAAGCAATAATTAATCACTCGACTTCGATATTCTTACATTCCATTTCTCATATCAACAACAAGCATACATAGTCCCCATTTATCCCCATCATGCATATCCATTTTATCTTTACTAAATATCTAGTACAACTATTATTACAATCACATACAATAAATGAAATCGGAAGTAATACTCATTCGGCCATTGGATCACTGGTCTTTTAGTAAAAGTAATGCGGTGGTAGGGAGTCGTCGATTTCGGGATCACCTAAAAAGGAAGAAATACTCTAATAAGTATTTCAACTCAAACTAATTCAAACGATTTTATACGAACTATCAAATTCGTAATTCTCGTCCTAAGCGGGAATTCCAACTTAAAACGACCATAACTTGGTCATTTTAACTCTGAATTTAGCAAATTATATATAGATTTCTATCTACTTCGAAAGATCTATCTATTTCTAATATTATATTTAAGTTTTGAAAACTTTGAAGCTTCGAAAAGGTCAGATCAGATTAGGACAGTAGCAAACTTCAATTCTGAAAAATAGTTTTATAAATGTTTGAAATGTTCCTACTATATAGATTAGCTATACATGCAATATGAATGATTTCCTAACATGAATGACATGAGATGAGTTTGATGTATGTATGATCTTGATGATTCTTGCTAAAAGAAAATTTTATAACTTTTTATTTTGCAAGACCATAATAACAACTACTTATGAAAAAACTAGTTTTCTAACTTTGATCATTTCCATTTGTTTTGGATTTATTACTTAAGAAAATATAATTATTTTTGTTAAAATTGAGTCTTCATTATATCTATTACTTATGACCTTCATTTCTACATAAAAATTTCCATTTTACACTTTGTAAACATGTTTCAAGTAAGGTTGATTCCAAAATCCGAATTTTGTAAAAATTGTTTTTGAGTGATTCCTTTAAGTAAAAATCATTTGATACTTAAAAAATTAGGGCTTAATCATACATAGCCACTAAGGATTTTATTTCTTTGATAAAACTTCTATTTGAGTTTGAAAAATATGAGTTTTCATGCATTACTCCATTATTACGAATTTCTTAAAAATGACAACAACTCAATTTTTCCTACTTTGTTTCTACAATGCATCATGCATATATGTATTACCTACAAGCTATTACCATGAAGATTATGAGATGATCTACCTATATGTATACATATAGTACCAAGAATTCTTTTTGAAAACTTTTACTTTGCAGAACTTTGAATTTATACCTAAGAAAAATAGTTTTTCTTCTTGTAAAATCATACTTTTTTTATCAAAACTCAACCTTGATGATCTATATAACCATCACCTTCATTATTTCAATAAAAACCTTCATTTTGGGGTTAGAAAATAGATGTTTAAATAGGTGGTTTACCTAAGTACGAATTTTACAAAATTTTGAAGATTGAAAACATTGTTTATCCTATTCTTGGAAACCATTTGTTATCCTAGGATTATATTTTGATAAACTTCTCTTGTCTTGTCAAAACTTGGTCTTTACTAAATATATTCCCTAGGACTTCCATTTTCCTATAAAAAATATCATTTTGGCATTTGGAAATGAGTGTTTAAATAGTGGCTATTTTCAAATCCGAATTTTGATAAATTCATTTGAGCTTGTTTTCTTTGTAAAACTCATTTAATCTTTTAAAAACCATTTCCTAATCAAACCTATCCCTTAAGGATTCCATTTCTTTAATAAAAGTCTTGTTTTGAAGTTGAAAAATAGGTTTTCAAAATTGGTCTTGGTTGGGATCCGAATTTACAAAATTTATTTTTGGACATATCTTTTGATAAAATCTATCTAAACTCATGAAAATCCATTCCTTACATATCATATCTTAAGAGCCCTTCATATCTTGAATAAAAACTTTATTTTTGAGTTGGAAAACATGTTTTAAAAATATGCCTTGGCCAAAATTCTAAAATGAGATTTTTATTTTGAAAATAACTTTTGAAAATCACCTTTGATTCTTGTAAAAAGAAGTCTTGATGATATACATATATTAAGCCTTCATTATTTCAAGTAAAAACTTCATTTTGACATTTGGAAGGTAGTTTTTAAATAGGGGTCTTGCCAAAATACGAATTCCACAATTTTTGTTTGAGCTCAAAACTAAGATCTACTCTTAATATGAACATAAATATAAAAGAAACACATGGTGGTAAACTATAAACTCATAGATCTAAACTTTACTCATCAAAATCACTCATTTATGTTATCTATACCCTAAGCTCTTCATTTTAAATGAAAAATACACATTTTGAAGTTGAAAAATAACTTTTCTAAATATGGTTCATTTTTCATCTGAATTTTCAAAAATGATTTTTGTTGAAAATAAAATAGATCTTGAGCTTTCTGAAACTTTCGTACTTCATCATACCACTACAAGTTGTTTATGAACATAAAACAAAAGTCTAATGCATGTATGAACCTAAAACAATTAGATCTAGTTTTCTAAACTAGTTATAAGTGCATGAACACCATGATAGTCATGTGAATGATGAATATATGTATAAATCATAAGCAATAACAAAAATAATAGCTCAAATAACAAGATCTATGGCATAAACGAAAATCAAAGCTACAAAAAGTTAGATCTACAAAATATAACAACTTTAAACAAGAAAATAATAATGATACAAGATAATAATAATGGAGAAGAGGAGCGTTTCATTTTTGGCATCATCATCCTTAGCTTTTAAGCTTATGGAAGGTCATTTGATGCATGAAACTCTCATTATACCTTACCTATATCATCTATGGAAGCTTTGAGAAGAAAGTTTACTTAAAAATCTACAAGAATGAAGTGTGGAAGCAAATTTTAGAAGTGGGAGCAGCTTGTGTTCTTGAAGAAACAAGAACAAAATGAAGAAGAAAAGAGAGGAAAAAAAGAGAGAAGAGTTAAGGAATGAAAAAAGATAAAAGGAGTAAATGAAAGAGAGAGAGAGAGAGAAAATGAGTGTATTAAATGAATGAAAGAAGAAAAAAAATAAAACAAGGAAGATTTTGGGGGGAGGGGGTTCACATGAATGGTAGTAAGAGAGGGAGAGAGATTAAATTGTCTTGTAACTTGAAATTTGAAAATGTAACTTGCATCATTTAATATGCTAACTAAAAGAGGCTTTAAATCATTAAATAAATAATTAAACTAAAAGAAAATAGGCTATTATTAGTGGTGTGGTCTTGCCATTGTGGGGAAATGGAGTATGAAATGAGTGAAAGAAAACTTGATTAATGTGTAGAAGTGACAAATGAAGTGTACTTAAAGTATGGGTTGAAAAAGTACTTTTTATTAGGAAAATATATAAAATAAAATTAAGAAAAATATTTTTAAAGGAGTAGAAGAATTTTCATAAATAAAATTAAATAATTAATTGAATTATTTTAGTATTTTAACGAATATGTTACCGGTATGATCAAAATACGCGATTATGAGCTATAAATGATATTTTTATAACCCGAAAAATTCTAAAAAATTATTTTATGAAAATAATAATATTTTAAAAATATTTTTAAATTATTAAATTAAGTTATTTTATTTTTAGTGTCGGGTTTTAAACAGAAACTGATCCCGTAAAAACCTGAAACGAACTAAATTTTAGAAAGACAAAGCTTTCTATAATATATAAAATATTTATTTAAAAATATAAGTCTTTATAAGAATAATAAAATTGTGTAATGAAATAAAAATGAATAGTGCAAAAGACTAATTAATTACCGATAGTAATGAAATACGGATAAAAGGATTATAACTGTAACTTTTATAACCTGAAAAATTATATAATTGATATATTTGAAAATCTTATGAAATTATGAGTCTAATGGTACTAATGATATATTTTTGATATCTCGAGCCCCGGGACATGCTTTTCGAAGTCTGTATCTGAACGGGTTCGAAATAGGTAAAAAATTTACCAATATGATATTTTTAAACAAACTTATATTACTACGAGCTATTTTATATATTTAAACTATACCTCAGCCTGTAGGGTTATGGGGAGCACCAGTTTTGTTCGTCAAAAAGAAGGATGGTTCCATGAGGTTATGCATAGATTACCAAGAATTAAACCGAGTTACCATAAAGAACAAGTACCCATTGCCAAGAATTGATGATCTATTTGACCAATTGAGAGGAGCAAAAGTGTTTTCTCGAATTGATCTAAAGTCAGGATATCATCAAATTCGAGTTAAAGCCAAGGATGTACCTAAGACTGCATTTCGGACTCGATATGGTCACTATGAATTTTTTGTTATGCCATTTGGATTGACAAATGCACCAGCAGTCTTTATGGATTTGATGAGTCGGATATTTCGACCTCTACTAGATGTTTGTGTGATCATATTCATTGATGATATTGGTATACTTGTCTTCTGAAGAGCAACATGAAGAACATTTAAGAATGGTGTTGCAAATATTAAGGGAAAATAAATTGTATGCCAAATTGTCTAAATGTGACTTTTAGCTTAAGAGTATATCATTCCTTGGGCATATTATATCTGCTGAAGGTATATCTGTGGATCCTACGAAAATTAAGGCTATTGTGGACTGGAAAAGGCAAGAAAATATCACTGAAATAAGAAGCTTCTTAGGATTAGCTGGATATTATAGGAAATTTGTGAAGGACTTTTCTAAGATTGCTCAACCACTAAGCCAGCTAACCAGGAAGAATGAGAAGTTTGAATGGAATGAAAAACGAGAGCAAAGTTTTCAAGAGTTGAAGAAAAGACTCATAACTGCTCCAGTATTAGTCTTACCCAATGATAAAGATCCGTTTGCCATCTATAGTGATGCATCAAGGAATGGACTGGGTTGTGTATTAATGCAAAATGAGAAAGTAATAGCATATACATCTCGACAGTTAAAACCACATGAGGTGAATTACCCAACCCATGATTTGGAATTAGCCGCTATTGTATTTGCCCTTAAAATATGGAGACATTACTTGTACGGGCAAAGATGCGAAATATATACAGATCATAAGAGCTTAAAGTATATATTCACTCAAAAAGAACTGAACATGAGACAGCGGAGGTAGCTTGAATTAATCAAAGATTATGACTTAGGCATCAATTATCATCCAAGACGGGTTAACGCAGTTGCTGATGCTTTAAGTCGAAAAAGTTATGGAGAAATCGCCTCAATGTTAACTAAGCAAAGAGAGCTCATTAAAGAATTCGAAAGATTAAATCTAGGATTCACAATACCTCATAATCCATAAGTCGTTAAACAATTAAAGATAAAAATACCTTTGGAATTAATAAAAATGACCTCACTAAGAGATAAATTTGTATAGGACACTTAGACACACATTAAGAGGTATTATAAAGTCAATTATCTAATTCATGGAACTTCTTTCATCTAAATAGGTGAATCCGAATCAAATTTAGACTTCCCGGAAGATTATTACGATTGAAGACATCATGAGCAGGTGAGTAACTCTGATCTATTACATTGTTTGTGTTTGTAACATTAGTAGCACCTAAAGTTATATATGAAAATGATCGTATGAAGCATGTGGGGATGGGAATTGTTCTTACTTGATTGGTGGATGAATTGAGTGATAAAATTGTGATTATTAAAAGTGATAACAAGATTGTGTGGAAATTTGTTGAAGCATGTTGAATATTGTCTATAAACTGTGTGGTCATTTGTATAAGCAATTAATAACTGTCAGGCTTATAACTTAAAGGATTATGCATTGCATAACTTGCACAAATATTGCATAAAGGTGTGACAGCTTGCTACGTATTAGTATTTCAGATCTCGGTTAGTGTTTGGTTTTTCTAGATGTAAATTTCCTAGTTCTTCCAAAATTATCCCTATTCTGTTCGATTCCACGGGAACTACTTGGCAAAAGAAGGGACGCCGCTCGTGGTATCGGCTTGAAATAACTAATACTTAATGGAGTCTCTTTATTCCTAAAAGGAAATTGAGTGAAGAAACTATAATCATAAAGAAAAGAATAAAGTGAGAATTATTATTCCTATGGTTCTCTGTTTCTCCTGAGCAAGTGGGTCATAAGGATATGATCCTTGACTAGGTTCCTTCAACCCCGATGTGAGGGCGCAAATCTACATCCTGTTTGGATTCCGGTTGTCCAAACTTGTAACTGTACATATGTTTGAATGTTGCATTACACTTGTTTGATAAATTACTTGTTTGTTATGCTTGATGTGTAATATGTGATGGTTATTCACTGAGCTGTAGAAATGCTCATACTCCAACAGATTTTTCAGGGTCATTCTCAAACCGTGGCTAGTATCATCTCGAAGATTAGAATGGGTAAGGAAGCCACGTTAGCAAGTTATGGAAGTAGTTAACAAAGATTTAGATCTCTTGTATTTGTAAACTTACATCTATTTTACATTTCTAGTTGTAAGTCGATAAAACAGTTTGTAATAGTTTATACAAACTTTATATGGAGTTTATTTTATCTGTTTTGTATGTTTTATGTATGTACATCATTTCTTATCAAGCAACTTAAAAGATCCTGTTTTTATGTCACATCCTTTAGAGTAACTAGTTGTATTGTATAGAAACCAATACTACATACAATACAGTACAACTAGGGTATTTGGGGCGTGACAGTGATCCCGACCATTCATCCGGAAAACTGCTTGAAAACTTATTGACAATTGGGGATATCTTCAAAGATAGGTTTCTCTTTATCTTCTTTCGCGTCATCAAGGTAGTCATCTATTCTTTTTGGAATTTTTCTCCATTAACTCGAAAGAATATAATTCCTCTTTCATGGCAATAGCAGGTTATTCCCCAACGTTATCTTTTCTTCTTATTGGTCTATGAGCTCTATGCTTTTTTTGCAACCATTGGGAGATAATCATCTTATACCAAATATTTACTTCCTATTTACTTAATCCCATTACTTTTGGAGCACAAGCAAACTTATGTCCTTATTTCTTTACTAGATGACCCTTCATTACTTCTTGGGTTTCAACATCCTTTCTCGTGGAAGTTTTACATCTTAAAGCTAAGAGTTGACGTTCGTTATTGGTGGTCTAAACTTCTTAGCTAGACTAGGTGTAACGAAAAAATGTGCTGCTCCGCATCCAAAAGAGCAATAACATTCTGACTTCCTAACCGTATGCTTCTTGTATATCTGAAAGGGGATTAATACTTCTATTTGCATATCTACTTATTCATAAAACTTTAAACTCTTGTATTGCTTGAAATAAAGGAAAAACAAAGAGGGTTCAAGGCTTACCGTTTCTCAAGTCGTAGTTATAGCTTCCATTGTATTCCAAAGCAGCCAAGCCTCCATCTTCTTCATTTATTTCTTCACTTATCCATTGTCTCTCCATGTTGTAGATTCTGATTCCTGAAGCAGTGGATCCTGATCTGCTTTCACTTCTACTTTCATTTCTTTTCTCTATCCTTATAGATAAAACTTGTCACGCCCCGAGGGTACCCTAGTAGTAATAAACAAGTTACACTTGAATATTATCACTAGATTACCTTCAGTGAATGACAGGTTTTCAAAACAACAGGATCTTTTAAGTTGCTTGATAAGAAATAACAAATATATGAGAGAAATAATTTAGTGAATAACCATTACAAACTATTACAAACCATATATATCTGTTGAAGTATACAACTAAATAATCTACTCTAATAGTACATGCCCATCAAACTAAAACAGATCTGTAGACTTCTAGCTTCAAAGCCCTTACCGGAGCATATTCCTGGATGTAACTAACCAGGGACGTAAAGTGAACCTGAAAAGACTGTAGGAGTATGAGCGAAACCACAGCTCAGTGAATAACCAGACATACCATACATCACACAAGTCATTAACCAATCATATGCAATGCAAGCACTCAACGTATGCACAGATACAAGTTTGGATGATCTAGAATCCAAACAGGAAAAAGATTTACGCCTCTTTTTAATGGGTTGAAGAACAAAAACTCAATGACCCACCTGCCCAGGAGAGACTAAGTACACAGGAGAATCAACGATTTTCTCGTTTTAATGTTATCATTTTGAATATAGTGGCTTCCACAAACCATCTCCTGCAATCCCCTTAGAAACTCCCTAAGTATTAATCATTTCAAAGCGATTCTACGGGCGACGTTCTTCGGTGCCTTTTAGTTCCTCATAGGACCGCCAGACCAAAGAGAACCTTGGAAGACTCACATTGGATCAACCAAGCAAAAACAAAGATCCGAAATATTAATACGTAGTAGGCTGTCACAACCATATATGCAATAATGCAATTCGTGTAATGCATGTCCATATTATTTGTTAAGTCAAAAAGTCTTAATCAATTTCGAGGTGACCATATATTACACACAATCAACATTATACTATTGCATAACACCAACCATTGCGTTATCGCTTGTATAAAGATATTTTAGCAATCATAATCATTCATTATCAATCTTTCAACAAACACTCATTTGTTTATCTTACATTACATATTCGACTATTTACAACCACAATCAGACAATATGACTGAATTACTCACCTGCTCATACCGACTCAGTCGTAGTAGTCCACTGGTAGATCTTCTAATGAGTCAAATTCACCTATTTAAAACAAAATATTTCAATATCATCTAGCTAAATTCCCACATGTGCCTTGTGTCCTAGACTCGATATTAATACTTAGTATCGTCGGGTTTTTCCTATTTTTATCTCACATAATTGTGTGGTTATTTTTAGAAGTCACATTGCTCAAGAAATTAACTTATTTCAATTTCCATTCTTATATATTTTATTTTGTTAAAACCAGTATTAGACTAATAATACTTTATTTAATTCTAAATATTTTCTTAATTCTAGGGTTTCCAAAAGTTAATAGATAAAAATTCTAAATAGACTTAATTATTTGTATTAAAGTCATTATCTAATACATATTTATATAACAAATATATATACATACTTAGTAGATATTATATATATATATATATTCGGTTTAGGTTAAAAAAACTTTCGTTGCAAAATTTTTGGCTGTAAGCCGGCTCAAGGCCGCCGGCCTAAATCCCCAGGTGTCGGTGTAAACTCATTTTAAAGAAAAATTTTCTTATCGAAAGCACCGGTGTTGAAAGCTGCCGGCTTACAACGTACGCCGGCCCTACGCCCCGGCATAGATCTCAGGTAGCCGGCTTACATCGAATTTTGCGTAAAAATTATTTTACGTAGCCTCTGTTTAAGTGTAAGCCGCCTATAAGCCGCCTATAAGCCACCGGCCTATCCATGTAAGCCGCCGACGTACATCGTTTACACTGCCGGCCTTGAGGCAGCGTTGCACTGTTCATCATCTTCCTCCTCGGTTCGATTCTCTTTCTTTGGTTTTTACACGTTAGAAACTTACTTAAACTACTTCTAGAGTTTATACTTCATATATAAGGATATACAACAACTTTTAACACGTTTAAACATAAATATATAGATTTCGATTTTGTGAAAGTAAAACTAGGGTTTTGAAGTTTTACCTCGTTGGAGCTCTTTGAGTGCAATCCGAAGCTTGTGTTCGTGGTTAATATGTTCTAGGATGATTTTAAGTCAGATGCAATTCATATAATCGAACGAAAATCCTTTGAATTATGTCAACTTACCTTTGAGCTCGTTTTTGAGGGTTTTGGCTTTGTTTTTCTTTTGATCGAGTTGGTGGTTTATAATCTAGTTTTTCTTTGTTTTTGATTTGTTTTGGTGGATATTTGGGAGTTTATTTCGTGCTGTGGAACCTGAGAGTGAAGGAGTTTTGTTTGTTCCTCATTAATGCATTTGATTACATATATATAAGAGAAAGAGAAGGTGAAGCTGCAGCCATTTCTCCCTTGTTTCCTCCGAATTTAATCTCTTTCAGTGTTATTTTCCATGCATATTGTTAAGTTGAGGTGGCATTTCATGATTGGTCCTTGGGTTGCTTTTGTTGACAATTTGGGTTAATTATTGAGAACATTCGGTTTGCTTTCTCCCTCTCCTCAAATTGCACCGAATGCAGCGAAAAACATGCATATATACATTAGTTTATTTATTTAATTAAAGTTTGAGTTAATTATACAGGTTTACGGGTATATATTAGCTAGTATTTGGAAGTTTTCGTGTAAAAGTATGAGTATAAAGTTGTTATAAAGACTTAGATTTCCAATAATACAAATTTAGGTTTTATATATACGTAGTTAATTTATTCGTAAAATTTTATCTCCCGCGATTTGGATTTCTTAAGCTCATTGGGTCAATTTTTGTTTCAGGCTCCGATAGCTCAAGAAACTCGGTTTAGACAATTGTGTGATCGATTATTTATTTGAAGTTTAGATTTTGAGTTATTTGTCAGTTTATATTTCCGTTGTGTATTTAAAATCTTGACAATTCATTTTTGGATCATCGTTTTCTAGTTATAAGCGTATATAGTCATTTATACAGTATTGGGCTTCATACAGAAATTAAACTATTTTATATCTTTAGTTTTGATACTAAACATAAATTCTTATTAATAGCTTTTAAATTTAACTAGGAATCTCAAAATTAGGGTTTAAATCTAAATATAAACTCATTACTACTCGTTATTTAGTTCTGAATCATTATCGAGATCAAAATAATCATTTAATCTTTATATTCACATTTTCTATTTAAATCTATTAGTATACTAGGTTTCGGGTCTAGATAATAGATCATATTCTTGAATTAGTTTTCAAGACACAAGATTTCGTTTTCGGTATTAACTAGGGTTTAAAGAATCTCTTTATTTGATTCCTAAGTCTTTCATTAATCCAAAAATCTAAAATATTAGCCTATTATTAAACTTCACTCAGAATCTGAATTATTATCTAGTTTATATAATCTATTATGAAGTCGGATATAATGTGAAAAATTCCCGGGGTTTACAAAACTCCTCTAGAAGGCCTTGTTAGAATATTCCTACCTTGTGGACAGTCATTGGCGAAATGCCCAACTTGTTTGCAGATATTGCAAGTATAGTTTCCTTTCTTTAAACATTTTGATATCTTATGGTTTGCAACTCCACAAAAGAAACACTTTCCAAACAATTGAGGGCACTTCTTTAGGTAGTGTGCTCCATTGCACTTCCAACACTTGACTTTTTTGGTACGAACCTCCCATGTTATCATTGTTCCTATAGTTGTTGGGGAACTTGAATCTCTTTTGTGGGGGTGTGGAATTGGGTTCCTCATAAAACTTTTTCTTAGAAATCGGGGCTTTTTCTTCTTCTATTCTTTCCCTCCTTTTCCTTACTCCTTCAACAATTCGAGCTCTTTCCACCAACTCTCGATAACTTCTGATGTCAAATTCTTCCAACCTCATTCTCAAGTCTTCGTCCAATTGTCTTTTCAGTTCCTCGCTGAACTTGTAGGAGTCGGGGGCATATTTCCGCAATCTACTGAACTCAGTCTTGTATTGCTCGATAGTTCTTCCCTTCTGAGCAATTTGTAAGAAGTTTGCAATACACCTTACTCGTAGGCTTCCTAGGAAATAATATTCCAAGAACTCATGTTTGAATACTTCCCAGGTGATTGGAGTCATTAGCTCTCGTTTCTTTGATTCCCACCATATTCTAGCATTCAGGCGAAGCATGAATGTCCCATACTTGATTTGTAGGTAATGCGGAACTTCATATGCATCAAGAGACATTTTGATTTGAGCAAGCCAATCTTTGTCCTCATCTGGCTTATCTTAAGCTCCATCAAAATAATGGTTACTTCGAATAAAATCAGGCAACATACTCTTATATGGCCTTAGTGGTGGGAGTAGAGGAAAAGGTGCATTTTGGGAGTGCATGCTCCTTTGTACAGATGCTTTAGTTGGCACTTGTTGTTGCGGTAGCATTGGTATAGGTGCCGGTGCTGGTCTGGTCCCAGGTACGGGTGTAGGTGTAGGCATGTTCTGCCTAATTGCTTCTAGTACGTGGGTCAGATGTCCTAGTGTGGCATGCAAGTCCTTCTAAGGTGCAGTGGTAGGTTGCTCCGCTTCAACATCTGGTTGGTTGGAGGCACTTTTCTCCTCCCTACGTCTTCCCCTACTTTGGCTGTTTAAACCTTCCTAAGTTAGATTTTATCGTTTTGATAACTTAATTAAATTTTTGCCGAAAATTTGCGGATATAATGGAAACTTACATGCATAAATAGCTACTGAAATAAAATTCAAATCAAGGTAAATTTTGAGATCATACATAAACATAAGTTCATTTAGAAAACTGAAAGGAAACTACTACAAGGCCTTTTCATGGAAATTGAAATGAACAATAAGGTAAATCAACCATCACAAAGAAAATAACAAAACACCGTTCCGAAAACTAAAAAGATAGACTAGGATCATTGATCTAGTCTTTAATTACAAAATTTAAGCTGGACTATAACGGATATGCTCGGCTTCCTCCTTCCTTTTTCTCATTCCTTGGGCGCATCTCCAGGGTTACTGCTGGATGACCCCGGGTTTCTCTTCCTCATAAATTGCTCAAAGTATTTCTTCCTCTGTTTGGCTGTTTCCCTCGACCTTTCATGTATATTGGTCAGTTCTGCTTCATTTAGTTCAGGCACAATGTCATGAATGGTTCTCCAAGTAACAGCCCTTCTGCTTCCATGCTATCATTCTCATTTGATGGAGCATTGTTCGTATCCATGGTTGAGTGCTTCTTGTCTCCTTCGAGCCTGTTGTTCTTCCAAATAGCGGATGATTCTTGCTTCTTCGCTATTCCAGGGCTTGTCGACTTCAACAGTGGTTGGTTTCTAGCTTCTTGTTTTTGTCCTTCTTCATGGTCTTCATCAGGATCTTCTTTAGAATCTTTACTTGCTTCTTGCATCGACTCCTCTCTTATTACTGTTCCATCGCTGTGTAACCGTAGGGCCTCATTCCTTCTTAGTTGGATTCCGGTAAAGGAGGGTGGCTTAGTGGACACTTCGGTGGGTGGTCGCAGAACTTCTTAGTAAACTCCATGCTAGTAGAAAACTTCGTTGAGGTTAGCTTTCATCCATTCGAGGTGATCCATCAAATTGTCATGGGCGTGTGCATACATTAGTCCAATTTGTGTCCAAGTTCGAAAATCGGGTGAAGTTCGACCTCCATCTTCTCTAAAGATGAACGTTGCTTCCATCAGCATCAGTCGGTCTTTCGCAATGGCAGCGATTCGTTCCACCGCATATATCATCTCTAGCTCGGTCATTTTCTTTCCTATAGGGCAGTTGTGGATAGTCTGTACTACTCCTTTCCACTCTGTTTGCATCATTCCACTCTGTTTGCGTCATTCCTCTTTTCCAGATTAAAAACATTTCCCGGATGGTTTTAGGTTGTCCAGCTAAAGCAAATTCTTTGCATAACACCCTAAGTCTTAGTCGATAATTTTTTAAGTTTTCAAAAGGTCCCTTTCGGAAGTTCTTAGCTTGTAGACGGGCTTCATCTATGGTAATCTACACAAAAGAAGAGAGAAGTCAGAAAGCTTATTCTACCCATTCTATCTCATCTAAGTTTTTCTTATTTCTATTCTAGTTTAATTCTTCTTAAGTCCAATTCTATAATCACAATTCCTAGGTCCTTAACCATGCTCTGATACCAACTTAAACTGTCACGCCTAAAGGGGTACCCTAAACGTAACAGTCCGTTACACTCAACATTAAAGCTTAAGTATGACACCCATAGTCATTCCTAGAAGCTTTGACATTAAGTGTAAGGCGTGCTCTCACAAATTTTGAAGACCATACATGGAATTATGAAGCTTAAGAAGATATAATAACATATTAACAAAAAAGGATTTATAATATTCATTTGTTCATATCAATAATCTTACTAAACTTAGGGGCATTCCCAGTCATAAATCTATTACAAGAGTATTTCTACATCTTATCCAACACTAAACTTCATCTAGAAATTCCTTAACCTAAAAGGAAAATAACTGGCTGCACGGTCCACGTGGCCTCAACCATAAGTAGGTGAACTGCAAAATATATTTATAAGGGTATAAGCTAATAAGCTTAGTGAGAACTATTTCCATAAATAGCCTCTTATGTCAAGGAATTCAAACAAGTTATTTAAGCAGACAAAAGAAATGCAACATACACGTGGGCAAACAAGGCATATAGTTTTCCAGGAACTATATGTTGAATGGATTTACGCCCTCCATTCGGGGTTTGGTGATATGTAACCTCAAAACAAGTAGTTTTAGTTAAAAAGCTTTATGCTTTCGACCAATATCGCTAAGCATATTAAGTCTACTTGAATTGAGCCTTGCTTTCGGACTTTTCGCCAAGCATTTCCTTCATGTCGCCAAGCAATCGCTTTCGGTCACTCCGCCAAGTGTTGCTCTCGACCTGAGCTACAATCCCTCTCACCCAAGGATAATAACCCAATGCAATGTGACTCACTTCATGGTATGCACGAATCCATTTATTTATGATATCATAGCATCCTTATTATCAAATTTAAGGTGGTCATAGAATCTTATACAAATCAAGTGTTATACTAAAACAAACATTAAATCAATTTCGGCCTCGATATTCTTAGGATCCTTTCAACAAATTATCTTACATACATATCCATCTGCCTTTTCTTAATTCTAATGCGACTAGATTACAAGCACAATCAAGTAAAGCATTTCAAGGAAGTAAACTCACGATGCCATGTCGACAAGTTCTCTAAACTGATGAGTCGCTCACACAATCTACTTAGTCGAAATAGTCCTCGGGGTATAGGTATTCTTCCTCGGAATCACCTAGTCAAAGAAAATACCCAAAATGAGTGTTTCTTGATGATTTTCTTGAATTTTGACAAAACAATGTCATAAGAACGTTAAAGTTCGTATAAAGGAGGATTCCTGTCATGCTCCATAGGGTACTCTAAACGTAACAGTCCGCCACATGCCATACAAGACCTTCGAATTACCACCTTAGTCCGTCGAATGCCTCGTATATATGTAAGGCGTACCTTTACGACAATAGAATACAAGTTTGAACGGAGATAAAAGCTTAACTTGGCATGTCACGCCCCGAAGGGTACCCTAAATGTGGCAGTCTGCCGTACATAATATTAAAGCCTAAGAATGACCACCTCAGTCACGCGAAGGCTTCCATACTATGTACAAGGCGTGATACGATACCAAATGATATGAGAACCTTCGTATTCATGCGTGAGAACCCCTTTGGATATTTCGAACCCCCAACACAATGAATAGAAAACCCACGGATGCCTTTGATTTCAATCCCTAAGAAAGATTAGATATCATATTTGTCTTAGGTTGTTGATCTTAAAGAATTAGGATAACAAACCCTAATTGCGAAACACTCCACAAAGAAGGTGATCGATCTTCTTTGAATGTTCCTAAAGCATGTATTCTATCAAGAACACAAAGATTTCAAGCAAAAGCTTTGGTTTTTCATTCAACAATAATCTGTCTTTTACAAACAACCAAATAGGTTTATATAACCAAACAAAGGAAAACAAAACGTCAAAACAATGAATTCAATACGTCCTAAATGTTGGCTGGTGGCCAATCAAAGATGGCAGGCGGCCATGAGCATTCTGGAGCAAAATTTGTAAAGTTCGAAAAAGTGGCCAGGGGAGTCATGGCCGGCGGCCATGGGATAATGGCTGGCGGCCATTCTTGTTTCTCTGCACAAATCAGCTTTCCTTGGCTCTATTTGATGATTACTTGAAAAATATTGAAGTATACTTGCTCCATCCTTGTTCCAAAGCCTTGATAACCTTGTGATTCATCCTTAGCATGCTCTAATAAGCCTTGGAAGTGATTATTGTAGGCTTGTTGAATCTTCTTAGCTCTAGCTCTTGTGATTGGTCCTTGAGGAAAACTTATTGGACTTGAATTTCTTTGAGGTTCCATGGTTGCCACTTGGTCTTCATGTTGATTCGGATCTAAACTTTGGACCGTTGGCTCTTCTGTAACAAGGCGTCTAACACATTAAGGAGACACATCGGAATGATACATTTTATGTTGATACAAATGAGTCACTATACTTCAGATACAAATCACTACACTTCATTACGGATCACTACACTTCAAAATACAAATCATTCAACTCCAAATACATTCGTCCATAGACTTCCCTACATAAAAATATTACAAGACAGCTCATATTGATAACTTCAAACATCCATATATCCTGCCAGAATCTCGAAGTCATTCTCGGTTTCAACCAATTCGGTCCCCACTTTGCATTCTTGAAATAACTTGTTCATTTAAACAACTATATGGATATAAGCTACACTAGCTTAGTGAGAATTCTCTTAGTTCCATACCAGAACAAGCAAGTTAAAATCAATCATATGCTATGCATGAACAAACACGTGAGCAAGCAATTATGCATGGGTATCCAGAACCCACACACAGAACGGATTTATGCCCTCCGTATCTTGGGTTAGGGATGGTATTGAAGTCTACACGACTGCTGCTAGTCCCCAAGCCCTCGGCTCATCGCACTCGCCTCGGTTAGGCTCACACATGGTGATACGAGAACCTTCGCAATCACGCGTGAGAACCCTTTTGGATATTATGAACCCCCAGCACAGTAATACGAAAACCCACGAATTCTATTGGTAATCAATCCCTAAGATGGATTAGAAATAGGTTTGTCTTAGTGTTTGATCTAAATAGATAGAACAAGGCCAGCCCTATCTCCGAAACACTCCACAAAGAAGGCGATCAAGATCTCCTTTGAATGTTCCTTTAGCATGTATTCTAAATCAAGAACACAAAGAATTCAAGCAAAAGCTTTGTTTTTCATTCACAATAATCTGTTTTCCTTCTCCATACAAAGCAATATATACAAATGAAGAATAAACTGAAAAAAGCCTAAAACAGTTACGTGCATTAAAGCACACCTAAAACAGTTACACTATTTTGAAAAACACTTTAAACCTAAAACAGTTACAATATTTTGAAATATACTATTTAACTTGAAACATTTAAACTATTAATGAACAATAAATATCCCCAAAAATCCTTTAATCTCTTGTATCCCAAACTTTAACTTGTGATTTAATGATCATAACTCCCGTCAACAAGCCTTCTTTTCCTTTAACTGGATTATTGATCTTGAACTTGATGGGCTCAATTGATGATGCTTTATGGATCACATCATTCCCCCTTTCCTCAAGAAGATTCGTCCTCGAATCTAAAGGATAAAGAATCTGCAAGCTATGATCTATATCAAGTAATAACTTTGGCATCTTCAAATGAATGAACACCTGCAAAAACAAGTTAGAGATAAAAAGACAATAAATTCCCTCACAAGTGTGTTTATATCCTTTCAATACTCTCGTGTATCGCTCATACTCATGTTTAACATGTGTATCTCTTCACATAAGGATTATCATATAGAGCACAAAACACCCATCTCTTAACATAGTTCCAGTGAACACCATACAAGTAAGTCACATCCATCACAAAATCACAAGATGCTTCACTCTTCATAGCAATTCCTGAATCATTCACACTTGAAAACAACTGCCTCACCTCCCACTTGTAGGCCATCTCCTGCACAACTATAGCACCACCAACCAAAAGAACACTCCTCCAATACATGAATCCATCATAAATACTCCAATGAATCCCAACGCAGATAACATATGATCTCATAGGCATAATACAATCATGGTAATCAACTCCTCCTCCCAATCCATCAACAGATTAGAATGCAACAAATTAAATGATGGAATAAGGATATAGAAATACCGGTGTATGTCATTAGCTCCTGGAGTTTGGGGAAGTGGCTCTAATGCTAGCATACAAGAATCAACACACGACTCCTCCACAAGAAAACTATGGCTATTCTCAGCAATAACCATCTCCTCCTTATCAACATCACCTATACTCTCCTCTACAAGGCTACTATTCTTACCATGTGTACCATTGCTTGCTTCTTTTGATCACTCATTGGAATCTTTGCACGGATATCATTACTAGCTCTTTCAATCTCATAACCCTGATGAGTGTGAGTCACTACTGAAGAAGTTATTACTGTATCCCCAATTGATAGAGATATCTCAGCCCACAAAGCAGCTTGGATAGTTTCCTTTAAGGTCATGTAGCTATTACACCCAATACGTTTGACAATATCAGAATTTAATCCCCTCTTGAACCTAAGAATAAGGTGCCTAGGTGATTCATCCAACTCACAACGTCTGACGATTGTTTCAAACTATTGTGCATATTCCTTAACTTTCATACTTTCCTGCATTAACAATAACAATTTTTCATATAGTTGATCTTGATAATATGGTGGCACGAGTTTTTCTCGCAAAACCCTTTCATGTAATCCCATGAAACTCTATCACCATACCCATTTATTTTCATCCTCATTAGATGATGATTTCAGAAAATGCCGACCCGACCAACTAACTTCTTACTAATGATTGCCCCCAAACGAAGGCTAGAATATGGAAAATCATCATAATATAATTCACATCCAATTCCCAATCTATATAATCCCCTGGCAGATCACTATCAAACTCAGGCAAGTCACACTCAATTTCATCCAGTGCACAGTCTATCAAATAAGCTTCATGATATCTATAACCCATAATTCAAGACTAAGATGATATGAGTGATACAATTGGAAATTTTCTCTCTCCCTCTTTTTTTTTTATAATTTCTATTTTTTTTATAATTTCTAATTTTTTTTTAACTTAATCCAAAACTTGAAGATTTCAAAACCCTAACTTGGTTTCCCTATAGATCTGAATAGATCACACCCAAAAAGAGATCAAAGAACAATTTTTTATGATGTAACATGAATAAAGGTGCAAACTTTTTGTTCTCACAAGAATCAAGATGTGAGCATTATGATCTAAAAGAAATAAAAATGTAATCTTTTTGATTGATTTTTTTTTTTGAATTCAAAGAAAACAAAAGATAGATAAAAAGAGGATATAACCTGATCTAGAGCCAAAGCTCTGATACCAAATGATACGAGAACCTTCGCAATCACGTGAGAACCCTTTTGGATATTATGAACCCCCAGCACAGTAATACGAAAACCCACGAATTCTATTGATATAATCCCTAAGATGGATTAGAAATAGGTTTGTCTTAGTGTTTGATCTAAATAGATAGAACAAGGCCAGCCCTATCTCCGAACACTCCACAAAGAAGGCGATCAAGATCTCCTTTGAATGTTCCTTTAGCATGTATTCTAAATCAAGAACACAAAGAATTCAAGCAAAAGCTTTGGTTTTTCATTCAACAATAATCTGTTTTCCTTCTCCATACAAAGCCCATAATATATACAAATGAAGAATAAACTGAAAAAAGCCTAAAACAGTTACGTGCATTAAAGCACACCTAAAACAGTTACACTATTTTGAAAAACACTTTAAACCTAAAACAGTTACAATATTTTGAAATATACTATTTAACTTGAAACATTTAAACTATTAATGAACAATAAATATCCCTAAAATCCTTTAATCTCTTGTATCCCAAACTTTAACTTGTGATTTAATGATCATAACTCCTGTCAACAAGCCTTTTTTTCCTTTAACTGGATTATTGATCTTGAACTTGATGGGCTCAATTGATGATGCTTTATTGATCTGGATTATTGATCTGGATTATTGATCACATCACATGGAATGCATCCCCGATGCGCCTTAGTTTCCTATGAATGAGCTCTGATCCCGGTCTCATTATCCAAACGAGTCCTCAGACCATACCGATTGACCTGCGTAGGAGTAGCACACTACCAAATGCAATATGTCCGATGCGATGCATGATCAATTTACTTTTTGCTTAGGTCAAAATATTTATACATTCTTTAGAGTGACGGCCAATATCATACACATAACAGAAATAATATGAACAGTGCAGTTATCCAATCAAATCGTGTTTCGATATGCTTTAGTATTCTTTGGCATACATTCATCACAGCCTCATCATATATCCCATCCCCATTCATATAGTTTTTATCTTGTTCCTATAATCTAATGCAACTAACTACAAGCACAATCAAAGTAACAAAACAAGGAGAAAACTCACTCGGTCATTGGATCACCGGTCTTCTAGTAATAATAATCCGGTGGTAGGGAATTGTCGAACTCGGGATTACCTAAAAAGGAAGAAATACTCTAATAAGTATTTCAACTCAAACTAATCCAACGACTTCATACGAACTATCAAATTCGTAATTCGCGTCCTAAGCGGGAATTCCAACTTAAAACAGCCGTAACTTGGTCATTTTAACTTGAAATCTCGCAAATTTTATATGGATTTCTATCTACTTCGGAAGATCTTTCTAAATATGAAGTTTAAATCAAGTTTTGAAAATATCTAAGCCTTGGAAATAAAGGATCAGATCTGTACAGTGGTTATGTTGATTCCGAAAATGCGGTTTTCGTGAATGCACTTGAGATTCCTAAGTGCAAAATGAAACTAAATGCCATGGTAATGATTTTCTCTATCATGAATGTCATGATATGAACTCTAATGAGTCTAAGTTCTTATAAAATTTAGATTTAAAGAACTTACATAACTTTTTTTTTTAAAGAAACCAATCCATAACATTACTTAACTAATAGTTTTACTACACTTGGTCACACTCATAGATTCCAAGGATTTTTCTTAGGAAATTCCTATTTATTTTAAGGAAAATTTGACTCTTATATTAACTATATCCTAAGGCCTTTATTTCTTCAATAAAATCTTCATTTATAACTTTTTTAGTGAGTCTTACACTAGGGTGGTTCCAAAAATCCAAATTTAGTAAATTTCATTTCCAAGTTGATTCTTTTAGGAAAAATGCATTTTATACTTAGAACTTTAAGTATTTATTTTATCTATACCCTAAGGACTTCATTTATTTAAGAAAATACCATTTTTGAAGTTGGAAAACTAGTGTTTCAACCATCTACCAATTATTACGAATTTTGCTTACAAGACTTTTTACTACAAACTTCTTTTAGACTTCATCTCTTGTTTTAAACATTTTCTTTGGTAAAAACTCATTTAAACTCAATATTATCTATTACCTATAGGCTTCATTTTTCTTGTAAAATGCATGTTTAGAAGTTGGTAAAAGGGTTTTTAACCTAGGTTTCTCAAGTCATCCGAATTTACACTAGCTCTTATCTTGAAAAGTGTTTTCCTTTTTGACTTCATTAACTCATCTATCCATAGATCTATATACTAGAAAGGTTATTTACTCAAGACAAATCATTGATGATCATTAATGCACATAAACTTAAAACAATGATGAGATATAAAATGCCTACATGAATATGAGTGATAAAAATGGTAGATCTACTATATCAAGTGCTTAAATAGATTTTGAAAACATAAAAACCACATTTTTATAAAAGATCTTTTGTCATGCCCCGAAGGGTACCCTAAATGTGGCAGTCCGCCGTACACAATATTAAAGCCTAAGAATGACCACCTCAGTCACACGAAGGCTTCCATACTATGTACAAGGTGTCTAACACATGGAGGAGACTCATCGGAGTAACGCATTTTAGGTTGATACCACTTGAGAATAATGTAAAGGAAATTCAATTCACTATTCTTCAAAATACAACTCATTAACTTCAATTACAATTCATCAAAAGATTGTACTACATATGTAATCCCCTAAATTTTAGATAACCTGAATATAATAATTAATAAATCATAACATACAATCTTGAAGAACTTCAAGAAAAAGTCATAAAGACCACTCCCGATTTTTCGCGATTTAATAAGATTAAAGTATAAACAAATTTTGTTATAATTACAAGAATTCGAATCCTTATAGGTAAAATTTTGAGGCACAAAGTATAACTTCCATAATCATAACTAATTAATAATCAAGATGAGTTCTATGCAATAAAAGACAATATTTTGCAACACAAGTCAAAAATTCTACAAGTGATTATAAATGTCTTAGATTACACATGTAAGAAGAAATAATTAATTTTAAAAACCTATTGGTTAGAAAATGATAATTTAGAAAAGGATCACTAAAGTTAAAAAAAAATAGATGATAGGATTAAAAGAAAATCAATATTTATAAATCTAGACCTTACATAAAAATATATGTGCATATACAAGATATATAGTAAAGAAATATTTTCCAAAGAATATAACAATAATAGTATGATTAACATATAAATATGATAGTAAATTACAATCCTAAATATATGATAGATATTGGATTTAAGACCCTTTAGACCTTAGTTGAAACTTTAGAGTATTGTGAACCTATTTATGATATAAAAACCTTAAGAATCTAAATAAATAAATGCATTAAAAAGACACCAAAGATAGATTTTGTAATCTAAGTCAAGAACCAAGAATAAATTATATACGTATAAATAAATAAATGGCTTCAAATTTTAAATGCATTAAAAGGCTAATAATTCATGGAATGTGTATAATAAGAATAACCTATTAAAGATAAAAAATTAGGGATATGAATACCCAACGAAGAGCTATAAACAGACCTACAATTAATTATTTAGACTTCAAATAAAAATGTAGACACACCATCATTTTAGTTCGAAAATTTAGAGTCTGTAGATACCAATCTTATATTTTGACCTATTGGACCTTAAAACCTTAATCGCGTAGAACAAAACTTTAGAAATACTAAATCGCGTAAATTTTAAACTCAAAATTTAAAACTTAACCATATTTTAAAAATATTTTAGGACCTTAAATAAATTGTTGGAAATAAAATTCTCATATAACTAACGTAAATATACATAGGAGATAGTTTTTGATGAAATTAGCTAGATATTTGACTTTATTAATATTTTCTCAAATGTTGTTGCAAGTCATGGTGAAAATTGGAAACACTTGGCCAGCCCAAAATTGCTCCAAGTCTCTCCACCATACGTAGCTAGCTTAAGGGAGTTATGAATGGTTCATAAAGAATACACATTACTAACAAATTACTTGGACTCAATTCCACCATGTAGCCTTGCTTAAGAAGTAGCTTGCACATGAGGTTAGAATTTAAACACTTAACTAGCCTAAATTTGCTACAAGTCTCTCCACCATGTAAGCTAGCTTAAGAGAGTAGAAAAGAGTATATGAGGAATTTATGGACACATCAACCAATGAAAATGCACCAAATAAAAACTCTTAATGCAAACTTGTTGAATTACTTAAAGGGACTTGTAGAGCCGGTAAACAAAGATTTCTCTTCCTTTATCGTAAAACAACACCAACAACATAATTTATTAAATAAAATAAATAATTAAAGCCTAGACTAGTCAAACCTTCCTACATAAGTTATCTCAACCCTTCATCCATAAGTTATTAGAAACCTTCCTCCATAAGTTGTTACAAACTTTCCTTCATAAGTTATCTTTGACTCCTATAAATAATGAACAACCAACAAAGCAAGTCCCACTCTCCCAAAATTTCAAAACCGTGAAACACACAAAATTTCTCCAAAAATTGCAATTGCATTTCTCTTACAACAAATTGTCCCCATTTGAGCTCCCATCAACCAAGACTCCCTTTTTTCTTGCAACTCCACTACAAGTAGTTATCGACCATTCAACAAAATAAAAGACAAAGGTAAGAATATATTGTAATTAGTTATCTCATATTTAGAATTAAATAAACTTATCTCCTTATCTATATATGTAGGTTTGGGTCTATATAAGAAAGAGAATTTATAGTCTCTCCTCTAAACATCAAGGTAATGTCTAAAACATTCTACAAATTTGCAATCTCTCCTTTGTGTAGAAATTATGAAATTAAAGCATAGAATTGTCATAGAAATTCTACATGAATAGCTCTTCATTTATGTTATATTAAAATGAATGAGAATAATAGGTGATAGTCATTTTGATTATGTTAGAATACAAATATACTTAGATGAATTTAAATAGATCACTGGAAACCATGTATTAATAATTGAAATTTAGATAGATCCTCTAAATATAGAAATTTTAACCTACATAAACAAATAGGGTTGACAAAATAAACAATAAAGAAAAATTTGTTATCACTAAAGATATTAATGGACAATATAAATTAAAAATAATAAAACTCATTACCAATGATGAAAGCTTAATAATGACAATAGGAAATCGTGAACCATAAACGACATAAAGATAGTACCGCAGTATTCGTTAATCTGCTAACCCGGGATGGAGGGCACAATTCCATCCACATATGATTTCCGGCTGGTCATATGTTTGTTGAATTCATGTGTTTGGTGCATTCACTTGGTTGGTAATCACTGGTTGAATTGTTGTGACATGGATGTTACTGTGGGAGATTACATCACTAAGCTAGTTAGCTTACGTTCCGACAGCCCTTCCTTTTGCAGCTACCCCATTTGTAGCTTAGGCGGCATGACCCAACTGTACAGGTACAGAAGCTGGGAGTTTCCCCTAGAAGTTAGAATTGTTGTTTAGACTTCCATAGGAACTTTTAAGATTTGGATGCTGTATAGGCCATTAATTATTCTTTTGCGGGGAATGCCCCTTAGATTATATTATTTTTTGTGTTCATGAGGTTATATCCTACTGATAATGCATCCAAATTAAGCTTTTTCTCCATTTGGACTTGTACTCTATTGTTGTTAAGTATGCCTTACATCTATATGAGGCTCTCGAAGTACTAAGGCGGTTAATTTGGGAATCTTTTATATGGTATGTGACGGACTGTTACGTTAGGGTCCCTATGGGGGTGACACAGCTATTGGATCACTGGTCTTCTAGTAATAATAACCCGGTGGGTAGGGATCATCGAATTCGGGATCACCTAAAAAGGAAGAAATACTCTAATAAGTATTTCAACTCAAACTAATCCAATGACTTCATACGAACTATCAAATTCGTAATTCGCGTCCTAAGCAGGAATTCCAACTTAAAACGGCCATAACTTGGTCATTTTAACTTGGAATCTCGCAAATTATATATCGATTTCTATCTACTTCAAAAATAAATAGCTAATCTAGTATTGGAACCAACCTTGATAGAAAGAATCAAAGAAGCCCAAAGGTATGATGAAATAATACAAAGGATTAAAAGAGAAACTCAAGAAGGAAAATACCTGGACTTTGCAACAGATGACGAGGATGTGGTCAGAACGAAGGGCAGATTATGTGTGCCCAAAGATGGGGAATTAAGAAAAGAGATAATGAGTGAAGCCTACAACTCCGAATATGCTATGCATCTTGGAGGTGCCAAGAAGTACAAGGACTTGAAAAGCCACTATTGGTGGAATGGCATGAAAAGGGATATAGCATATTATGTAATGAAGTGTCTGGTCTGCCAACAAGTGAAAGTAGAACACCAAAGGCTAGGAGGATTATTAAAGCCTTTACCCATCCCTGAATGGAAGTGGCATCAGATATCCATCGACTTTGTGTGTTGTTTTCCAAAGACTTCCTTGGGTTGTGACGCAGTATGGGTAATAATGGATCGGTTAACTAAATCAATGCATTTCTTACCCATAAACATGACCTATTCGATGGACAAGTTAGCTACGATCTACATTCGAGAGATTGTACGGCTAGACGGCATACCAGCATGAATCATTTCAGATAGGGACCCGAGGTCTGTGTCCAAGTTCTAGACAAGTCTACAAAAGAGTTTGGGTACAAAGTTGCACTTTAGTACGGCATACCACCCTTAGATCGATGGACAATCTGAGCGGACAATCCAAACCTTGGAAGACATGTTAAGAGCCTATGTTTTAGAATTCAGAGGGAACTGGGATAACCATATACCCCTCATAGAATTTGCTTGCAACAATAGCTACCACTCAACTATTCAGATGCTATCCTATGAAGCCCTATATGGACGGCGTTGTAGGTCCCCTCTGTTTTGGGATGATGTGGAAAAACTTGCTATCGGGCTGGAATTGGTACAAGAAGTGGCCGATAAGGTGAGGGTGATCCAAGAAAAAATGAAAGAAGCTCAAGACAAGTAAAAGAGTTGGGCAGACTTGCAAAGAAGAGAACTCGAGTTTAATGTAGGCGACCATGTGTATCTAAAGATAGGTCCAATTAAGAGCATAAGAAGGATACGTATACAAGGAAAGTTGAGACCGGATATATTGGACCGTTTGAAATCTTGGAAAGAGTTGGAGACTTATCAGGAGTTCACAATGTGTTCCATGTGTCGGTATTAAGAAAATGTGTACCCAACCCTGAAAAGATTTTGGAATTGGAACCCATTTAGCTGAAGAGAATTTGACCTATGAAGAACACCCCATAATGATTTTGGATAAGAAAACCCAAAAGCTTCGGAGTAAAGAAATTCAGTACATTAAGGTGTTGTGGAGAAACCATGCCTCCGAGGAAGCTACTTGGGAAGCTGAAGAGGAGATTCGGAGGAAGTACCCCGAGTTGTTTGAAAGACAAGGTACGCCAGTTCAGTTTGAGGACAAAACTCTGTTTCAGGTAGGAAGGTTGTAAATCCCGATTTTCCTAGTAATCAAGTAAACTTCGGAAATCGAAAACCAAAACCTTAAACCGGATTAGTATAAACCTTGTGAGAGAAACCTAGGAACCTTGGATCTGGCTTTCCTACGGTTTCAAATTAAAAAAACTTTTATAAAATAATTTAATGTGGAATATTGTTTTAAAGTATATTTCAAACCATAAAAAGTTCTGATTTAAAAAAATTTTCCATTCCGGGCCTTCTCGAGATCCATTAAGAAAAAGCGAGCCCCAGAATTAGAAATTCGAAAAAAATATTTCGGAATACTCTTTAGAACCGAAATTTAATAAGGATTTCAAAAATATAACTTTTATAATTTTTCGGGTTATAAAAATTACAAATATAGCCTTTTTCTCGTATTTTTCTTACTATCGGTAAAGTAATTGTCTTGTTTACTATTCATTACTATTCACAAGTATAATCTACTACACACATAAGCCATTCCCTAGTCTTACATCCTTACAAACACTTAATTACATTTTTTTCCAACAAAAATTTGTCTCTTAACAAATTATTACATTTAATACTTTTTATTACATAAATTACAAAACAAAATTAATTTAACTCTCTCTCTCTTCCCCTTACCTTATGACCGGCGCAGCCTTCCCCCCCTCCACCCTCCAATTTTGCCTCAAATTGTGTTATTTTATTTCCTTTTTATAATTACACAAACCTTAATTCACTGATTATAAATAATCTTTTACATTCTCTCTTCTTCATTTACTTCATTTATTTTCAAAAAAATTACACAACTCTCTCTCTATTTCCCTTTGTGTCGTGAGCCCCCGTACACCCCACACACACATACACAAGCTCATTTCTTCTTCATTTTCCACTTGATTCAAGTCTTAGGTGATGAATCCTAACCCTTTTCTACCATTAAATTTTGTAATGGCAAGATTATTCATAAAAATTTTCACCCATGAGCACTTGCTAGTGACAAGAAAATACTAATACATGAATATCAAGCCATCACAAGAGTGGATCTTGTGTTTAATTGTGTTTTTCATCAAATGATCTTCATGTTCATGCATATAATAGTAGAATAAAGTAGAGATCTTGCAAAAAAATCCATGTTCGTGCTTTCAAACTTCATTTCATGAATCATAAGTAGTAGATCTAGCATTTAGATACTCGTATTATACTTGACATTCATGATCTCATGAATATTTTGTGTTTTAATGAATGCTCATAAAAGCTTTGTCTTGTGTATATAAACGTTGTAGTTAGTGAATCTTTAAGTAGACAAGACAAGAAACTTGAAAAAGAAAAACTTTTGTTGAAATGTTCACATGAAAATTTCGTATAAATTCAAAACCATTCTTTAAAAACTGTTTTATCAACTTTAAAACTTGTGTTTATATTAAAAAATGAAGGGCTATAGGTATAGATATCATTATTGATGATTTTATAAGTTGAAATGAGATTTGATAATAGGAATATGCAAAACAAAGAGTAGAAACAATATAGGAAATTTTGAGTTATTACTCAATTGAGGAAATTCGTAATTTTGGATTATTGCCATAAAAACACCTATTTTCCAAGCTCAAAAGAAAGTTTATTTAATAAATGAAGTCCTTAAGGGATAGGTATAATTGTCACGCCCCGCCCCCGCAGGTGGCGGCAACGTGATGCCAGGGCAGACAACTGCCACAGCCCCCTTAGTGATAATGGCCGACACCACCATTGCATCATGGTGACCCCAACCAACGCATGCCCAAAGGGTACCACGGGCACTATAGGTATTGTTACCCTTAGCAGAGTGAATCCAGTCTGCAGACTCTAGGATTCGAACCCCAGACCTAAGGCTTTTGCCTGCCCCAAAGGCAGCACCTTTCACCAGTTGATAATCAATGGTGAAAGGTGCTGCCTTTGGGGCAGGCAAAAGCCTTAGGTCTGGGGTTCGAATCCTAGAGTCTGCAGACTGGATTCAACTCTGCCTAAGGGTAACAATACCTATAGTTCCCGTGGTACCCTTTGGGCATGCGTTGGTTGGGGCCACCATGATGCAATGGTGGTGTTGGCCATTACCACCAGGGGGCCAGAGGTGGGTTTGCCTGCCCTGGCATCACGTTGCCGCCACCTGCGGGGGCGGGGCGTGACAATACATAAAGCCTTAAATTTTAATGCATTAAACAAGTTTTTCTTAAAGAAAACATTCAAAAACTAAATTTTTAAAAATTCGGATTTTGGAATAGATCTTACTTAAAACATGTTTACAAAGTATGAAATAGGAATTTTTATGCAGAAATGATGATCTTAAGTAATGAATATTATGAAGACTCAATCCTAACAAAGATAACTAGAAATTTCTAAGAAATAATCCCAAAACACAAGTGAGTTATCAAAGTTAGGAAACTAGTTTTCTTAAAAGTAGTTATTTTTGAAGTCTTGCGAAACAAAGAAGTCCTAAAATTTCTTTTAGTAAACATCATCAAGATGATGCATACATTTAAACTCATAACATGCCATTCATGATAGGAAATCATTAATATTGTATGTATAATTGATTTATAAAGTTGAAAAATTTCAAACATTTACAAAACTATTTTCGAAATTAGAAAATCGTTACTGATCAGAACTGATCCTACTATTTCTTGACCCAAACATTTTCAAAAATTGAAAATAATACTAGAATTAGATAGATCTTTCGAATTAAATAGAAATCGATATATAATGTTGGATTATCTTCATGTTCATGCATATAGTAGTAGATTAAAGTAGAGATCTTGCATAAACACCCATATTCATGTTTTCAAGCTCTATTTCATGCATCATAAGTAGTAGATCTAGCATTTAGATGTTCATATTAACTTGACATTCATGATCTCGTGAATATTTTGAGTTTAATGCGTTAATACTCAAAAGGTTTTATCTTGTATATATAAATAGGGTAGTTAGTAGATTTTAGTTAGATGAGACAAGAAACTTAAAAAGAAAAACTTTGTTTTGAAAAGTTCAATGAAAATTCGTATGACTTCAAAACCATCTTTAAAAACTCTTTTATCAACTTAAAACTTGTGTTTTATAGGAAAAATGAAGGGTATAAGTAATAGGTATCATTAAGTAATGATTTTTATAAGTTGAAATGCGAGTTTCTTTCTGTGCAGGCATCTCTACAGAAGCTTGTGGTGCTGGTGGCGACGGAGCTGGAGCTGGTGCCTGTGCTGGTAGAGTCTACCAGAGTGCTTCAAGCACTTGAGTCATTTTGTGCCATTTGTCCAAGCATGCTTACAAAGCTACCTGAGTAGCATCGGCAGGAGGTTTAGAGGTGGGGCAGCTTGTTGCCCTTCTTCCATATTGGGTGGTTGGAAGCACTTTCCTCCTTATGTCTCCTTCTCCTACCATGGCTGTTATAGATGAACAACATCCAAGATCGCGAGCCAAGTCAACATGAAGATCAAGTGGCTACGGTTGAAGTTCAAAGAAATTCAAGTCCAATTAACTTACCTCAAGGACCGATCACGAGATCTCGAGCTAAGAAGATTCAACAAGCTTTCAATCAACACTTCCAAAGTTTAATGACGTATACTAGATGGATTACATTGGGTATCAAGCTTTGGAACAAGTGAAATCAAGTGCGGGTCAATATATCTCAAGTGCAAGTGAAAAATACATAAAGATCCTTCAATGTTGGGTTTTCTTTTATATAATAAGGCTCCAGCCTTTGAAGCTTATGGCCCCTTTCATAGATGAATTCTCCTATTATTGCATCTTTATTTCTTTTAGATCATAAAGCTCACATCTTGATTCTTGTGAAACAAAAAAGTTTGCACCTTTATTCATATTACACATCATAAAAATTTGTTCTTTGATCTCTTTTTGGGTGTGATCTATTCAGATCTAGAGAGAAACACAAGTTAGGGTTTTCAAATCTTCAAGTCTTGATTTGAGTTGAAAAAAAAAAATTGCAAATTTATAAAAAAAAAAAAATCAGTATTAAGTTTCTATATTATTCTTCAATTAGAATTGTGTTCTTTGTTAGGTTGAGTTGTCTTTCAAATTATTAGTGTGATCATCAAAATTGTTTTTTGATCAAGGGATATTGGGAAAATCACCATTCAGACCATTCGAAAACACCTTTCGTTTGAGCTTCTTGAAATTGTTCTAAGAGTGTGATTCAATTACGAACATATAAGAGCGGCTTGAGAGTTGTGAGGAAATACCTTGTGTGGCATCTTGATTCGAGAACACGAGTGAACACCCCCATCTTGTGAGTGATAAACACGAAAGGGAGCGCTTGTGAGGAAATTGAAATTTATTATTGCTAACGATTATTTGTTTTGCAGGAAAAGATGTCGGGTAAGGGTGTGATTGAAGGTAGGGACGGAGGTAGTAAGAAGGGCTTTGATGCAAGACGCTAGAGCATCTGATATAAGCGTCTAATCGAGATGATGATGGATATGAAGGAGTCTCTAGAAAATATGAATTTGAGACTACAAGCTGTTGAGAAGGAGCGAGTCCTATGGAGTAAATAGAGGAGTTAGTTCACCACACCCCAGGTTGATGATGTGGGGGATGGTTAATGAGTATCGAGAGGAGGAGTATGATGATAGTCCACCTATGAATCAATAGGAGAGGTAGAGGTGGTAGAGGCGGTAGGGTATAGGAAGAGGAAGAATGTAGGAAAATATCCGTTGCTAGGAATAGATGGAATGATGATTATGTAGATCGAGATTTGGGGAGTATCAAGTTGAAAATTCCTAATCTTTCAGGTAAGTCTGATCCTGAAGCTTATTTGCAATGGGAAAAGCGAGTTGAGTTGATTTTTGATTGTCACCAATTTAGTATGAGGAGAAAAGGTGAAATTGGCTTTACCCAATTTCAAGATTATGCTATCTTGGTGGGATCAGTTGGTGACAAGTAGGAGAAGGAATATGGAGTACCCTATTGCTACTTGGCAGGAGCTTAGGGCTGTGATGAGGAAGCGTTTCGTTCCCAGTACTTTCAAAGGAATTGATTCAGCGGGCTTCAAGTGTTGAGACAAGGTAGCAGGAGTGTAGAGGACTACACAAAGATGGAGATGATCATGACGAGGGCTGATTGGTTGAAGATGAAGAATCCACCATGGCACGGTTCTTGGGTGGCTTGAATAAAGAATCGCTGATAAAGTGGAGTTGCTACCATATGTTGGTTGAAGAGATGGTACATCTTGCCATTAAAATCGAGAAGCAACTTCATGGCAAAGGTTCAAACAGGTATGTTCCAAATCTTCTTCAAGCTATAATAATAATTGGAAAGGATATGGAAAGTCTGAGTTTAAGGGAGGAAGTAAGTCTACAATTGATGTTGCACTTGGTAAGAGTAGTAGGGTTTCATCTGAAAAACCTAAGGCAACTGAACAGAAGAGTAGAAATAGGGACATTAAATGTTGGAAGTGTCAGGGTGTGGGGCACATTAGTAGAGAATGTCCTAACAGGAGAACTATGGTGGTGTGAGAATGGAGAGGTTGTTACTGATGATGAGGGAGTTGGCAATGAGAGTGGGGATGATGACATGCCTGAGTTGGAGGATTGTAGTGATGCAGGAGTGTTGAGGAGGCAGTTAAGGCTGGAGGCCTTATTATATTAAAAGAAAACCCAACATTGAAGGATCTTTATGTATTTTCACTTGCACTTGATATATTGACCCACACTTGATTTCCACTTGTTCCAAAGCTTGATACCCATGTAATCCATCACTAGTATACGTCATTAAACTTTGGAAGTGTTGATTGAAAGCTTGTTGAATCTTCTTAGCTCGAGATCTCGTGATCGGTCCTTGAGGTAAGTTAATTGGACTTGAATTTCATTGAACTTCAACCGTAGCCACTTGATCTTCATGTTGACTTGGATCGCGATCTTGGATCGTTGGTTCATCTATAACAATGGCTGTTGCAAATTTAAACAACACATGCAAAAATCCTCATAAACGACATTTAAGTAAAATTTCATGTTTTAAACAACTAACGAAACAGCCAACTTTTAAAATGACCATGCAATTCCGAGAATGATCAAGACAACATAAGCGATATTCCACGAGGGTCTCATTGGGTCGCCTATGGATGTATCGCGAGGCTAAGCCGATTGCTTCCTAGTGGTTAATATCCACAACGGTTAGGAAATAGGATTCTAAGTCTCATAATATTGGTCATCGTCCTAGCTAAGTCTTTTCTTTTTAATTCTATTCTATCTTTCATTTTAAATTTTATCCCTCCTTAAGGCTATTTTAGCTGTAGTTATGATTGTAAACTCTTAACCATGCTCTGATACCAACTTAAACCGTCACGCCCCAAAGGGTACCCAAAACGCGACGGTCCACCACACTCAATATTTAAACTTAAATATGACATTCTTAGTTATCTCATAAGTTTACATATCGGGTATAAGGTGTACTTGCACAATTTTTAGGATCACACTTTGAATCGAGTAGTCTTAAGACGGCATATATTAGCATTAAGAAAAGAAATCACAACAGATAAATAAGTTAAGTTTTTACAAAAATCAAGGGGGCATACCTCCGCCAAAATAATAATTGTAAACCCCCAAATTTTCGGAATCAGTTTAGCATAAAACCCTAAACCGGAAGTCAAACGGAACCCTAAAAGTCAACAAAACCCTAGTTTACAGTAACCGATTAAAACCGGCATTGCCGTTTTCTTTGGCCTTGGAAAACAAAGTTGGGATGATTAGCTAGAATAGTTCGTAATAACCATAGGTTTTATAAAAATATTAGTTTTTCGGATTTCGGGTGTCCTTCGAACCCGATCAGACACAGTTCTCGAAAAACGTGTCCGGAAGCCCAGAATAGTAAAAATATTCCGAATACACCGTTAGACTCGTAAAAAAAAATAAGGTTTTCAAAAATATCAATTTCGTAATTTTTCGGTAGCTAAAAATAACAGATATCGCATAACGCGTATTGTCTTACAACCAGTACTTTATTAGTCATATCTATCTTACATTACACTATTCTTTTAACCCTACTTTTTCTTATACCTATTCTTACACACTCCATAACCCATAACCTTAACTTTTTACCTTTCCCATAACTTATTTTACATCTACCTTACATATTACATCTTTTATTTAACAGAAATCAAAAAATAAAATCTCTCTCCCCTCACATCACTCATGGCCAGCGCCCCTCCCCCTCTACACCCCTTAATTTTGTTTCAATTTTTCTTTATTTTAATCACACAAAATTCACTCCACATTTTCCTATAAATACCTCCCTCCTCTTTCACTTCTTTCACACATTCACTACTCATAAATTCTTACCAAAACCCACTCAATTTCTCCCTCAAAACTCCTCAAAATACCATCCCAAACCTCTCTCAAAATATTTCTACAACAACTTCTACCAACAACTAAAACCCATAACCACATAACCATACCAAAGTCTCCTTTAGGTAACCACCTTCTATTATTTTCTTCTTCTTCTTCATGTCATGTAACTTTACATGACCATAGTGTGAGTTTCCAAAGACTACAAGTTATGGAACTATATTATGTTCATGTATTGTTCTTGTTCATGCCAATCTATTTATGTTTATATTGTTTTATTATTGTTAATATATTATTATCTCTATATATATACATATTCTTTAGAGCATATAAGCTCACTTGCAATTTATTTATTTCATGCAAAACAATTTATCTATTTATTCCATTGCAATTTATTTATTTATTCCTTGTTAAATTAAGACTAGCCTCTAGTCTTAGACTTGTCCTCATCAAGTCAAAACAAGTTTTTCTTTCTTACATTTTATTTTGTTTTGGGACTAGTCTACTTTTTAGTCCCAGGAGCATTGAAAAAGCTAAGACTACAATACTTGACTTTATTATTTACGTTTCATATTATTTTGTTTACTATTATTTTCATAATCATGTTCATTTAGATTGTTGTCCAAAAATTTTAATAACTAAACAAAAGAAGAATTTTGTCACTTAGAGATAAGTTTATAATCTATAAGAAACAAAAGATAAACTCATTTCCTTTCAAGTTATAAAAAGAACTCACTATAATTTTAGAAACTACTTTTACCTTTAAAAAAAAAAAGCTCCTTAAACCTTTATTACTCCACTTTGTTTTTCAAAAGAAACTATTTGTTGATACAAAAATGGTTCTTTTTATAGAAAGATAAACAAGATGAATGGCTAAGGAATTTTCAAGTAAAGACCTTTATAAACAAATACGCAAAGAAAATCTATGGTTTGAAAACAAAAATAAAGTTATTTCTTTACAAGTTACAAGAAGAAACCACTAAAATTTTAGAAACTACTTTACTATAAAAAGTTCTTAAGTCACATATTGCTCCACTTTGTTTTATCAAGAAAGTAAACTTTTATGAATGGATGATTTCTATGAAAAACATAAGGCATGAGAAAGGAATGAGAAAATTTCAAATGAAGATTTTTGTAAACAAATAGACAAAGAAATTTGTACAAGAAAAATAAATATGAATAATAGCATATTTTCTAATAACTTCAAAATAGTATAGAAAACTTAGAAAATAAAAAAATTTTATTTTCGAAAAAGATACTTAGAAAAATAATAAAATCAACGTAAAGCCTTTTAGAAAACAAAAGGGAACAAGGTATTTCATTTCAAGGAAATTGCATAAACAATTTTTGAAAACTATATTCTTCTAACATTGTTTTATTTAAAAAATAATTGGACAACAAAATACTTGAGCATGCTTAAATATGAGTTATATAGTTATAAAAAGAGAATTTTTCAACTATATAGATAACTAAGTATTTATCAAACAAGTTTTGATTTCTTGAACCAAAATTATTTTTACTCGGAAAATTCGTGGTGAATTTTGTCGCCACTAATTCGAAGCCTATATGGCTTTATTTGTTGAAAATAATTTTAGAAATGGGTAGATCTTTTCGAATGGATAGAAATCGGTATGTTATATGCGCGATTCCGAGCTAAAATGACCAAGTTATGGCCATTTTAAGTTGGAACATTCCTTTATACGAACTTTAACGTTCTTTTGACATTGTTTTGTCAAATTTCAAGAAAATCATCAAGGAATAGTCATTGTGGGTATTTTCTTTGGCTAGGTGACCCCGAGGAAGGATTCCTTTACCCCAAGGATTATTACGATTAAGTGGAGTGTGTGAACGACTCATCCGCTTAGAGAAATAGTCGACATGGCATCGTGAGTTTATTTCCATTAAATGCTATACTTGTTGTGCTTGTAAATTAGATGCATTAGAGTTAGGAAAAGATAAACCGATATGTATGTAAAATAATTCTTTGAAAGAATTTTTAAGAATATCGAAGCCGGAATTGTTTTAAATGATTGTTTTAGTATAGTATTGATTTGTATGAAATTCCTTGATCGCCTTAAATTTAAAAATAATTATGCTATGACTTTATAAATAAATAAATTCATGCATACCACGAAGTGAGTCACATTGCATTTTGGGTTATTATCCTTGGGCGAGAAGGATAGTAAGCTCATGTCGAAAGCAACACTTGGCGGGAGATCCGAAAGCAATTGCTTGGCGACTTAAGGGAATTGCTGGGTAGAAGATCCGAAAGCAAGGTCAAATCAAGTAGATTCGGAATGCTTGGAGATGAGTGCTCGCATGCTTAAAACTTTTTAAATTAAGACTACTTGTTTTGAGAATAAGTATCACCAAACCCCGAATGGAGGGCGCAAATCCATTCAACATATAGTTCCCAGAAAACTATATGCTTGTTTGCCCACGTGTTTGTTGCATTACATTTGTTTGTTTAATCAACTTGTTTGAAATCTTGTTACAAGGAGTTATTTACGGAAATAGTTCTCACTAAGCCTATTAGCTTATGCCCCGATAGATACCTTTTGCAATTTTCCTACTTATGGTTAAGGCCACGAGGACCCTGTGGGCAGGTAATCTCTTTTGGATAATAGAAATTTAGATAAAAGGTAGTATTAGTATTAATGTACAGATATCCATGTCATAGATTAGTGATCAAAGGAAATGCCCCTAAGTTTGTAAAGCCATTAATATGAATGAATGATTATTATGAATCCTCTTTTTTTAATGTGTTATTTATATCTTCTTAAACTTCATAATTCCATATATGGTCCTCTAAAGTTGTGAAAGCACGCCTTACACTTAATAGAAAAGCTTTTGGGAATGACTAAGGTTGTCATACTTAAGTTTTAGTATTGAGTGTGGTGGACTGTCACGTTTAGGGTACCCGTTGGGGCGTGACAGTTTAAGTTGGTATCAAAGTATGGTTTAAGAACCTAGGAGTCATAATTATAGAATTGGACTTAAAGAAGAATTGACTTAGAATAGAGTAAGAAAGACATAGATAAAATAGAATGGGTAGAATAAGTTTTCTCATCTCTTTCTTTTACGTAGATCACCATAGATGAGGCCCGTCTTCAAGCAAGAACTTCCGAAAAGGACCTTTCGAAACCAGAGGATTATCGATTGAGACTTAGGGATTTATGTGAGGAGTTTGCCCTTGAAGGACAACCTAAGACCGTCGGGAAATGTTTCAAATATGGAAGAAGGGAATGATACAAACCGAATGGAGAGAAGTGGTACAGACTATTCACAACTGTCCTATAGGAAAGAAAATGACCGAGTTGGAAATGATATACGTTGTAGAACGTATTGCTGCATTGCTGAGGATAGACCTATGTGAAGGAAGCTACATTTGTCATTAGAGAGACAGAGGACGAACTTCACCAGATTTCGAACATGGAGGAAAATTGGACCTATGTTCATTTATGCCCATGATAACTTGATGGATTCATCTCGAGTGGATGAAGGCTGACATCAACGACATCTTCCACCGGCATGGAGTGTACCATGAGGTGTGATAACCCCAACCAAGTGCCCACGAAGCCGCCTGCCTTTATGGGAATCTAACTAAGGATGAATGAGCCCCTACGTCTATGGGACGATGGATCGATAATCAGGGAGGAGCCTATGTGATACGAGAACCTTCGTATTCACGCGTGGAACCCCTTTGGATATTGCGAACCCCCAACACAATGAATAGAAAACCCACGGATGCCTTTGATTTCAATCCCTAAGAAGGATTAGATATCAGATTTGTCTTAGGTTGTTGATCTTAAAGAATTAGGATAACAAACCCTAATTGCGAAACACTCCACAAAGAAGGTGATCGATCTTCTTTGAATGTTCCTAAAGCATGTATTCTATCAAGAACACAAAGATTTCAAGCAAAAGCTTCGGTTTTTCATTCAACAATAATCTGTCTTTTACAAACAACCAAATAGGTTTATATAACCAAACAAAGGAAAACAAAACGTCAAAACAATGAATTCAATACGTCCTAAATGTTGGCTGGCGGCCAATCAAAGATGGCAGGCGGCCATGAGCATTCTGGAGCAAAATTTGTAAAGTTCGAAAAAGTGGCCAGGGGAGTCATGGCCGGCGGCCATGGGATAATGGCTGGCGGCCATTCTTGTTTCTCTGCACAAATCAGCTTTCCTTGGCTCTATTTGATGATTACTTGAAAAATATTGAAGTATACTTGCTCCATCCTTGTTCCAAAGCCTTGATAACCTTGTGATTCATCCTTAGCATGCTCTAATAAGCCTTGGAAGTGATTATTGTAGGCTTGTTGAATCTTCTTAGCTCTAGCTCTTGTGATTGGTCCTTGAGGAAAACTTATTGGACTTGAATTTCTTTGAGGTTCCATGGTTGCCACTTGGTCTTCATGTTGATTCGGATCTAAACTTTGGACCGTTGGCTCTTCTGTAACATTCCCCCTCTCCTCAAAAGGATTCGTCCTCGAATCAAAAGCATCACCTACATCAAAAGGACTAAGATCAGCAACATTAAAGGTTGCACTAACATTACTCACCTGGTAAGTCCACTTTATAGGCATTATCATTGATCCGTTCAAGTATCTGAAATGGACCATCTCCTCTTGGACTCAATTTAGACTTTCGTTGTATTGGAAACCGCTCCTTGCGAAAATGAACCCAAACCCAATCTCCGGGTTGAAAAATCATAGGTCTCCTTCCTTTGTTCACCCTTGAAGCTACCTTGGCATTTTGTTGCTCAATCCGGTCTTTCACCTGTTTATGTAGCTTCCTCACAAAATCTGCTTTAGATTCAGCATCAAAACTAACAAACTTGTTAGGCGGTAATGGCAATAAATCAATAGGAGATAGAGGATTAAAACCATAAACAATCTCAAATGGAGAACAATGAGTAGTGCTATGAATAGCCCTATTATATGCAAATTCCACAAATGGTAAACAATCCTCCCAAGTCCTAATGTTCTTCTCTATGATTGCCCTCAACAATTGAACCAAAGTTCTATTAACCACCTCCGTTTGCCCATCAGTTTGTGGATGACAGGTAGTCGAAAACATAAGCTTAGTTCCCAACTTTCCCCACAAAACTCTCCAGAAATGACTCAAAAATTTTACATCCCTATCACTAACAATGCTTTTAGGTATGCCATGCAATCGCACAACCTCTCTAAAGAACAAATCAGCAATATATGTTGCATCATCAGTTTTATGACATGGGATAAAATGAGCCATTTTACTAAACCTATCAACCACAAAAATACTATCATGTCCTTTCCTAGTCCTAGGCAAGCCAAGAACGAAATCCATAGACACAGCAGTCCAGGGTTCATCAGGAACAGGCAATGGTTTATATAGTCCATGTGGTTGCAGTTTAGATTTAGCCTCTTTACATGTAATGCAAGTTTTACAAATTTTATGCACATCATGCCTCATGCCAGGCCAAAAGAAATGTTCATGTAGCATATCATAGGTCTTATCTACCCCGAAATGCCCCATTAAGCCCCCTCCATGTGCTTCCTTAACCAACAATTCCCTTACAGATCCTTTAGGAATGCACAACTTATTCTTTTTAAATAGAAATCCATTGGATACAAAGTAATCATTAATTCCAGTCCCATCAACACAAGCAGAAAATACTCCAGAAAAATCATCATCAGTAAGATACATTGCTTTTACCAATTCAAATCCTAGCAAAGAAGTACTAAGAGAATTTAGTAAAGCGTACCTTCTTGAAAGTGCATCAGCAACAATGTTCTCCTTACCTTGCTTATACTTGATCACATATGGGAAAGTCTCAATGAATTCTACCCATTTCGCATGCCTCCTATTGAGTTTGTCTTGACTCTTTAGATGCTTCAAACTCTCATGATCGGTATGTATGACAAACTCCTTAGGCCAAAGGTAGTGCTGCCATGTTTGCAATGCACGCACTAAGGCATACAACTCCTTGTCATATGTTGGATACTTCAATGCCGCTCCACTCAACTTTTCACTGAAGTACATTAGTGGCTTGTGATCCTGCATTAAAACAGCTCCAATCCCTATACCACTAGCATCACATTCAATTTCAAAAGTTTTATCAAAATCAGGCAAAGCAAGCAATGGTGCGTTACACAATTTTTCTTTAAGTTCATTAAAAGCAAGTTCTTGTGTATCACTCCATACAAATCCAACATTCTTCTTAACTAACTCATTCAAAGGTGCAGCAATAGTGCTAAAATCCTTGATGAATCTCCTATAAAACCCAGCAAGTCCATGAAAACTCCGCACTTCACTAGCACTCTTAGGTCTAGGCCATTCCCTAATTGCCCTAACCTTTTCCTCATCAACCTCCACTCCTTGACTAGAGACAACAAAACCTAGGAAATTAACCTTATCCATGCAAAAACTACACTTCTTAAGGTTGGCATATAATTTCTCCTCTCTTAGCTTTGTTAACACTAGTCGCACATGCAAAACGTGATCATTTAGACACTTAGAGTAAATCAGAATATCATCAAAGTAAACCACAACAAATTTACCTAAGTAGTCACGCAACACATGATTCATCAATCGCATAAAAGTACTAGGTGCATTTGTAAGACCAAAAGGCATGACAAGCCATTCATACAAACCATACTTAGTCTTAAATGCAGTTTTCCATTCATCGCCTACTTTCATGCGAATTTGATAGTAACCAGATTTTAAATCAATTTTGGTAAACAAACATGAACCATACAATTCATCCAACATATCATCTAACCTAGGTATAGGATGACGATACTTTACAGTGATTTTGTTGATGGCTCTGCAGTCTACACACATTCTCCAAGTCCCGTCCTTCTTAGGCACTAATATTACAGGAACCGAACAAGGACTCAGACTTTCTCTCACATACCCCTTCTCTAACAACTCCTCAACCTGCTTCTGGATCTCCTTCGCCTCACTAGGATTAGTTCTATAGGCAGGTCGGTTGGGTATGACAGCTCCAGGAATGAAGTCAATCTGATGCTCAATGCCTCTCACAGGTGGAAGTCCACTAGGCATCTCTTCAGGAAACACGTCTTCAAATTCCTGCAATAAATCAGAAAACACACTAGGCAAAGATTGGTTAATCTCATTAGTTGCCAAACAAGCCCCTTTGTACAATAGTACAAATATAGGTCGATTGGCATGCAAAGCATATCTAACCTCACTCGTCCTAGCAATCAAGCTCATTCTTACTCTTTTTCTCTCTAGGCCGATTTTTATTTTGCTTTTCACTCCCCTCTTTCTTTTCACTCAACTCACTTTCATCACTCTCTTTATTTTCACTCTTTTTCTTCTCTCTCTCAAAAGTGCTTTTTCTACTCTCACGCTCTTTTCTTTCGGCCTCTTCTCTCAATCTTTCCAAAGCACATTGGTCTTCATACACTTCTTTGGATGACAATGGTGTTAAAGTAGTTTTTCTGCCATCTTTGGTGAAAGTGTATCGATTGGTGTAGCCATTATGCACTGTTTGTCTATCAAATTGCCAAGGTCTTCCTAATAGAAGATCACTAGCATGCATAGGAACGACGTCACATAATATTTCATCATGGTATTTGCCAATGGTTAGAGAAATTAAAGCTTGCCTATTTACCTTAACCTCACCACAATCGCTAAGCCATTGTAGTTTGTATGGTCTAGGATGGGGTACAGTAGGCAACTCCAATCGTTTAATTAGAAGTGTACTTACCACATTAGTACAACTTCCTCCATCGACAATCACACTACAACCTCTCCCTTGCACAAGGCCTCTAGTGTGGAATAAATTCTCTCGCTGCTCCTCCTGGCAATCTTCCTTCAACTGTGTACTAAGTGCACGCCTAGTAACCAATATTTCAACCTTTTCGGGCTCATCAATGCTACCCTCATCACTACAGTCTTCTAATTCAGGCATGGCTTCCTCCTCTTTGTCACTATCAGCTCTCTCATCATCAGTGACAACTTCCCCATTTCTCACCACCATAGTTCTCCTATTAGGGCACTCCCTACTAATGTGTCCAACACCTTGACACTTCCAACATTTAATATCTCGATTTCTACCCTTCTGATCATCTACTTTAGGTTTCTCAGATGAAACACCCAGACTTACTCTTTGCTACATCAACTGTAGACTTATTTCCACCTTTAAATTCAGATTTTCCATATCCTTTCCAATTATTATTATAGCTTGAAGAAGATTTGGAAACATACCTGTTTGAACCTTTGCCATGAAGTTGCTTCTCGATTTTGATGGCAAGATGTACCATCTCCTCCAACTCGACATATGGTAGCAACTCCACTTTATCAGCGATTTCTTTGTTCAAGCCACCCAAGAACCGTGCCATGGTGGATTCTTCATCTTCAACCACATCAGCCCTCGTCATGATCATCTCCATCTCCTTGTAGTAGTCCTCTACACTCCTACTACCTTGTCTCAACACTTGAAGCCGCTGAATCAATTCCCTTTGAAAGTACTTGGGAACGAAACGCTTCCTCATCACAGCCCTAAGCTCCTGCCAAGTATCAATAGGGTACTCCATATTCCTTCTCCTACTTGTCACCAACTGATCCCACCAAGATATAGCATAATCTTGAAATTGGGTAACAGCCAATTTCACCTTTTTCTCCTCACTAAATTGGTGACAATCAAAAATCAACTCAACTCGCTTTTCCCATTGCAAATAAGCTTCAGGATCAGACTTACCCTGAAAGATAGGAATTTTCAACTTGATACTCCCCAAATCTCGATCTACATAATCATCATTCCATCTATTCCTAGCAACGGGATAATTCTCCTGCATTCTTCCTCTTCCTATACCCCTACCGCCTCTACCACCTCTACCTCTCCTATTGAATATCATAGGTGGACTATCATCATACTCCTCCTCCCGATACTCATTAACATCCCCCACATCATCAACCTGGGGTGTGGTAGAACTAACTCCTCTATTTACTCCCATAGGACTCGCCTCCTTCTCAACAGCTTGTAGTCTCAAATTCATATTTTCTAGAGACTCCTTCATATCCATCGTCTCGATTAGACGCTTATACTCAGATGCTCTAGCGTCTTGCATCAAAGCCCCTTCTTTACTACCTCCGTCCCTACCTTCAATCACACCCTTACCCGACATCTTTTCCTGCAAAACAAATAATCGTTAGCAATAATAAAGTTCAATTTCCTCACAAGCGCTCCCTTTCGTGTTTATCACTCACAAGATGGGGGTGTTCACTCGTGTTTCTCTAATCAAGATGCCACACACAGGGTTTCCCTCACACCTCTCGAGCCTGTTCTTTTCGTGTTCTTAATCGAATCACACTCTTAGAACAATTCCAAGAATTTCGATACCAAGGTGTTTAGAGTGATACAATGGACAATTTCAAGACTCTTCGAATCAGACAAACGAGAATTGAAGAAAACTCAACGAACTCTACACAAGAATTATATTGTTGGAAAGACACTCAATACTCAAGACAAGAATTGATCTTTGGTGATTTTTTTTTTAATTTTTTTTTTCGATTTTTTTTTTTGAACTCAAATCTCAAGAATAGAGATTTTCAAACCCTAATCTTTCGCTTGTAACAACAAAAAGATCACACACACGAGATATCTAATAGTCCGTTCAATTGATGAACAAACCCTAGGAACAATAAAGATTCAATCTTTTTTTTTTTTTTCACTAACAAGAATCAGATTTGATCTTGATGAACAATCCAAGAATTGAAAGCAAGAAACAAAAGATTAATAGAAAGAACGATATAACCTGATCTAGAGCCTAGGCTCTGATACCAAATGATACGAGAACCTTCGTATTCACGCGTGAGAACCCCTTTGGATATTGCGAACCCCCAACACAATGAATAGAAAACCCACGGATGCCTTTGATTTCAATCCCTAAGAAGGATTAGATATCAGATTTGTCTTAGGTTGTTGATCTTAAAGAATTAGGATAACAAACCCTAATTGCGAAACACTCCACAAAGAAGGTGATCGATCTTCTTTGAATGTTCCTAAAGCATGTATTCTATCAAGAACACAAAGATTTCAAGCAAAAGCTTCGGTTTTTCATTCAACAATAATCTGTCTTTTACAAACAACCAAATAGGTTTTATAACCAAACAAAGGAAAACAAAACGTCAAAACAATGAATTCAATACGTCCTAAATGTTGGCTGGCGGCCAATCAAAGATGGCAGGCGGCCATGAGCATTCTGGAGCAAAATTTGTAAAGTTCGAAAAAGTGGCCAGGGGAGTCATGGCCGGCGGCCATGGGATAATGGCTGGCGGCCATTCTTGTTTCTCTGCACAAATCAGCTTTCCTTGGCTCTATTTGATGATTACTTGAAAAATATTGAAGTATACTTGCTCCATCCTTGTTCCAAAGCCTTTATAACCTTGTGATTCATCCTTAGCATGCTCTAATAAGCCTTGGAAGTGATTATTGTAGGCTTGTTGAATCTTCTTAGCTCTAGCTCTTGTGATTGGTCCTTGAGGAAAACTTATTGGACTTGAATTTCTTTGAGGTTCCATGGTTGCCACTTGGTCTTCATGTTGATTCGGATCTAAACTTTGGACCGTTGGCTCTTCTGTAACACTATGGAAGAAGATGAAGAAAGTGAAGATTCTGAAGAAGACCTAGGGGAAGAAAATGAAACAAGACCAGCAAGAGAAAACCATACCACTGTTAGAGATGAGGAACCCCATAATAGCACTGAAGAAAGGATCATCCGCTACTTAATGGGACGACAAACTCCAGGAGGACAAGAGTCAAACTCGGCCATGAATATGCACAGTGCTCCGCCCAATGAGAATAATAGCATGGAGACAGATGACGCTGTTACCTGGAAAACCATCCATGACATAGTACCAGAATTGACTAGAGATGATGTTACGGTAGAGCCGCCGGTCCAAGCTTTGGAACCAACTTTATATGAAGATCAAGCGGCTACGGACCAAGCTCAAAGGATTTCAAGTCCACCTAGTGTGCCACAAGGACCAATAACAAGATCCCGAGCTAAGACGCTTCAACAATCCTTCAATCAACACTTCTAAGGCTTAATCATGCAAGTTGAAGATGGATTACAAGGTTATCAAAGCTTTGGGACAAGTTCGGGTCAAGTTCGTTTCAATATACTTCGAGTTCAAGAGGAAACATAAGAGGAATTGAAGATTGGAGCGAATTGGAACAAAGGCCGCTAGCTTAAATATTTAGGCCGCCATCGTAAATATTTAGGCCGCCGGCTATCTTGCCAGCGTAGATTTGTACTTTTCGACCAGTAGCATAATGGCCGCTTGCGTTGAAACTTAGGCCGCCAGCGTACTTTATTACGAGAAACTTTTCAATTTCTTGTCTTTTGGATTTCCTTAGTTTTGCTATATAAGTCTTTGAAGGTTGTAAGACAAAACAAGTTGATTATGGTTAAGTTTATTCATGAAATTGAATACCAAAAGCTTTCATGCTTGATTCTTTGTGTTCTTGAGAGAATACATGCTTTAGGAACATTCAAAGAAGATCGATCACCTTCTTTGTGGAGTGTTTCGCAATTAGGGTTTGTTATCCTAATTCTTTAGATCAACAACCTAAGACAAATCTGATATCTAATTCTTCTTAGGGATTGAAATCAAAGGTATCCGTGGGTTTTCTATTCATTGTGTTAGGGGTTCACAAATATCCAAAGGGGTTCTCACGCGTGAATACGAAGGTGCTCGTATCATTTAGTATCAGAGCCTAGGCTCTAGATCAGGTTATATCATTCTTTCTATTAATCTTTTGTTTCTTGCTTTCAATTCTTGGATTGTTCATCAAGATCAAATATGATTCTTGTTTGTAAAAAAAAAAAAAAGTGTTATAGATGAACCAACGATCCAAGATCGCGAGCCAAGTCAACATGAAGATCAAGTGGCTACGGTTGAAGTTCAAAGAAATTCAAGTCCAATTAACTTACCTCAAGGACCGATCACGAGATCTCGAGCTAAGAAGATTCAACAAGCTTTCAATCAACACTTCCAAAGTTTAATGACGTATACTAGTAATTGATTACATGGGTATCAAAGCTTTGGAACAAGTGGAAATCAAGTACGGGTCTTTGCACCTTTATTCATATTACATCATAAAAATTTGTTCTTTGATCTGATCATAAAGCTCACATCTTGATTCTTGTGAGAACAAAAAGTTTGCACCTTTATTCATATTACATCATAAAAATTTGTTCTTTGATCTCTTTTTGGGTGTGATCTATTCAGATCTATAGGGAAACACAAGTTAGGGTTTTCAAATCTTCAGGTCTTGTGATTTGAGTTGAAAAAAAAATTGCAAATTTATAAAAAAAAAAATCAGTATTAAGTTTCTATATTATTCTTCCATTAGAATTTGTGTTCTTTGTTAGGTTGAGTTGTCTTTCAAATTATAGTGTGATCATCAAAATTGTTTGTTTTGATCAAGGGATATTGGGAAAATCACCATTCAGACCATTCGAAAACACCTTTCGTTTTGAGCTTCTTGAAATTGTTCTATAGAGTGTGATTCAATTACGAACATATAAGAGCGGGCTTGAGAGTTGTGAGGAAATACCTTGTGTGGCATCTTGATTCGAGAAACATGAGTGGACACCCCCATCTTGTGAGTGATAAACACGAAAGGGAGCGCTTGTGAGGAAATTGAACTTTATTATTGCTAACGATTATTTGTTTTGCAGGAAAAGATGTCGGGTAAGGGTGTGATTGAAGGTAGGGACGGAGGTAGTAAAGAAGGGGCTTTGATGCAAGACGCTAGAGCATCTGAGTATAAGCGTCTAATCGAGATGATGATGGATATGAAGGAGTCTCTAGAAAATATGAATTTGAGACTACAAGCTGTTGAGAAGGAGGCGAGTCTATGGGAGTAAATAGAGGAGTTAGTTCTACCACACCCCAGGTTTATGATGTGGGGGATGTTAATGAGTATCGGGAGGAGGAGTATGATGATAGTCCACCTATGATATTCAATAGGAGAGGTAGAGGTGGTAGAGGCGGTAGGGGTATAGGAAGAGGAAGAATGCAGGAAAATTATCCCGTTGCTAGGAATAGATGGAATGATGATTATGTAGATCGAGATTTGGGGAGTATCAAGTTGAAAATTCCTATCTTTCAGGGTAAGTTTGATCCTGAAGCTTATTTGCAATGGGAAAAGCGAGTTGAGTTGATTTTTGATTGTCACCAATTTAGTGAGGAGAAAAAGGTGAAATTGGCTGTTACCCAATTTCAAGATTATGCTATATCTTGGTGGGATCAGTTGGTAACAAGTAGGAGGAGGAATATGGAGTACCCTATTGATACTTGGCAGGAGCTTAGGGCTGTGATGAGGAAGCGTTTCGTTCCCAAGTACTTTCAAAGGGAATTGATTCAGCAGCTTCAAGTGTTGAGACAAGGTAGTAGGAGTGTAGAGGACTACTATAAGAAAATGGAGATGATCATGACGAGGGCTGATGTGGTTGAAGATGAAGAATCCACCATGGCACGGTTCTTGGGTGGCTTGAACAAAGAAATCGCTGATAAAGTGGAGTTGCTACCATATGTCGAGTTGGAGGAGATGGTACATCTTGCCATCAAAGCCGAGAAGCAACTTCATGGCAGAGGTTCAAACAGGTATGTTCCCAAATCTTCTTCAAGCTATAATAATAATTCGAAAGGATATGGAAAATCTGAATTTAAAGGTGGAAATAAGTCTATAGTTGATGTAGCAAAGAGTAAGTCTGGTGGGGTTTCATTTGAGAAACCTAAAGTAGATGATCAGAAGGGTAGAAATCGAGATATTAAATGTTGGAAGTGTCAAGGTGTTGGACACATTAGTAGGGAGTGCCCTAATAGGAGAACTATGGTGGTGAGAAATGGGGAAGTTGCCACTGATGATGAGGGAGCTGGTAGTGATAAAGAGGAGGAAGCCATGCCTGAATTAGAAGATTGTAGTGATGAGGGTAGCATTGATGAGCCAGAAAAGGTTGAAATATTGGTTACTAGGCGTGCACTTAATACACAGTTAAAGGAGGAATGCCATGAGGAGCAGCGAGAGAATCTATTTCATACTAGATGCCATGTCCAAGGGAAGGCCTGTAGTATCATTGTTGATGGAGGGAGTTGTACTAATGCGGTGAGTACATTCATGGTTAATCGGTTGGGGCTGCCTACTATACCACATCCAAGACCATACAAACTCCAATGGCTTAGTGACTGTGGCGAGGTTAAGGTAAATAGGCAAGCTATAATTTCCTTTTCCATTGGCAAGTATAGTGATGAGGTGCTATGTGATGTTGTTCCTATGCATGCCGGTGATATCTTGTTAGGTAGACCTTGGCAATTTGATAGAAAGATAGTAATGATGGCTATTTAAATAGGTACACTTTCACCAAAGATGGAAGAAAAACAATTTTGGCACCATTGTCATCTAGGGAAATATATGATGACCAATGTAAACTGGAGAGGATGAGAGTTGAGGCCGAAAGAAAAGAGAAGGAGAGTAGAAAAAGCACTTTAGAGGGAGAGAACAACAAGAGTGAAAATAAAAAGAGTGGAAAAAGTGAGAAGTGTGAAAAGAAAGAGGGAAGTGAAAAGCAAAATGAAAATCGGCCTGGAGAGAAAAAGAATAAGAATGTGAGTTTGATTGCTAGGTCAAGTGAGGTTAGGCATGCTTTGAATGCCAATAGGCCTATATTTGTACTTTTGTACAAAGGGGCTTGTTTGGCCACTAATGACATTAATCCATCTATGCCTAGTGTGTTTTCTGATTTGTTGCAGGAATTTGAAGATGTGTTTCCAGAAGAGATGCCTAGTGGACTTCCACCAGTTAGGGGCATAGAGCATCAGATTGACTTCATTCCTGGAGCTGCCATACCCAATCGACCTGCCTACAGAACCAATCCCAGTGAGGCAAAGGAGATCCATAAGCAGGTTGAGGAGTTGCTAGAGAAAGGGTATGTAAGAGAGAGTCTGAGTCCTTGCTCGGTTCCTGTGATCCTAGTCCCTAAGAAGGATGGGACTTGGAGAATGTGTGTAGACTGCAGAGCCATCAACAAAATCACTGTAAAGTATCGTCATCCTATACCTAGGTTAGATGATATGTTGGATGAATTGTATGGTTCTTGTTTGTTTACAAAAATTGATTTGAAATCTGGTTACTATCAAATACGCATGAAAGTAGGAGATGAATGGAAAACAGCATTTAAGACTAAGTATGGCTTGTATGAGTGGCTTGTTATGCCTTTTGGTCTTACTAATGCACCTAGTACTTTTATGCGATTGATGAATCATGTGTTGCGTGAATACTTAGGTAAATTTGTTGTTGTTTATTTTGATGATATCTTGATTTACTCTAAGTGTTTTGATGATCATGTTATGCATGTGAGATTGGTTTTAACAAAACTTAGAGATGAGAAATTGTTTGCAAACCTTAAGAAGTGTAGTTTTTGCATGGATAGGGTCAATTTTCTGGGTTTTGTTGTTTCTAATCATGGAGTTGAGGTTGATGAGGAGAAGGTTAGAGCCATTAAGGAGTGGCCTAGACCTAAAAATGCTAGTGAGGTGCGGAGTTTTTATGGACTTGCTGGATTTTATAGGCGATTCATTAGAGATTTTAGTTCTATTGCTGCACCATTGAATGAGTTAGTTAAAAAGAATGTTGGTTTTACTTGGGGTGATGCACAAGAACATGCTTTTAATGAACTTAAAGATAAATTGTGTAATGCACCATTGCTTGCTTTACCTGACTTTGATAAAACTTTTGAGATTGAATGTGATGCTAGTGGCATAGGGATTGGAGCTGTTTTGATGCAGGATCATAAGCCACTAATGTACTTCAGTGAAAAGTTGAGTGGAGCGGCATTGAAGTATCCAACATATGATAAGGAGCTATATGCCTTAGTGCGAGCATTGCAAACATGGCAACACTACCTTTGGCCTAAGGAGTTTGTCATACACACTGATCATGAGAGTTTAAAGCATCTGAAGGGTCAAGATAAATTGAACAGGAGGCATGCTAAGTGGGTAGAATTCATTGAGACGTTCCCTTATGTCATCAAATACAAGCAAGGTAAGGAAAATATTGTCGCTGATGCGCTTTCAAGAAGGTACGCTTTACTTAACTCTCTTAGTACATCTTTGCTAGGATTTGAGTTAGTGAAAGAGATGTATCCACATGATGTTGATTTTGCTGGGATTTTTGCTGCTTGTGTTGATGGGACTGGTGTAAATGATTATTTTGTGTCTGATGGATTCTTGTTTAAGAAAAATAAATTGTGCATTCCTAGAAGTTCTGTGAGGGAATTACTAGTTAGGGAAGCACATGGAGGAGGTTTGATGGGGCATTTTGGGGTAGATAAGACCTACAATATGCTGCATGAACATTTTTTTTGGCCTGGGATGAGACATGATGTGCATAAAGTTTGTCAAAATTGCATTACATGTAAGGAGGCTAAATCTAAACTGAAACCACATGGATTATATACACCTTTACCTGTTCCTGATGAACCTTGGACTGCTGTGTCTATGGATTTTGTGCTTGGATTGCCTAGGACTAGGAAAGGTCATGACAGTATCTTTGTTGTGGTAGATAGGTTTAGTAAAATGGCTCATTTTATTCCTTGTCATAAAACTGATGATGCTACATTCATTGCTGATTTGTTCTTTAGAGAGGTAGTGCGTCTGCATGGCATACCTAAAAGCATTGTTAGTGATAGAGATGTAAAATTTTTGAGTCACTTCTGGAGAGTGTTGTGGGCAAAGTTGGGAACTAAGCTTATGTTTTCAACTACCTGTCACCCACAGACTGATGGGCAAACTGAGGTGGTTAATAGAACATTGATTCAGTTGTTGAGGGCAATCATAGAGAAAAACATTAGGACTTGGGAGGATTGCTTACCATTTGTGGAGTTTGCATATAATAGAGCTATTCATAGCAGTACGCATTGTTCTCCATTTGAGATTGTGTATGGTTTTAATCCACTAACTCCTATTGATTTATTGCCATTACCACCTAACCAGTTTGTGAGTTTTGATGCTAATTCAAAGGCAGATTTTGTTAAGAAGCTACATAAGCAGGTGAAGAACAGGATTGAGCAACAGAATGCCAAAGTAGCTTCAAGAGTGAATAAAGGAAGGAAACCCATGATTTTTCAACCTGGAGAATGGGTTTGGGTGCATTTTCGCAAAGAGAGATTTCCAATTCAAAGAAAGTCCAAGTTGAATCCAAGAGGAGATGGTCCATTTCAGATTCTTGAGAGGATCAATGACAACGCCTACAAAGTCGACTTACCTGGTGAGTATAATGTTAGTGCAACTTTCAATGTTGCTGATCTTAGTCCGTTTGATGTAGGTGATGCTTTTGATTCGAGGACGAATCCTTTTCAAGAGGAGGGGAATGTTATAGATGAACCAACGATCCAAGATCGCGAGCCAAGTCAACATGAAGATCAAGTGGCTACGGTTGAAGTTCAAAGAAATTCAAGTCCAATTAACTTACCTCAAGGACCGATCACGAGATCTCGAGCTAAGAAGATTCAACAAGCTTTCAATCAACACTTCCAAAGTTTAATGACGTATACTAGTGATGGATTACATGGGTATCAAAGCTTTGGAACAAGTGGAAATCAAGTGCGGGTCAATATATTCAAGTGCAAGTGAAAATACATAAAGATCCTTCAATGTTGGGTTTTCTTTTAATATAATAAGGCCTCCAGCCTTTGAAGCTTATGGGCCGGCCTTTCATAGATGAATTCTCTTATTTTATTTATTTTAATAGTTTTGGTAGGGTTTCTTTATGCCTATTTGCATGGACTATAAATAGTCTTGTTGGGATGTATTGAAACAAGTTTTGACATATTTGAATACCGAAAAGCTATTTGCTTGTTCTTTGTGTTCTTGAGAAGAATACATGTTTTTAGGAACATTCAAGGAAGTTTGATCATCTTCTTTGTGGAGTGTTTCGGGTTAGGGCATCATTGTTCTAACTATTTAGATCACCAAGAAAACTAAGACAAACCTATATCTAATCCTTCTTAGGGTTTGATTCCAATAGAATTCGTGGGTTTTCGTATTACTGTGTTGGGGGTCCATAATAATCAAAAGGGTTCTCAAGCGTGATTGCGAGGGTTCTCGATCAATTAATGTTGCATTTTTATTTTCCATGAAAGACGTTATGACTACTTCAATTTGTAATGTATCCCATTTGAAAGATAATTAGCATCTTAGTCTTTTATTCTCTATGAATAAGATTTCTATGTTGTTATGCATTATATATAAATAGTAATTGATAAAAAAATGATGTTTATTGATTAGTTAGTGGTTTCTTCAATTTATTTTTTTTTTCTCTTACTATATTGAATATTATATAAATATTGTTTAAGTATTTATTGGCAACATACAGCTTAGATTTTTACACTTGGCTTTTTTTTTTTTTTTTAATTAGCAACTCCTTATCCAAGTTGCTATGTAAAGACCATTTTTTTTTTATCTTTTTCTTTTTTGGTTTCTAAATTTATAATACTTTTTTTTCCTCTCTCCATCTATATATTACTATAAGATATTTAAAGAAATGGATTTTATAGATGAGATTTGAAATTTTAAAATATCTTGTTTGTATAAGATAAGCTTAAAATTGACTGTTTTGTTTTAAATTTCCTTTTTCATTAAACAAACAAACATATATATATATATATATATGTATGTATGTATGTACATTATAGATATGAATTTATTGATATTTCATTTAGAAATAACAACCTATCATAACTTATCTTAAAGATATCGATAATATTCTTAATTTGATGTAAAAAAAATAATAACCTTTTATCATTTTTTTTACTCTTACTATGTTTTTCTTTATCATATATAGAAACAGAAAAGCCTGTTTTCAAGAGAAAAAGATATTTTTTTTTTTTTAAGTTTAAAAATCACAATCAAATATCATAAGTTCTTAAATATTAAAAAAAAAAAGAAAAAACATTTTACCTTCCACATCCTACAAATACCGACGTTATGTTCATTGCATTCAAAATCTTTATAATATATAACGGATGCCTTCACTCATTTATTACTTTTCTTTTTTCCACCATGAATATCTTGAAGTATGGATTACCAAATGAAATGGGTAATGAATATATTGCTTATTTTCTTTTGATTTACATGGAGAAAAAGTTTAGTGGAAAAAATTGGTGCATATTATATCAAATATGAACTTTGTGATAGTAGTGACGAATTAGATTTTACTTTTTACTCCATAATTTTTTATGTAGTTCTTTCACTACAAAATAACATGGAAATGGTTTTATTATATTAAATACCAACAACAACAAGTCGAGTACAAAGCCCTAATTGAAAGGCTCCGGCTCATAAAGCACATTGGCATATAGAGCTTGAAAAATCATGTTAGACTCTATGCTCATGGTACAATAGGTTAATGGCGAATACAAGACTAAAGGAGAAGCTAGGGTAAAGTACCTAGAGGTCGTTTGAGCATTGTTGTCCAAATTCCCCTCTTATAATATTCATAATATAATAAAGGCTGAGAGATCCAGGCAAATAAGCTCTCAAAATTCACCTCCATAAAAATCCCTCCCTTAAATAAAAGGAAGAGTGAAGTATTCATTAAATAACTGCCGAATAAGAGCATCACCAATAAGTATCGTATGCTCTTAGAAATAATGGTTGTAACTTGTAAGGATCAAAGCAAGCCCAAACCGATGACTCTCATTCTAAATTACCTCAAACATGAGAAACTCTCAAATAATAGAATGGAAGCAAGAAGGGTGATGTATCATGTAGCTAACTACGTGCTTAACGACGTCCTTTACAAATAAGGTTTCACCTTCCTTCCTCTATTGCCTCATGAAAGCTAAAGGGTGGTGAGTTTTCCATGACTTGTACTCAAGGATCTACGATAACTGTGTTAAAAGCTAAACTCTCTAATTTTAAGCTCTCAGACTAGGATATTATTTATTGGTCGATCATAAAGGAAGATGTAATCAAAGTTGAACAAAAGTTTCACAAATGTCAGAAGCATGCTGCACTCATACATGCTCATAGCAACCCAGTGCACTCTCTTTATAAACCCCTAGATTTTTTTGTTAATCTTATAAGAAAACCCTAGAACCGGAAGTCAAATTGAAACCCTAAAGTCAACTGGATCAACAATAAGCCCTAGTAATTCTAAATCCAACAATCCTATACGCGAAACTCTAAAACAGTAAAAATGAGATAATCTTAAGTTATAATGCGAAATAATGTCTCGTAACCTAAAAAGGTCAAATTCATAAAAAAATTTATTCATTTCGAACCGAACTAGATTAGTTTTTAAAATCAAGGTCTCAACATGCAAAATAGTAAAAATATTCCGATAACATATAGACTCATAATGAGATGAGGAATCATAAAATATATGTTATAGAATTTTATTTCTCCTAAAAATATCAAATATAACTCGTTTTATTTTTTCTTTCTATACTAGTATTTTATTTGTTTAGTTTACTATTCGTTTACTATTTACCACTATTCATTACCATTAATCTATCTATATTTTTTCTTACAACCTACTTCTCACATCTTACATATCTATTCTTACATTTTTTATTTTCAATACAAGTTTTTACATTAACTTCTCTTATACTTTATTTACTTTTCTTTACCAAAATTAATTTTTTATCTCTCCCTCCCTTTCCCTCAATTTTATTTTCTTTGTCATTTATTTTCTTACATCCAATTTCCCTCCACATTCATTGTAAATACCACAACTCCCTCCATTTCTTTCACACATCTCATTTTACGTATTAAAACTCTACTAAAATTTCTTCTCAACTTCTTTCTTTAACAATTTCCCCTCCAACACTCTCTACCATCCACTTCTCTTTAGGAAAAATAAACACACCATCTATTTATTTCTTTCATCTTCAAATCCTTCATCAACCTTAGGTGAAAATCCTAAACTCCTCTTTTATTCATGTAGCATAACATGAACAATGTATGTGTTTTGATTTTATAAAATCCCCATGATGCTAATGCTAGAAATGAAAATATGAAAAACAACAAGTTGTTCATGTCTTGTTTATATTCATAATGTGTTATTATTATATTGTGTTCATGCTTCTAACTTGACTTTTATATGTTATTATGTATAAGTATATATCTATATTTCTTAAAGCATAAATGGTCACTAATCTAACTCTTTATTTAATGTTCTACTACATGCTTTATTATCTATTTCTTGCAAATAAATAATATCAATCAATTTTTAGTCTTAGACTTGTCCTCATTAAGTCAAAACATTTTAGGACTTGTCCATAATCTAAGTCCTGGGGAGCCTTGACATGAATCTAAAACTCCCGTATTTCCTTGCTATTTTTTGCTTTCTTTTATGGGACTTGTCCATTTCTAAGTCTTAAGAAGATTTAAATAAGATCTAAGACTTCCATAATTTTTTTTTCTTTAAGCTTTTCTTATGCTTTTCTTTTCTTTTATGGAACTTGTCCATTTCTAAGTTGTGAGAAGTCTTAATAGCAAGCTAAGACTTCCATATTTTTATTCTTATATTTTCCTATTTGATTTTTTATTCCTTTATTTTCTACATGAGTTATATTTATCTCATAACATAATTATTAAGTTTATATTCATGCATGAACATAAAGTGATGTTGTTGTCTTAGTAAAGTTTTTAAAATAAGATTATGAAACATCTCCTTTTTACATGAAAATGAAACTAACATCAAAAGCAATGATTTTCAACACTTAAGAAGAATTTTCACTAAGATTTAGGATAGTTGTTCAACTATCCTTTTTCTAAAATGTTAATATAAATATATCATAAATTTTTAATGTTAATAATTCTTTGTTACATAATTTTTTCTTAAAAACTTATTTATAAAGAATATGCCGATATTTTGGTAAACTCTAAGAAAAAAAACAAAAATTTCCAAGATAAGTTTAAAAATCAACTCATTAGTTAAAATCTACTTAGAAATAAAATCGGTAAGCAACTTAAAGAATCAAGTTTTCGAGAAGTAAATTTATTTTGATGGAGCTAAAAAAATATAAAAATAACTGTTATAATTATTAGCCACACACTTATAACAAACTAAAGATTCTAGTTTTCTACTAACAACTCAAAAAGAAGTTTTCGTAAACTTAACTTTGAACTCCTAAAATAAATTGTTTTATGAAAAATCATTGATTTGGACAACATCACTAGACTCATGCATATAATATGAGTTTATATTTATACTATATGATTTTTAACTATCTAGTTTCTATGTGCTTGTTATAGGACAATTAGATGTTGTAAAACTTGGAAAATTGCAAGTTTAAGGGTTTGAACTTTTCGGGTAAGATCTACACCGACACATTGTGAAACCTAAATGGCTTTAAATGTTAACAATAACCTTAGAAATGGATAGATCTATTCGATTAGATAGAAAATGACATATAATATGCAAAATTCTGAGTTAAAATGAGTTATGGCCATTTTTAGATGGAACTTCCCTTCATCCGAATTTTGACGTGAATTCTAGAATAGAACTAGAAAGTTTAAGTGTAACTTGCATGACATACTTATTCCAGGTATTTCTTTTGTTTATTTGATGAAGCTTTAGAGGATCTATATTTAGAGGACTTTTACGAGTGAAGTATTTTTGGCAAGGATGGCCAAGTGAATTTATCTCCTACTTTTTCATACTCATATTTGTGCTTGTAGTTTAGAGGCACTAGATGTAGGAAATGATAAAAATGGAATGTGCAAGATAATATTGGTTGAAAGTATACTAAGCATATCAAGACTCGAATTGTTGTTAATTAAATTCGTATTCTATTATCATGATAAAGTGTCTGCAAATTCTATGATCACACTTAAGATACATAATCCACATGTTAAGAAACAAATTAATTTGCTTTATACATATCATGAAGTGAGTCACATTGCATAAACTATTATACCCTCGGTGGGACAAGAATATAGTAGTAGGTTTGTAGGGGCCTGTAAGTCTGCAATGATGGGAGAATAGGAGCCTAAAAGAACTATTTAAGGATGGAGCGAGTAAGAACTTGAAAGAACTATTTAAGGATTTAGCAAATAGAAGCCTTAACGAACTACATAATGAAATTATAAAGCAGGGTCCAAAACACCTAACCTCGAATGAAGGATATAATTCCATTCAAACATATGATTTCCCATTGATTATATGTTGTAATATACAAGTAAATAAATTATAATGAAAGGTAAAAAGGTAAATTCATGTGGTTTAAATGGATATTTTTTTCCTTAAATAGGTAAATTTGAGCCCGGGAAAGTTGTACACGAAATATTTAATGAAAGGACTTAGGCTGATGTTAAAGCTGCTAGCTTTGACTTGAAGGTCGCTGGCCTATATGTGAAAGCCGCCATGTAAAGCTCTTGGACTTTTGTGAAATTGGTGGAAGCCGACATAAAGGCTGCCAATGTAAGTACAAAAGCTACCGTTGTTGAAGGAAACGTCGTCGGCATAAGTGCCAACTTTCCTACCCGAAAATGTTTATTACAAATAGAATTTTAGGTTCGTATTTCTCATAAGTTTTTCCTTTCTTTTCGACTAGAGAGTGTCTATTAGGGTTTTGAGAGTGTTTGAGAGGAAAATATGAAGGAAAACAAGATCTTTGATCTGGGTAAGTCAATCTAATCAAGATTTGTGCATATTCAAATGGAAACAGCCTCTTTCTCATAGATTTTCGTGTTTTTGAAGGAGTTTTTTGGAGAAACCCTAGTTTTCAATTGGGATATGTTCTTTGGGTATTCGATCAAGGAGTAAGATTTGAATCAAGTTAAATCTTCTTCATCGTAGATTTGAAATGAAAAGATTAATTTCGACGAATCGTGTTGTTTTTATTGATTTCTCAAATCTAGGGTTTTGGAAAAAGTTGTTCTTTTAGAGTTTTTGTCCGATTATAATTAAAGAAATCTAGGATTTGGGTATAGAAGATTATCCAAGTAAGTTTTTATCTTATTAAATGCAGATTCTAAAAAAATTTGATTTTTTAATGATGATTTATCTGTAATTGCTGAATTTTACAAATTAGGGTTTTGGTGGAAGAGAGTTGTTCTTGTGAGAATTCGGTGGATTTGATTAAGAAGAAGGTGTGGTTGAGAATTTCTCGAAAGGTTGGGGTTTTGGAGAATTTTGAAATGTTAGGGTTTGTTTATAAGGATAGTGTTTATTCTATTTCTATTATATTTTGTTAATCAAGAGATTTAGAGAATTTATTTGTTGTTGCTTATAAGGATTTATGATTTTGGAAAGATTTTTCCTGTAATTGAAAAAGGTACGACCATTCCTTGTTTGTTGTTTTTGCGTATAGGTTTAGTATTTTGTTTGCTTGGTTGTAGGAACAGAAAATATTTAATCTAAATTTATTTGGCTTAATTAAATTGTTTTTTTGGTTGTGTTTGGCAATAACCAGTAAAGACTGGCAGACAGTAATACTAGTGGTACCCTGATGATCTTTGTGTGAGGTTGTCCCTAGTAGACTCGTGCATTGAGATGATTCCGGTAGATTTAGGTGATTTAGTAGTATGGCCACGGGTATTTTGGGAGTACCCATTCACTAATATATGTATATAATTATCTATTTTCAAAGAGTTGGTTGATTTCTCATGGGGTCCGAGTTACTCTAGGTTTGAGACTAATGTATAGTAGTTCTGAACTGTATTGATTTGTTGGCTTAATAAAAATAATAACCAATTGTTTGCATTAGATTAATTTGCACTAGATATATATACTTATTGTGTGTGCATATGCATTTGTTTTGTGGATTGGCGTACTGGGCGTTTTCGCTTATTTCTTTCTTTTTCAGGTACAGGTGATGAAGATATAGTTTATGATCTTTCTAGTTATGATTAGTATTATGATCTTTAGATCTTTTGTAGATTTCGAAATAGTGTTAAAATTCATATTTTGTTTTAAAGGATTCTGGATTTTTATGTTTTGAGATCTTTAATAGTTTTTCTAAGACTTTTATGAATTTATGAAGATAGAAAGAACTTTTGGTTTTGCTGGCTTTGGTTTTGCTAACTTGTTTTGATCTATAGGATATTTTGAAGAATTTTCATTAGATGTTAAATAGGTTTTGAACCTTCTGCTGTGCCCTCTGAGAGAGTTATGAAGATCATATTTTATGTGTTTATATTTATGGATTTAGTTTCAGAGCCTTTGCATGTCTTACATAAGAGAGGATACGTGGCAGGTTGTATTCGCCTTTGTTTAGGGCATTATATATGTACTGCTTGCTCATGTGTTTGATGCATTTCATATGCTTGTCTAAATATAACTTGTTTGATTTTTCATGATACAAGTATGATGGTTCAAGATTATTCTCACTAAGCTAGTTGATCTTACACCCCAATAGATTTTTGTTAACGTAGGACCCATATCTCCGGCTTTTGAGAAAGCTTTTGGAGGAAATCCTTTTGAAGATCTTAAAATAGATTTCCTTTAAAATCTATTTTTTTAATTCTAGTTTTGTTTTTAATGCAAGACTAAGACTATATATTGATCCTTGGGGATTATTGGGGGAATGCTCCTAAGATGATGTAAATACCATATTTCTACAATCTTGAAGGTAAATATTTATCTAAATTTTTGTATGCTATATTTACTTTCTTGAACTACACATTCCATTAGTGTTGAAGCTTTCGCTTAACTTCGGGAAGTCATTCTTAAGTTTTAATATAGTATGTGGTTGATTGCCACGTCTAAGGTACCCTTTGAGGCATGACACTCTCACCAACCCATGGCCTATTATGCGATAGGGGATAGATATCTTTGGGCCCTTTATGAAAGCCATACACTAATTGTCAATACGTAATTGTTGTTGTCGAATACTTTACTAAGTGAACATAGGTTGAAATAGTAGTGAAGATCATAAAGAAGAATAGAGTCATTCATACTTTAATCACAAATCACTCATTTTAGAGTCCCATGTATCTTGATAATAGATAATGGTACGTAGTTCAACAATAAGACCTTCAAAGTCTGTTGCATACGATACATAATTAACATCTAGTATACTTTGGTTGCCCATTCACAATCTAATGATCGAATTGAAGCCATGAACAAAATCATAATTAATATAAAAAAAGTGGATTGTTAGAGCCAAGGATAACTGAGCAAATGAACCCCTTAATATATCGTCGGGTTGTTGCAATACCCTTTGAACCACTATAGGTAAAACCCATACCACCTCACCTTCGAGTTGGAAGCAATACACCTCATCAAGTTACAATTTCTAAAATCTCGACAACCAAGTACCTGACCCCATAGTCAATTGAGTTAGCCTATAAGCCATTATATGCAGGTTAGATGAAGTCCAAGAATTGGCTTGGACTTACCACCACGACTTGCTATCCAACCATCCACCTATGGGCAATATGATGCTATAGTAAAAAAAAAAGCACAAAAAATTCAAGCCTGGTAACCTAGTATGCCAAAAGCTTGAAGTAATAGGGTCTAGAGAAGGCTAACACAAACTCACCAAAAACTAGGAAGACCCCACATCAAGGAGGATTTTGGCAAAGGAGCATATAAGCTCGAAAGGATAAATGGTCAGCCTATACCAAGTACACATAATAGTGACAATTAAAAAGCATATTTTGACTAGTACATGAGTTTCATTTATACTTCTATATCATGAGTAAGGAAATTCATTTTCTAATTGCTTGCCCTTGTAAAATTTTAATAATTTACATCAATTCTATAGACTAGCCAAGCAGGCCTAAGGACTCTTAATAATGTTAAGTCTATGCCAAACTTCAAGCTAGACCTTTAGCTAAACAAAACTGAGCTCTTCAAACTAATTAGGTAACCTCATTAATAGACCTTAGTCCAATGTCTGAGTAACTCCTTGAATTAAAAAAAAAATGAGCCTTTTCGCTCGAATGGTAACCTTATTGATAAAATCTAGAACCACATCTGAGTAACTCCATAAATCCAAAAAAAGAAGCTTTTGGGCTTGAATGGCTAACACTATCAGTGGACATCTGTCACGCCCCAACAGGTGCTAAACGTGACAGCCCACCATATATAATATTAAAAATTGAGAATGACTACCTTAGTCACTCGAAAGCTTTCATATTGGTACAAGACGTACATTCACAACAAAGAAAGATCGGTAGAGTTATGCATTTTAAGATAGTGGCAACGAAACATTCAAGGCAATCATATTATGATTCATTAAAATAAATAGGTCTTACATCTTCTACAGGGTATTCCCCTGATAAATCTCTATAATAACATAGTCTTACTAAGACACATAACCAAAACTAAAAGATTTTTTAGGGAATCTAATCTAAAGTCTTCAAATAGAATCCCTCTAAAAGCTCTCCAAAAACGTAGGTTTTACTCGGACAATTAGGGTGGTATCGGTGCAAAAACAATGGTCCCACGACATAAGAAATCTATTGAGGGGCAAGCATAACTAGCTTAGTGAGATATTCTTTATACACAAAAGTACTCATAAAAAAACAATCAAACAAGTCCATTAAGTAAGCATATGAAATGCAACAACCATATGATCAAACAATACATACGACTATCCGGTTTTGTATGTAGAATGGATTTACTCCTCTATTGAGGGCTAAGGAATGCTTTTAATGGGTCACCATCAACTCCTTGACATTTGCATGCATTTTGGGGTTCTAATCAACATACTACTAGTCCTTGGGCTTTCCTTACCCAAAGCGATCAATCTAGTTCGGCTACACCATGAGGTCATATCCTTCGAACGTCCTAATTCCTTAAGATGTAGCTAGCAGCTTGCATTTCTGGTTCCACCTGAGGAATAGTAGCAAAATGTGAAGATGATATTCTAAGTGATATGCATGCGCAATTTAGTTATAAGAAATTTTCAATTCGACATTAGTCCATTTAAGGCGATAAATCAATATTTGCATACACGAAAATACACATATAGGCAATTTATATTAATAATCATTCGAGCTCCGATATGCTTATCATTTATTGATCACACATAACAAATCACATATATAGTACCCATAATAACCCGCATGCATATTAATTTTTATCTTTCCTTAATATGTAGTGCTGTATTCTAGAAGCACATGCGTGAATACATAAAATGTAAAGGAAAACTCACTCGTCCATATCGCAACTTTTTAGCCGTAGTAATCCATGTAAACCCTTGAAATTTTTCTAAGCTTATGCTTAAATCATAGAACTAGAATTCAACCGGAAACCCTAAAAGTCAACAAAAGTATAAATATAAGGAAGATTCGGTATTCCCGCACTCTTACACCCTAATAATGGAATTGAAATAATAGTGGATAATAGTTTGTAATAATATAAGGAAGCTTAAAAATATCAGATTCGCCAATTTTTAGTATATTTTGGATCCGAACGAGATCAGCTTTTGAAAAGCATTTCCCGAGGCTTGGAACAGTGAAAATATTCCGACGACATTGTTAGATTCGTAATAATACAAGGATTTCAAAAATATCAGTTTTATAATTTTTTCATAGCTAAAAATAATAGATATCACATTTATGTGCATATTTTCTTTACTACTGGTATATTATTACTCTAGTTTACTATTCTTTGTCTTATTCTACTATTCATTACTATTCATCTCTACTTTTTCTTACTACTATTTTACTACATATACACCTTTTTTTTTTTTTACTTTTTTCTTTTCCAATACAACTTCATATCTATCATAATTCATATCTTAATTACTTTTCATCACAAAAATAAAAATTTAATCAATTTTCTCTCCCTCCTCCCTCATGGCCGGTGCCCCTCTCTCTCCCTTTGTATCTAATTAATTTTTTCAATTTATCTTATTACATCTAATTTCCCTCCACAAAATTCTATAAATATCCCCTCTACCTCCATTTCTTTTACACACTTATTTTACATATCAAAACTCTCTCAAAATCTCTCCACAAAATTTCTCTACCAAAAATCCTCTCTAAACAATTCTTTTCAACTATCTTTTCTCTACACATAAACCGTCTACCACATAATACTACCCACATATTCTTACATCCACCACCTTCTATCTTCAACAAATACACACCTTAGGTAAAGATCTTCCATTTTTATCTTTCCCATGTCATGTAACTTTGCATGGCCATGATGTTGTATTCTTAATGCTTATATGAGTTATGGAAGCAACAACATGTTCATGTTTTGTTCTAGCACAAACTAAGAATTCTGATTTTATTATTTTGTTGATATTATGTTATTATGTTGATCTTATGTTATTATGCTTCTAATCTAACTTTGTATATATATTATTAAATATATGTGTATCTATATATTTCATAGAGCCTAAATGCTTACTAACTCTTACTAACATGCTCTTACTATTCTTATTATTATTATTGCTCTTATTATACTTTTCTTTCTTCTTTTTCTCTTTTTTGGGCTAGTCTATTCTTAATCGCTGGTTACCTTGATGAAGCTAAGGCTCCCAATACTTGACCTTATTACTATGCTCATATTGATTCTTATATATATCTTATCTTATTATGTGATATTATTTTATTTCTCATGGCTACATATTCATAATCATCTATGAACATGTTGGTATTGTCTCAACAAAAATAAAAAGAAGTTTTTTAAATGAAGAAAAATAGGAACTCTCTTTAAAAATAATTTTTTGTCACCTAAGAAATTAATTTTTCCTTAGAAACTTAAAGTTTATCTTAACAAATCTTTTCCAAAATTTAGAAAATTTCATCATAGGTTTTTGGTAATAATAATACATGGAATTTCATCAAAGAATACATAAAGTAAAATTTATCACATACACTCTTTTCAAGCCAATGAAATAAAAAAATTTTCCTTAAAACTTAATATTGCTAATTATTTCTTTAACAAAGGTTTTTCTTAAACTCATTTATGAAGTTTTTACCAACACTCTAAAATACTAAGGTCTAAAAAAGTTTTACAAAATTATCAAAGAATAACCTTTCAAAGATAAGTCTTACTTGGAAAATAAAATTAGTAAATAACTTAGAAGATCATTATCATTATTTAGTTAAAGTGGAACTAACTTTAGGAAAAATTAAGAAAACATAAACATGACTACTTTAAGAAATTTTAGTGACTACCAATGAATACTTAGAAAAGCTACATTTTTCTACCACTAGAAATGAAGCTGTAGGTATCTTAAAAAGACTAAATTTATTTTTAAGAAAATTTAATTATTCTCAAATGTTAAGAAATAAAATTAAAAGAAGGAAACGTCGACTTATGATAATTCAATAAATTTTTCCAACAAGCTAAAGTGAAATTTTCAAAGCCTTTACTTTTCCAACTTTTAACACACATTGTTTTACAAAAATCATTATTGAGGTAATATCACTAAATTCATGCATATAGTATAAGTCTATATATATTCAAAGGATTTTTCAACGATACAATTATCTATCTTTTGGAATAAGAATTTTTGGATGAAGAAAAGTTTGAAAACTTGTGTTTTTGAAAGCTGAGATTTTTGTGGTGAATCTATACCTTGCTATTTCGGAACTCAAACAACTTTTGATGACAAAAATAACCTTATAAATGGAAAGATCTTTTCGAGTAGATAGAAAACGATATATAATAGGCGAAATTCCGAGTTAAAATAAGCAAGTTATGGCCATTTTAAATTAGAATTCCACCTATACGAATTTTACAGCAACTAGAAGATAGAATTAGAAAATTTTTATTTTAAATTCCATAGAATATTCATTTTGGATATTTCCTTTGTTTAGAAAATGAGGAAAATGACATGTACTACCCCGAAGACTATTTTGATTAAGGAATTATCGTCAAGGCATGGCCAAGTGAGTCTACTTCCCTTGTTTTTCATACTTATGATTGTATTTGTAGTGTAGTGGCATTAGAAATAGGAAAAAGATAAAATGAAAAGTTCATGTGACTTATAATGCTGGTGAAACAACCTTAAGCATATCGAGCCATGAATTGCCTATAACGAATTGTATGTTCTACTAGTATGTTGAAGTATCTGAAATTAGTTGATCACTTGCAAGAAATTGAATATAAATGGCTAGACTCTAAATAAAATTTAATGTATGCACTTCATGAGTTGAGTCACATTGTATTTGCTATTATACAATTGGTGGGATAAGTGTGTAATAATGGTGGTTGGCATAACCGGTAGAATCTATATGTGGCGAGTAGGAACCGGTAAGAACTACACAAATTGATGGCAAGTAGAAGCGAGTAAGATCTGCATGTTTTTGGTGGAGAATATTAGCCGATAAGAACTATAAAAATGGTTTTGTTAAAGTTGTTGGCTGTAATTGGTCGAAATACCTAACACCGAATGAAGAGCATAAATTCATTCAACATATGGTTTTTAGAAAACTATATGGCTTGTGTGCTCATGTGTTTGTTGCATTTTTATTACTTGTATAAATAACTTGGCTGATATCTTTATTTCGAGTATATAAATTAGGAATGTTCTCACTAAGCTTGTAAAGCTTATGCCCCTATAGATTTTTGTATACGTGGGACCATTTGGTCCTTTATCCAAGGTCTTTATATATTTGAGTAAGTCTTCTTTTTGGGAGCTTTTGGGGAAATCTACTCAAAGATTAGAATAGGCTTCCTTTAAAATCTTTTGATGAAGTATTTAAAGATCTTTTGTAAGATAGTAACTTTTATATGATCCCTTAAGATTTAGTAGGGGAATGCCTCTAAGACTTATGTAATGGACTATTAAATGTTATTTGTGAAATAACTTTATTTTTAGATTCTCATATATTCATTATTACTTGCTTAAACCACACTTCCCAATAGTATCTCCTATGATCGTGTTATATGCCTTACATATAATACCGAGTCTTTTGCGTGACTAAGATAGTCATTCTTAAGTCTTGATATTGTACGTGACAGACTGTTATGTTTAGAGTACTCTTTGGGATTTGACAGTCCTTAGGAAGGAAAATCCCGTATTCTTTGTTGCCTAGACAAAAAAAATACTCAAGATGAGATTTCATGGAAGTTCTACTCAAATTTTCTAATTCCATTTCATGATTCTTGTCAAAATCGGATTATGTTAAAGCCCAGTTTAAAATAGTCATAACTTGCTCATTTTAACTCAGAATTTCGCATATTATATGTCGTTTTAGACCTACTAAAAAAATATCTATTTCGAAAGTTATTTTTATCATAAAAAGCCATTTAGGTTTGGAAATTGTAGGGCACAAAATCGTTACGAAATTCCAAGTCCTCAAAACATAATTTTTCAAACTTTTCTTTATCCAAAAATCCTTAAGCAAAAATAAGATATTTATATGATTGAAAAATCCTTTGATACATACATATATATATATATATATATCATAGACTCATATTGTATGCATAATTTTAGTGACGTTGTCTCAAAATAAAGTTTGTAAATAATTTTGTGAAAGATAGAGTTTTGTGAATGGGTCATTCTTTTATTTGTGATTAATTTGCTATTTTGTGAATTTATGACTTAGCAACAAGAAAGTCATAATTCAATATATATTTTTAAAATCCTTAAAAGTTTTATATTGTTCACAAATTCTTCTTCAACAATTTTTTTTATAAAACATTGTTTTATCTATTTGTGACATAAAAACCCAAATGTATTTCCTTTTTAAACAATTTTCTAAGTTTGATTCTTTAAACAAAATTCTAATTTTTTTTAGATTTTGTAAGTGTGAAAATTAATTAGAGAAAATCATGATTTCATACTTATTTTGAGCCCGTGAATGTTTTATTTTCATGTTAAACTCTTTTAACTAATTGTTTTCCAAAATATGAACCTTTATGTGGTTATGGGAAAAATCATTCCAAGTTGTATAAAAGATGTTTCAAGTTTTAACATATGAGAAAAATTTAGTGAGTCACTTATTCTAAACATTCATGTTTACAATATTTCTTTATTAATTCATAGCTTTTCTATACATGGACCTTTATTTGAAAATCTTTAGTTTGTTACAAGTGAGTGTGTAGTCACTATAAATATTATTTGTATTTCCTTAATTCCATAAAAGAAAAAAAAATGGATTTTGCTTCTTAAAACTTAGTTCCTTAAGTTGTATACCGAGTTTATTTCTAAGTGGGTTTAACTTAGTGAGTAGATCATAATATCGATTTAGAAAGAATGTTTGGTTCCTAGTTTTAATTATGAAGTTGGTAAAAATCCTATAATTAAGTTTTTATGAAAATTTACATAACAAGGAATTATCACATTAGAGTTTTAATAAATCTTATATTACTTATTTCAAAAAGAGAATGTTTATTTACTGATTTACTTCTTGAAGAAATCCTCTTTTTTGATACTTTCAAAAATCCATGATAAGCTTGTCTAAGTTTTTTGAAAAGCATTTATTAAAAACAATTTCGAAGTCTTTGATGGATAAATCTTTATTAAGTGGCAAAATTTATTTTAAAAAGAGCTTAGTATTGTTTTTCCTTATTTAAGAAAATCTCCTCTTCATTTTTGTTGAGACAAGAATCAATATGATCATGCATGAATATGAATATGAATATGTACTTAGGAGAAAGAGAAAAATATCACATGATAAGATAGAGAGAGATATAAGAACCAAATAGACATAATAATAAGGTCAAGTATTGGGAGCCTTAGCTTCATTAAGGCTTCCCGGTCAAGTATTGAGAGTCTTAACTTCATCAAGGCATCCTAGAACTAAGAATAAACTAGTTCCAAAAAGAAAAAGGAAAAAAAAGAAAGAAAGAAAAGAAAAAGTATATTAATAAGAGCAATAATAAGAGGTTAGGTTAGTGAGCATTTAGGCTTTGAGAAATATAGATATATATATACACACATAATAGTATATATAGTTAGATTATGAGCAATAATAACAATGTCAATATAGCAACATAATAACAATATAATAACAATAATAGAACAAAACATGAAATATTGTTACTTCTTTACTACCCATAGGTTCAAGAAACACACAGTATAGTCATGTTAAGTTGCAGACATGAAGATGAATGTAGAAATCTTTACCTAAAGTTATTGGTTGGTTAAAGAAGAAATGAAGTTTTAGTAGCAATATGTGGTTGGTAGTTTTATGAAAGAAAAGAAAGTTGGGAAGAGAATTTTAAGATAGAAAAAAATTAGAGAGCAAAGTTGAGAAATGATTTTGGTAGAGTTTTGTTATGGCAAAAGAAAAGTGTGTAAGAAGTGAAGGAGGGAAGGGGTATTTATAGATAAACGTGGAGGGAATTTTGATATAATAAAATAAATTGAAAAAATAAAATTGAGAGGGAGAGAGAGAGTGCACCGCCAATTTTGGAAGAAGAGAGGAAGAGAGTTGATTGATTTGTAATTTTTGTAATGAAAAGTAATAATATGTTATATATGAAAGATACAAAGTAGTATTGAAAATGTAAATTGCAAAAAAATAGATATATAGGTAATAAGAGTAGGTAGTAAGGAAAAGTAGAAATAGATGAATGTAATGAATAGTAAAAACAGTACAATGAATAGTAGATTAGATAAATAAAATATCAGTAATAATAAAATATGTGTAAACGAGTTATATCAAATATTTTCAGATATCAAAAAATTATAAAACTGATATTTTTGAAATCTTTATATTTTTACGAGTCTAATAGTGTTATCGGAATATTTCTACCATTTGGTGTACCAAGGTACGGTTTTTGATATCTGATCCCGTTCGGATCCGAAATGAACTAAATTTTGACGAATATGATATTTTCAAGTTTCCCTATATTATTACGGACTCTAATCCACAATTATCTCAACTTTATTATTTAGGGGTTAAGAGTATGGGATTGCGGGATCTAATCTCACTAGGGCTTGTTGTTGGCCTAGTGGACTTTTAGGGATCCGATTTTAATTCTGGCTTTAAGATTTATCCACAAGATTATAATTTTTTGGGATTTATGAAATTTTTATATTTTTGGTTCAAAATTTGAGTTTTTACTTTATTTTTATGATTCATTAGTATTTAACAATTCTTGAGATTTTTTAATCGAGTCCAGAGTTGTGTGATGCTCAGTTTGACTTTTGGTATTAATTTTGATTTTTAAATCCAAAATTAATTAAAAGACTTAAGGTTCTATAATTTTGTTATCGAATTTATTTGGACATTACATCTCAATTTATGTGTAAGGATTAGATATATGAATTGTTGCACGTTCGGGTTTTGAGCTGAACAATTATTGAATTTCTATTTTGCTTTTGAAAGTTCTTGTTATAGATGAACCAACGATCCAAGATCGCGAGCCAAGTCAACATGAAGATCAAGTGGCTACGGTTGAAGTTCAAAGAAATTCAAGTCCAATTAACTTACCTCAAGGACCGATCACGAGATCTCGAGCTAAGAAGATTCAACAAGCTTTCAATCAACACTTCCAAAGTTTAATGACGTATACTAGTGATGGATTACATGGGTATCAAAGCTTTGGAACAAGTGGAAATCAAGTGCGGGTCAATATATTTCAAGTGCAAGTGAAAATACATAAAGATCCTTCAATGTTGGGTTTTCTTTTAATATAATAAGGCCTCCAGCCTTTGAAGCTTATGGGCCGGCCTTTCATAGATGAATTCTCTTATTTTATTTATTTTAATAGTTTTGGTAGGGTTTCTTTATGCCTATTTGCATGGACTATAAATAGTCTTGTTGGGATGTATTGAAACAAGTTTTGACATATTTGAATACCGAAAAGCTATTTGCTTGTTCTTTGTGTTCGTGAGAAGAATACATGTTTTTTAGGAACATTCAAGGAAGTTTGATCATCTTCTTTGTGGAGTGTTTCGGGTTAGGGCATCATTGTTCTAACTATTTAGATCACCAAGAAAACTAAGACAAACCTATATCTAATCCTTCTTAGGGTTTGATTCCAATAGAATTCGTGGGTTTTCATATTACTGTGTTGGGGGTCCATAATAATCAAAAAGGGTTCTCAAGCGTGATTGCGAGGGTTCTCGTATCATTTGGTATCAGAGCTTTGGCTCTAGATCAGGTTATATCCTTCTTTTTATCTATCTTTTGTTTTCTTTGAATTCAAATTAAAAAAAAAAAAATCAAAAAGATTACATCTTTATTTCTTTTAGATCATAAAGCTCACATCTTGATTCTTGTAAGAACAAAAAGTTTGCACCTTTATTCATATTACATCATAAAAATTTGTTCTTTGATCTGATCATAAAGCTCACATCTTGATTCTTGTGAGAACAAAAAGTTTGCACCTTTATTCATATTACATCATAAAAATTTGTTCTTTGATCTCTTTTTGGGTGTGATCTATTCAGATCTATAGGGAAACATAAGTTAGGGTTTTCAAATCTTCAAGTCTTGTGATTTGAGTTGAAAAAAAAAATTGCAAATTTATAAAAAAAAAAAAATCAGTATTAAGTTTCTATATTATTCTTCCATTAGAATTTGTGTTCTTTGTTAGGTTGAGTTGTCTTTCAAATTATAGTGTGATCATCAAAATTGTTTGTTTTGATCAAGGGATATTAGGAAAATCACCATTCAGACCATTCGAAAACACCTTTCGTTTTGAGCTTCTTGAAATTGTTCTATAGAGTGTGATTCAATTACGAACATATAAGAGCGGGCTTGAGAGTTGTGAGGAAATACCTTGTGTGGCATCTTGATTCGAGAAACACGAGTGAACACCCCCATCTTGTGAGTGATAAACACGAAAGGGAGCGCTTGTGAGGAAATTGAACTTTATTATTGCTAACGATTATTTGTTTTGCAGGAAAAGATGTCGGGTAAGGGTGTGATTGAAGGTAGGGACGAGGTAGTAAAGAAGGGGCTTTGATGCAAGACGCTAGAGCATCTGAGTATAAGCGTCTAATCGAGATGATGATGGATAAGAAGGAGTCTCTAGAAAATATGAATTTGAGACTACAAGCTGTTGAGAAGGAGGCGAGTCCTATGGGAGTAAATAGAGGAGTTAGTTCTACCACACCCCAGTTGATGATGTGGGGGATGTTAATGAGTATCGGGAGGAGGAGTATGATGATAGTCCACCTATGATATTCAATAGGAGAGGTAGAGGTGGTAGAGGCAGTAGGGGTATAGGAAGAGGAAGAATGCAGGAAAATTATCCCGTTGCTAGGAATAGATGGAATGATGATTATGTAGATCGAGATTTGGGGAGTATCAAGTTGAAAATTCCTATCTTTCAGGGTAAGTCTGATCCTGAAGCTTATTTCCAATGGGAAAAGCGAGTTGAGTTGATTTTTGATTGTCACCAATTTAGTGAGGAGAAAAAGGTGAAATTGGCTGTTACCCAATTTCAAGATTATGCTATATCTTGGTGGATCAGTTGGTAACAAGTAGGAGGAGGAATATGGAGTACCCTATTGATACTTGGCAGGAGCTTAGGGCTGTGATGAGGAAGCGTTTCGTTCCAAGTACTTTCCAAGAGAATTGATTCAGTGGCTTCAAGTGTTGAGACAAGGTAGCAGGAGTGTAGAGGACTACTACAAGGAGATGGAGATGATCATGACGAGGGTGATGTGGTTGAAGATGAAGAATCCACTATGGCACGGTTCTTGGGTGGCTTGAATAAAGAAATCGCTGATAAAGTGGAGTTGCTACCATATGTTGAGTTGGAAGAGATGGTACATCTTGCCATTAAAATCGAGAAGCAACTTCATGGCAAAGGTTCAAACAGGTATGTTTCCAAATCTTCTTCAAGCTATAATAATAATTAGAAAGGATATGGAAAGTCTGAGTTTAAGGGAGGAAGTAAGTCTACAGTTGATGTTGCACCTGGTAAGAGTAGTGGGGTTTCATCTGAAAAACCTAAGGCAACTGAACAGAAGAGTAGAAATAGGGACATTAAATGTTGGAAGTGTCAGGGTGTGGGCACATTAGTAGAGAATGTCCTAACAGGAGAACTATGGTGGTGAGAATGGAGAGGTTGTTACTGATGATGAGGGAGTTGGCAATGAGAGTGGGGATGATGACATGCTTGAGTTGGAGGATTGTAGTGATGCAGGGAGTGTTGAGGAGGCAGTTAAAGGTGATGTGTTTGTAACTCGGCGTGCACTTAATACACAGTTAAAGGAGGAATGCCATGAGGAGCAGCGAGAGAATCTATTTCATACTAGATGCCATGTCCAAGGGAAGGCCTGTAGTATCATTGTTGATGGAGGGAGTTGTACTAATGCGGTGAGTACATTCATGGTTAATCGGTTGGGGCTGCCTACTATACCACATCCAAGACCATACAAACTTCAATGGCTTAGTGACTGTGGCGAGGTTAAGGTAAATAGGCAAGCTATAATTTCCTTTTCCATTGGCAAGTATAGTGATGAGGTGCTATGTGATGTTGTTCCTATGCATGCTGGTGATATCTTGTTAGGTAGACCTTGGCAATTTGACAGAAGGACAGTACATGATGGCTATTTAAATAGGTACACTTTCACCAAAGATGGAAGAA
>JAMXBD010002267.1:0-216751 GCA_024138025.1 Combretum micranthum | reverse complement strand
ATGAAAAGCTCCTTAAAACCTTAAATATCCCACTTTGTTTTTCAAAAGAAAATAGTTGTTGGTACGAAAATGGTTTTCATGAAAAAGATAGCATAATGAAAGGATGAGGAATTTTCAAATAAAGATTTTTGCAAACAAATAGACCAAGAAATTCGTATAGGAAAAATAAATAGGAAAAATAGTATTAACATAGAAAACATAGAAAGAAGAAAATATTTCCAAAAAGTTACTTGGAAATATATATATATATATATATATATATAAGCCAACATAAAATATCTTTGGAAAACAAAGGAAACAAAATATTCATTTTAAGAGACCTACAAAAATGAATTCTTGTAAACTATATTTTTCAAAAAACACCAGAATTGACATGATTTTACTTGAGCAACATAAATGGACAAAAAACACTTGAGCATGAATAAATATGAGCTAAGTAACCATAAAAAGAGAATTTTTCAACCATATAGATAACTAAGTATTTATCAAACAAATTTTGATTGATTGAACCAAAGTTGTTTTTGCATTAGAAAATCCGTGATGAATTTTGTCGCTACTGTTTCAGAGCCTATATGACTTTGTTTGTTAAAAATAATTTTAGAAATGGTTAGATCTTTTCGAATAGGTAGAAATCGGTATATTATATGCGCGATTCCGAGTTAAAATGACCAAGTTATAGCCATTTTAAGTTGGAACTTTCCTTTATACGAACTTTAACGTTTTTTTGACATTGTTTTGTCAAAATTCAAGAAAATCATCAAGAAATACTTATTGTGGGCATTTTCTTTGGCTAGGTGATTCCGAGGAAGGATACCTTTATCCCAAAGATTATTTCGATTGAGTGGAGTGAGTGAATGACTCATCCACATAAAGAATAGTCGACCTGGCATCGTGAGTTTATTTCCTTTGAATGCTACTTGTTGTGCTTGTAATTTAGTTGCATTAGAGTTAGGAAAAAGGTAAATGGTATGTACGTAAATTAAATCTTTGAAAGAATCCTAAGAATATCGAGGTCGGAATTGATTTAAATGTTTGTTTTAGTATAACACTTGCTTTGTATGAGATGCTTTGATCGCCTTAAACTTGATAATAATAATGATATGATATCATAAATAAATGGATTCATGCATACCACGAAGTGAGTCACATTGCATTTGGGTTATTATCCTTGGGTGAGAAGGATAGTAAGCTCATGTCGAAAGCAACACTTGGCAGAGGATCTGAAAGCGATTGCTTGGCGGCGTTATAGAAAAGGAAATGCTTGGCGGAAGATCCGAAAGCAAGGCTCAATTCAAGTAGACTTCATATACTTGGCGATATTGATCGAAAGCATAAAACTTTTTATTAAAACTACTTATTTTGAGGTTATGTATCACCAAACCCCGAATGGAGGGCGCAAATCCATTTAATATATAGTTCCCGGAAAACTATATGTCTTATTTGCCCACGTGTATGTTGCATTCTATTTGTTTGATTAAACAACTTGATTGAAATTTTGTTATAAGAAGTTATTTATGGAAATAATTCTCACTAAGCTTGTTAGCTTATACCCCCATAGATATCTTTTGCAGTTTCCCTATTTATGGTTAAGGCCATAAGGACCCTGCAGTTAGGTAATTTCTTTATGGATTAGGAAAAATCTTAGATGAAGTTTAGTATTGAATAAGATGTAAAATATTCTTGTAATAAATTAGCGAAAAAGGGAAATGTCCCTAAGTTTATGAAATCATCATTATAATGTTAATGAATATTATGAATCCTCTTTTCTTAATATGTTATTGTATCTTCTTAAGCTTCATAATTCCATGTATGGTCCTCTAAAGTTGTGAGAGCATGCCTTACACTTAATAAAAAAAGCTTTTGGGAATGGCTAAGGTTGCCATACTTAAGCTTTAATATTGAGTGTAGCGGACTGTCACGTTTAGGGTACCCTTCGAGGCGTGACAATGTTAGCATTATGGAAATTTCTAAGGAGTGTATTTATTTTGAGTTGAAGACAATAGAAGGATATGTCCCTTAGAATTGTAATTTACCATGTTTATGTTTTATGATAAGTGTTCTCTTCGCCTTGTTACTTAATCATTATCAATGTAAATTGCGCTACTCCGATGTGTTCCCTTGGTTGTGATGTACGCCTAGTCATTCTTAGGTTTTAATATTGCATATAGCGGACTGTCACATTTAGGGCACCCCTCGAGGCAAAGCAAAATCAAAACGAAAATCCCAGCTTTTGAAAAACAACTTTCCAAACTTATATTTATTCAAAAGTCCTTTTGGCAAAAATATAGATATGTATATAGCTAAAAATCCTTTGAGTATTAATGTAGACCCATATTATATGGAAGATTCTAATGGTGTTGTCTCAACAATTATTTTTCGTAAAACAATTCATTTTAAAGGTGCTAAAACTTTAAATTTAATAATTTTTTTCTAAGTATTTTGGAGAAACTTTATAATTTCTTAGGTTATTGTAAACAAGTATATCCTTATTTTGGTTTTCAGTTTCTTTTCCAAAACAATTAAATTCCCCTTTAACTTTAATCTTCTACAAATTTTGCTTTGTGTGGCAAAATTAAGTTTCCAAAGTTTTTATTAAGTTATTGATAAGCTATGATGATTTTGACTTGTATATATGTCCTTTTTAAAGAAAAGTGGTTTAGTCAAACAAGTCTTCTTATTCTTATATTCTCATCTTCTAACTTTTTCAAAAATAAAATTTATTTCCAAAACTTGGTTCTTTAAGTCTTTTACCAATTTTACTTGGAAAGAAATTATTCTTTTTAAGTTATTGATAAAATTCATTGCTTTTGAAATCATCATACTTATGTTCTTTTTATTTCTTTTGAAAATGAGTTTATCATTTAAATAGTTAGAAGTCCCTTATTTTTCTATGTGGATTTATAAATTAGAGGGTTGATTTTATCTGAACTTTTAAAACTAGTTTTTTTTTTTTTTTGTTACTATTATGGAGTTAGTATAAATCTTATAAGTAAACTTTCTATGAAAATTTGTTTAACAAAAAAACATTTATGCTAAGTTTTGATAGACTGTATTTAGCTTATAAAAGAAAATGTTTATTTTTTTAGTTAATTTCTTTTATGAAATCATCTTTATTGTTATTTAAGAAAAATCTTGGTAAGTTTGAAAAGAAATTAAAAAATAATTTTCCTACGTGTTTTTGTAACAAAATCTTGATTTAAAGTTAAGGTTGTATATTAAAAGAGTTTAGTTTCATTTTTCTTTATTAAAGAAAAGTCTATTTTAAATTTTTGTTGAGACAAGATCATTATGATAATGCATGTTCATGAGCACATAATATGGAAAATGATGAAAATATATAAGAAGCAAATTAATAATAAGCAACATAATATATCAAGTATTGGGAACCTTAGCTTCATAAAGGTGACCCGATCAAGCATTATGAGCCTTTACTTTATCATGGTAACCCGATCAAGTATTGGGAGCCTTAGCTTCATGAAGGCATCCCGGGACTTTGTCCCAAAAGAAAAAGAAAAAGAAAAAGAAAAGAAAAGAAAAGCAATAATAAGAGCAATAAGGGTAATAGAAGCAAGTTAGTTAAAATTAGTGAGCACTTAGGCTCTAAGAAATATATAGATATATACATAGATAATAATACATATATAGTTATGCTAGAATATAATAACAACAAGGTAATAACAATAACAACATAAATAAAAGTATAATAACAAGATAATAATATAGGAATTTTATGTGCAAGAACAAAACATGAACATGTTGTTGCTTTTACTACTCATGTAAGTCTCAAAACAATACTATGGTCATGCTAAGTTACATGACCTGGTTAGAATGAATGATTGGAAAGAAGTTTATCTAAAGCATTTTTGTAGTGGGAAGAAGGTAATGAATGTAAGTTTATATGGTTGAAGACATGTGGTAGATAGATTGTGTATAGAGAGGATTTTGTGAGTGTTTGGTGAAAGAGAGTTTTGGTAGAGAGAAATTTTGTGGAGGGTGTTTGTGGAGGGATTTTGAGAGAGTTTTGTTGTATGAAATGAAGATATGAAAAAAGTGGAGGAAATGGGTATTCATAGAATTTTTGGAGTGTAAATTAGATGTAATAAAATAAATTAAAAAAGAAAAATAAATGAGAGAAGGGAGGGGGATTGGCGCCGTTTTGGAGCAATAAGAGAGAGAGTGAGTTGATTTTGTTTGTATTTTATAAGAAAATAATTAATGTAAGATATGATTTGATATAAGATGTATTGGACAAGTAAAAAGTAAGAGAATAGATATATAGGTAGTAAGAATAGATAGTAAGGAAAAGTAGAGATAGGTGAATAGTAATAAATAGTAGAGAAGTATAATAAATAGTAAACAAGACTAATAAGTTACCGGTAGTAAGGAAAATACGCGTATAAATGCAATATTTGTAATTTTTAGCTACCGAAAAATTACGAAACTAATATTTTTTTATCTCTCATATTATTACAAGTCTAACGGTATAAATGAAATATTTTTACCGTCCGGTGTTTCTGAGCACGGTTTTCGAAAACTGATCCCATTCGGATCCGAAAGACATTAGAAATTGACGTATCTGATATTTTTAAGCTTTCCTATGTTATTACGAATTATTACAAGCCATTAACTCAATTTTGTTGTCTAGATATTGAGAGCAAGGGATTGTCGGATCTAAACTCTAAGGTTTTTGCCATAGGTTTTTGTAGACTAGGTTTCCGATTGATTTCCAGTTCTAGGGTTTGAACTTTGAAATCATTGTAAAATCTAGAGGTTTACAATTTCATTAGAATATTTAGAGATCTTATAAAGATAAAACTTATAGGCTTTGTTGAGCTCATTCCAACTAGATTTCACTTCATAGCTCCTATCTACTACTCATATTATTAAGTGTAATCTACTTTTTATAATCAAAAGCATTTGCTAGGCTCAAGTCCTTATGATGACCAAAATTTATAGGTGCTATTAGTGTAGATTCTAGCCTAGCTTCGCATGAAGTCTATTAGTAGATAAATAGTATGTCTGGAATAAACTTAAATCATTTAAGTTGCTTGAACAAAGTGTGAAGTGTCTAACTTACATGAAGTGATCGAAATCTATAAGGTAGGTTCTCCATACATTCTTTCGATTTTCCTAATTTTTCTATTCATGGACATAATATACACTTAGGAAAGTGTAGAAATTACCTTGAATTAATAGGGATTGAGACTAGTTACCACTTCCTCTATAGCGCCAAAACCTATGAGTAAGAATAGGAAAGTGAGTGACTTAAATTTTAGATATAATTTACTTGATTGAGACAAGTCCTTACCTTAACTTGTAGTCCCTTGAATTTAACTAGCTCTATCGTGCTTTGATGCTTGGAAAAGGTTTGTTTTGGCGTTATTTGATTGAAAAGGAAAGTGAGGTATATGCTTTTGGGAGCTCACAGTTTTTATTAATGCAAATGAGGGAGTTCTGTTCACTTTAAGTCTCTTTTCTCAAGGTGATGTTGATTGAATCTTTGGATTTGGCTTTTCTTTATGATCAAGGAAAGCTTATGGCATTGTGTGGCATTTGTGTCCTCATTTTTCATGTTGTATCTTATGTGTATTAATTAGAAAGATTGGTTTTGATTGCTAAAGATTTGAATGTTTGTTTGATATTGATGTGTAGTGTATAGTGCAAGGTTTCTTGCGACACTTTGAAAGGTATTCTAGGTTTTCTAAAGCTCATTTTTTTGTTTATTCATTAATTTCATTAATTGTAGAGATAATTATGAGATATCATATTACTGGTTGATGTTGATGTGTTTTTTTATCTTGGGGTTTCGCATTCACAGCAACAAGAGGAGTCTTCTGGGGTTTGTTTTAAGTCTTGTCATATTTAATGCAAAAATTTTATCTAGATTTAGATCTCTAAATGTCCCTTATATATAATATAATGTAGTTTATTTGACCATAACCGTTTAAATGCAGTAGTTGGTTTAAGAAAACATCCTTAAAATTTCATCTAAGGCCTCTACATAAATTCTAGATTATCCTTGAATTGAAATATAAAGTTTAAAGTTTACGCAATTCAATATTTTAAGGGTTTACCTTACGCCATTAAGGTCTCCGAGCCAAAAAGGTCTACTTAATGTTTTAACATCACCAAACTCCGAATTTTCTAACTAACATGTTTGCGAAATCCAAACTTTTATTTGAAGTCTAGAGTTTTAGATATTAATCTATTTTTTATCCTATCGCGTATTTAGTAACCCTAGCGATTCATATTTAAATTACCTTTTTCTAACCAATAGGTCTTATACATAAATCTTCTTCCATTGCACTTCAAATATAAAGCGAATTATGATTTCTGGTTAAGTTATTAATTCAAGACATGTAAACCCCTAGATTTTTATACTAAGTTTAAGCTCAAACTCTAAAACCGAAAGTCAACTAGAAACCCTAAAGTCAACAAAATTTATATCAAACCCTAGAATTTAGATCCGACAATCCCATGCTCTTAAACCTTAGACAATGGAATAGAGAAAATGAAGGATAATAGATCGCAATAACGTAGGGAAGCATAAAAATATCATATTCGCCAAGTTCTAATATATTTCGAATCTGAACGGGATCAATTTTCGAAAACCGTGTCCTGGTATATCGGATGGTAAAAATATTTTAATGACACTATTAGATTTGTAATAATGTAAGGAATCTAAAAATATCAATTTCATAATTTTTCGGTAACTAAAAATTACAGATATCGCATTTATACGTATATTTTATTTATTATTGGTAAATTATTAGTCTTGTTTACTGCTCATTGTACTTTTGTAAGTCCCTAGATTTTTCGATATATATAAGTGAACCCTAAAAACCGAAAGTCAAATCGGAACCTTAAAGTTAACCTAGTTCTATGATTAATCTAGTGAATCTAGATCCGGCAATCCCGTGTTCTTAAACCCTAAACAATCAAGTCGAGATAATTATGAAAAATGGTTCGTAATAACATAAAAAAGCCTAAAATATCATATTCATTAATTTTCAGTGTGTTTTGGATCCGAACGAGATCAGTTTTCAAAAACCATGTCCTGGTACATAGAGGTCATCACGGGGCCGATTCTGAACTGCAAATTGCCCCGAACCGTCCCCGGCGGTTCTGTACTCGGAATCGCCCCGTCGAGGACAGTTAAGAACTGGTAGGTCTTAGCGGTTCTTCTACAAGGAACCAGCGGTTATTCCGGGTTGGAACCACCATCCCATACCCGGAACCGGCGGTTCCAACCCGACGTGTATAGAAAATTAAAAAAAAAAAAAAAACCGATTTATGGGTAGTTTTTTGTTATTGTTGTAGTTAGTGTGTTCATATTGTTGTGAGGTAGTATGTAAGTTCTGGCGCAATGAAATTTACTTGTCATCATTTGGCTGTATGTTAATCAACTACTATGTGTATTCCGTGATTGTGTTTATTATTTGCTAACTATTACATTTTATTTGGAAAAATTTAAATGTTTATTTTGGGTATAAAAAAGTTGTGATTGCTTTTGTTGATTTTAGGATTTTTTTTTTTCATTTTTTGATTAATTTATATAAGAAAAAAACTGGTTCATGGTTCGAGTGAAATCAAAATTGGAACCGCTAGAACCGCGATTCCGTGTAACCGTAAACTATCCCAACTCTGGCAGTTCCGGTTTCGGTCCGAAACCGACCCGAACAGTGCCAACGTCTACTGTACATCGAATAGTGAAAATATTCCGATAATACCATTAAACTCGTAAAAATATAAGGTTTTAAAAAATATCAGTTCTAAAATTTTTTTGTAACTAAAAATATTAGATATAGGCTATTTACGCGTATTTTCTTTACTACCGGTATTTTAATTCTCTAGTCCACTATTCATAATAATATTTCTACTATTCATTGCTATTTTCCTATCTCTACTTTTTCTTATAGTCTACTCTTACACATTACCATACATATACATTATAATTTACCTTTCCCATACAACTTTAACCGTAGCACACTTTACACATTTCTTCTTTTTATTACAAAACAACAAATTTAATCAATTTTTCTCTCATTTTCCTATGTTGCCATCCACCCCTCTCTCTCATCACTCTTAATTTATTTTCTTTTTCATTTTATTTAATTACATCTAATTTTCACTCCAAAATTCTATAAATACCCCATTCCTCCTTCATTCTTTTACACAACTCATTTTCATATCAAAACTCTACCAAAATCACTCTACAAACTCTCCCTCGCAAATTCTCTCCTAAATTCTCTCTTCTCTCTACAAAACCATTTTCCACATATTACTACAACCACTTCTTTTCCTCTTCAACATATACATAACCTTAGGTAAAACTTCTTACATATACTCATCATATTCATATAACTTAACATGAGCTTAGTGTATGTTTCTTAGTCTCATGAGAGTTAAAGAAGTAACAATATGTTCATGTTTATTTTCTATCATGTTATTATTGTCATATAATTGTTGTTATTTTGCTTTCTTATTTATATCTAACTAAATATATTTATGTACCTATACATATCCTTTAGAGCATATAAGTTCACTTGTTATTTATTTATTTTCATACTTTGCAATTTATTTACTTGTTTCATGTTATTTTAAGACTAGTCTTTCTAGTCTTAGACTTGCCCTCATCAAGTCAAAATAATTTTATTTTTTTTTAGGACTAGTTTATTCTTAGTCCCGGGATACCTTGATGAAGCTAAGACTTGCAATACTTGACCTTACTATTATGCTCTTATTTATTCTTATATATATCTTATCTTATTTTTAATATTGTCATATTTTTCATATCTACATTTTCATTCATGAACATGTTGATATTGTCTCAATAAAAATAAGCGCAATTTTCTTAAATAAAGAAAGATAGGAACGTGATCTAGGAAATGACTATTCCCTAAAAACTTAAAGTTTCATCTTAACAAACCTTTTCCAAAATTTAGATAAGTTCATCATAAGTTTTTAGAAAAATACCACGTGGGATTTCATCAAAGAATACATAAAGAAAAATTTTTACATACTCTCTTTTCAAACCAACGAAATAAAAAAGTTTCTTTAAAACTTAATATTACTAATTCTTTATTTAACAAAGGTTTTCTTAAACTCATTTGTAAAGTTTTCATCAACACTCTAAGATACTAAGGTTTAGATAAGTTTTACAAAATCATCAAAAATAATATTTTAAAGATGAGTCTTACTTAGGAAATAACTTAAAAGAACATTTTTATTTTAAAGTGGAACTAACATTAGGAAAAATCAAGCAAACATATACATGATTACCTTAAGGAAATTCTAGTTGTAAACTCCCGAAGTTTTGAATTCAAATTAAAGCTTAAATCCTAATTAGAAGTCAACCGGATTTCTAAAGTCAACAAAACCCTAGTTTACCGTAACCGCTTAAGTCCGGCATTCTTATTTAAGGAACCCTAAGAAAGTAAGAAAGAGTTTAGTGAGTAGAATGGTTCGTAATTATCCAAGGAAGCTTAAAAAGACCAGTTTAGTAAAACCGCGACTCGTTTTAAACTCGATCGAACACAGTTCTTAAAATGTGTCCAGGAGCTCGGAATAGTAAAAATATTTCGAATATACCGTTAGACTCGTAAAAATATAAGATTTTCAAAAATATCAATTTCATAATTTTTCGATTGCTAAAAATATCAAATATCGCATTTATATGAGTATTTTCTTACTACCGGTACTTAAATTGTCATGTCTACTTTACATTACACTATTTACTACTATTCTACACTATTTATCTATCTCTACTTTTTCTTACAACCTACTCTTACAAACCATACCTCTATTTCTTACACATTTTCTTTTCTAATACAATTTCACATCTTTCATATCTTACTTTTAATTAACAAAAATACAAAAAAAAATAAATTTTCTCTCCCTCTCTTCACTAAAGTAACGCCGGTCCCTCCCTCTTTCTTCCTAATTCGTTTTATTTTTCATTTATTTAATTAACACAAATTATCTCCCACATTTTCCTATAAATACTCCTTCATACTTCCACTTCTTTCACACCTTTCTTCTACTAAAGTTACTCTCTCAAATTTCTACAAGAATTTCCTCTCAAGAAGTTCTCTCTAGTTTAGTACCTTTAGGTAAAATTTTCTTCAAGTTTTCTTTATATTCATCTACTTAGTATGAGCTTAGTGTGTGTTTTCTAAACCATGAAGGTTAAAGAAAGCAACAATAGGTTCATACTTTGTTTTTGTTCATCATCAAATTCCTTTATGTTGCTTTTATGTTTATAACTATCTAATATATCTATATAGCTATATGTATTATTTAGAGCATACAAGCTCATTGTTTTGCAATTTATTTACTTTCATGTTATTTTTAAGACTAGTCTTTCTAGTCTTAGACTTAACCTCATCAAGTCAAAACATTTTCTTTTTCTTTTGGGACTAGCCTTTTCTTAGTCCGGGGATACCTTGATGAAGCTAAGGTTCCAATACTTGATTTATTTTCTTATTAGCTTATTCTTTCAAGTTATTATGTTTCTTTATGTTTCCATAACTTTATGATTTATATTCATGCATGAACATAATGATTTTTGTCTCAAACAAAATAAATAAGGAAATATTTTCTTAAAATAAAGATTCTTTTCTAGAAATGAAAGTAAGAAGTAAACTTTTCTTAAACTAAGAAGTCATCTTAACAAACTTAGAGGAGTTCATAAGAAATTTTATAAACATACATAACATAGAAAGGACTTTTTGAAGTAAACAAAGATTTTACAACAACTTCACTTTTTCTTCAAATGATAGAAACTCTTTTCATTAAAACAAAATGATCTCAAGAAATCAAGAAATTATTTCTCTAAATATAGAAGTGTTATTACTTTCAAAAAGTGTTGGAAGCTAAGTTTAAGAAATAAAAATCATTCCTTAGGAATTTAAAAAGATTACGAAAACAAAATTTAGGAAAAGAAAAGAAATACTCATTATAAATAACTTAAGATATTTTCAAAGCAAAATGAATATTTCAAAAGTTCTCAAGTTTCAAAATATTTAAAGACTTTACTTTTTCATAATTTGAGACAATTTCATTAACTTCATACATTTTTATGAGTCAATAAATATATGAATATACATTCCAAAGGTTTTACAAGCTATTATATTATCTATCTCTTCAAAATGAGCTTTGGATAAAAGAAGGAAAACAAGTTTATCAAAATTCGTGGTAAATATGTCCGCCACTTTTTCGGAACCCAAACGACTTAGTTTGATGAAAATAAGTTTAGAAATAGATAGATCTTTTTGCATAGGTAGAAAACGGTATATTATATGCAAAATTCCGAGTTAAAATGAGCAAGTTATGACCATTTTAAGTTGGAATTTCCTCTTAAACGATTTTACTACTATCACGCCCCGAGAGTACTCTAGTAGCAGTAGACAAGTCTCACTTAAATACTATTACTAGATTATCTTCAGAGAATGACAGGTTTTCAAAACAACAGGATCTTTTAGTTGCTTGATAAGAAATGATAAATACATGTAAGAAATAAATTAGTGAATAACTGCTATCTTAATCATAAGCATTACAGCACTGTTACAAACCAAGTTTTCTATAGTTCACAACTGATAAGATAACATTCTCTAATCTATTCTAGGAATACATAATCATTAATCCAAAGTATAACCATAGACTTTCAGCTCCTAAGCTCTTACCGGAGCCATATTCCTGGAAGTGATCAACCAGGGTCGTAGAGTAAACCTGAAAAGACTGTTGGAGTATGAGCGAAACCACAGCTCAGTGTATAACCAGACATATCATACATCACACAAGTTATTAACAAATCATAAGTAATGCAAGCACTCAATTCATATGCACGATACAAGCTTGGATGATCTAGAATCCAAACAGGGAAAAAGATTTACGCCCTCTTTTTTAGGCTTGAAGAACAATTACTCCATGACCCACCTGCCCAGGAGAGATAAGTTTACAGAAAAATCAACAATTTCTCGTTTTAGGGTTATCACTTTAAATATCATAAATTTAACTGACCATTTCCTGTATCCACCTTAGAAACTCCCTAAGTATTAATCATTTCAAAGTGATACTACGCGCGTTCTTCGTTACCACTTAGTTCCCGTAGAGCCAACGGAACAAAGAAAACCTTGGAAGAACTAACACTTTAGAACAACCAAGCGTTAACAGAGAACCGAAATATTAATACGTAGCAGGCTATCATCCATCTTTATATGCAATAATGCAGTACGTGCAATGCATGACCAGATTATTTTTATTAAGTCAATAGTTCTTATTCAATTTCAGGGTGATCATACATTACACATAAACATCATCATATTACTTCACAACATCAGATCATTGTGTTATCACTTTTTGTAATGATAGTTTAACAATCATACAATCAGCTCACAACATACTTCTAACAAAACATTCATTTGATTGTCTTTGTATTATATATATTCAACTATTTACAAGCACAAACAATACAATATGACCGAATTACTCACCTGCTCATACTGACTTAATCGTAATAATCAGTTGGAAGATCTTCTAGTGCATCAAAGTCACCTATTAAGATAAATAAAGTATTTATCAATAAAATATAGATTATATTTTTAAATTCCTATACGTGGCTAGTGTCCTAAACTTGATATTTATGAAGTTTTCTAGTAATTAATACTAATTTTTATGTTATTCTATACCGAACTCAATATAGAAGATTATATTTATTTATTATTGCTTAGTGTCGTCGTGTTTCTCCTAATTTATCTCATATAATTATTCTGTTATTTTTAGGAGTCACACTACTCGTAAATTTAACTTATTTCAATTTCCATTCTTACCTATTTTATCTATTTAGAACAAATGTTTGAATATTTATAATTTTTGTTAACATTTAATATTTTTCTCTAATTCTAGGTTTGAAGAATTATCAAATAATACATAAATTTATTCTGAATGTTTGTATCTAGTTGTCTTCTTAATAAGTTTTGTATTATTATATATATAATACATATTTAGCAAAGCTTATTATATATATATATATGTATATATATTTTCTGTTCATTCCAAAATAAGCTTTCGTAGAAGAAATATAGGCATACGCTAGCTCTAACGCCACTGGCTTTGAAACCCAGGTGCCGGCGTTCATTTGTTTTCCATAGTATTTCATATCGATTACACCGGCTTGAAAGCTGTCAGCTTTCAACGTACGCCGGACTCTACGCCGTCGGAGCAGAATCCAGATAGCCTGCATTCGTTCATTTTTACGTGAAAATAATTTTTACGTAGCTTCTGTTCAATGTAAGCCATCTCTACACTGCCAGCCTATCCTTGTAAGCCATCGGCGTTGAACGTTTACACTGCCGGCTTTTAGACAGTGTTAGCACTGTTCATCATCTTCCTCCATGATCAATTCATATTTCTTAAATTTTCCACGTTAAAAACATTCCTAGACCATTTCTATATCTCATATATAGACATACAACAACTCTTAACACTTCTACATACATATATCCTTAGATTTCGATCTTAATAGAGTATAACTAGGGTTTCGGATTTTTACCTCAGTTGAGCAGATCCGATGGAATTTGAAGCTTGTGTTTGTGTTGATTATGTTCCTATGATTATCAGAAGTTAGTTCTAATCCTTAGATTTAAAAGAAAACCATTCTAATGACATTAACTTACCTTTGAACTCGTTTCAAGTGTTTTTCGTACTAGTTTTTCTTCCGATCCGAACTTGAATGATTTGATCGGTTTGATTTCTGTTTTTAGTTTGTTTTGGTTGCTACTTAGGAGTAATTTCGTTCTGGAAAGTTTGAGAGAAAGTGAAAGTTGTTTGTTTGTTCATTAATAAACTTAATCATATAATATAGAAGAAGGAGGAGAGGACTTGCGGCTGCGTTTTCCTCCGAATTTCATACGAATTCTCTCCTCATTTGTCTCTATTTGATCAGTTGTTTTCATAGTAATTAATGAGAAGCTTACTTGTCAAACATTGATTGGTTACAAGGTTGTTTTTTGTTAACAAATGGATACATTATTGGAGCAATTTCGGCTCCCTCTTTTCCAAATCTTCCAAGGCAATCCTGCAGCCGAAATCTCCACCAAAAACACACACACACACACATATATATATATATATATTCTAGTTAATTATTTAACTTAGTTTTAGGATAGTTTAACAAGTTTTACGGGTATAATTTAGCTAGTATTTGAGAGTTTGTGTACAAAAATATATTTATAGGGTTTTACAAAATACTTAGATTATCAAACAATACAATTTTAAGTTTTATATTTATGTAATTAATTATTTGTAGAATTTTATCTCTCGCGATTAAGGTTTCCTAAACTCATTAAGTCAATTTTCGTTTTAGACTTCAATAACTTAAGAAAACCATGATTAGAACAATAGTGTGATTCAATTATTTGATTGAAGTTTAGATCTTGAGTTATACAACAGTTATGTTTTCGTTGTGTATTTATAATCCTAACGATTTATCTTTAGGTTATCGTTTTCCATCTATAAGCGTAGTTGATTAATTTCTTGATATCGCACTTGATATAGACACTATATTATCTACATATTTTTAGTTTTGATACCTATCATGAAATCTTATTAGTAGCGTTTAATACTATCTAGGAATATTAAATTTAGGGTTTAAATCCAAGCCTAGGCTCATTACTACCTATTTTCTAATCTCAATCATTGCTAAGTTCAAAAGCAATCATTTAATCTCTACATTTACGTTTTTCCATTTAAATTTATTTGTATAACAAGTTTGAGTTTGAATTCTAGAGTTTCTTTTAATCATATCTTGAATTATTTATTCAAGATACGAAATCTCTTTTTTGGTATCAATTAGGGTTAAAGAAGTTCTTTATTCGATTTCTAAATCCTTATTGATCTAAATTCAATGAATTGATCTATTATTAGGCTTTTATTAGGATCTAAGTCTATTAACTAGTTCATACATTCTATTGTAGAGTCATATACTAATGTGGAAAATTTCTGGGGTTTACAACCGTGATTTTAAGAAAAGTTTAGAATCTTCAAGAATAAAAATTTCATGAAAAACTCATTTTGGGTATTTCATCTTGTTTAGGTGGAGAAGGACCCAAGATCACTTTTTCGGAGGATTACTTCGATTAGGATCTACCGACATGGAGTGAGTTAATCCTTTACTAAGTTACTTTTTCCTTATTTGTGTTTGTAAATAGTAGCACTAGCAATTAAGAAAAGATAAAATGAATAATTTTTGTATGACTTGAAATTATGATTGATTGAATATAAGTTAAGAATATCGAAAGAATGTTTGATAAATAAATTGTGATTCTTGTATTTATATGATGAAAATTATGTTGATCGCCTTCAACTTGAACTAAACATTATTTGGTTAAATATATATTGAAATCAATTCATGCATATCATACTTGTGAGTCACATTTGTTTCACTACTATTCTTCGTGTGGGGAAACGAGGAAATGGTAGTAGTGACTGATAGGAGCCGGAAAGTCTACATGGGCTAGTAGGAGCCAGAAAGTCTACAGGGCGAGCAGGAGCTGGTAAATCTGCAAATATTGATGGTCGTATGGGCCTGTAACCTCCCAACCCTCGACATGGAGGGCATAAAATCCATGCTACACTTGATTTCCGGTTAATCATGTGTATTTTGTTGGTCCATATGATTGATGCATTCTCATATGCTTGATTAAATACTTGTTTGAATTATGGAAATGTCTTGTAGATGGAAATATCTCACTAAACTAGATTTGCTTATACCCTTATAGCTTTTTGTTACAATACGATTACCTTTGGTTGGCCCCAAGGAGCCCCGTATGCCAAGTACGAGTTTAAGCTACTAGGAGTTTTTGGGAGAAGCTATATGTATTTAAGTTTTGAACATAGGCTTCTAGGAAAATCTCTATAGTAGGCTTGTGTTATAGTTGTTATTATTTTGTTGAAAGACTTCTAAAGCGAGGGAATGCCCTTAAGATGATGTAAGGATATTATTATGAAAATCTTATGTTTATTTATATAAGTTCTTGCTTGCTTTTATTATCTACTTAAATGTAATACCCTGTGAGTCTCCTACTATCTTGGAAGCATGCCTTGCATGTGATATCGAAGCTTCTGCATGACTAAGGTTGTCATTCATTAGCTTTAACATTATATGCGGCGTACTGCCACGTTTAGGGTACCCTCCGGGCGTAACACTAGTCTTAACAAGAAATACTTAGAAAAACTACATTTTTTAACTACTAGAATGAAGTTGTAGGAATCTTAAAAAGACAAAAGAATTACTTAGAAAATTAAATGATTCTCGAAGGTTAAGAAATGAAGTTAAAAGAAGGAAACACTCACTTATAATAACTCAAAGAATTTTTCCAACAAACTAAAATGAATTTTTCAAGTCATAGCTTTTTTTCAACTTTTAAGATACATTTTTTTACAAAAATCATTGTTGAGACAACACCACTACATTCATGCGTATAATATGAGTCTATATATATATATATATATATATTCAAAAGATTTTTCAACTATACAAATATCTATATTGTTGTACAAGAATTTTCGAATGAAGAAAAGTTTAAAAATTTGTGTTTTGAAAGCTGGGATTTTCGTAACAGCTCTGTACTCCACTTTCTGAGACCCTAATGACTTTTTATGATGAAAATGACCTTAGAAATAGATAGATTCTTTTGATTAGATAGAAAACGGTATATAATATGCGAAATTCCGAGTTAAAATAAGCAAGTTATGGCCATTTTAAATTGGAATTTTCATTAATACGAATTTTGATGAATTGAATAAAATAGAGTTAGAAAATTTAAGTAGATCTTGGATGAAATACTCATTTCGGGTATTTCTTTTATTTAGGTGACACAGACCAAGATCTTCTTTTTCCTAAAGATTACTTTGATTGATAGAAGATCGCTATGGACGAGTGAGTTTTCCTTTATGCTTTGTATATTCGCGCATGTGCTTATAAAATAGAGCACTAGATGTTAGGAAAAGATAAAATCTATATGCATGTGGGTTATCATGGGAATTATGTATGTGAATTATTATGTGTGATCAATGAACAATAAGTATATCGGACCCTATTTGTGATTGTTATAATTATCTCTTTGTATATTGTGTGTGTAAATACTGATTGATCGCTTTAAATAAATTTATGCCTAATTGGAAATTCCCTTAAACCAATTTGCTCATGCATATCATTTAGAATATCATTTCGTATTTTTGCTACTCCTCAGCGATAGCTGCCTAGCTACATCTTAAGAAATTAGGACATTCAGGGAATATGGCCTCAAGTTGGAGCCGAGCCGAATCGATCGCTATGGGTAAGGAAAACCCAGGGACTAGTAGTATGGTTCATTGGAACCTCAAGATGCACGCAAAATTTCAAGGAGCTCGATTAGGGCCCAGTTCAAATCATTCCCTAACCACCAATGGAGGGGTAAATCCATCATACATACAAAACTGGATAGTCGTATGTATTGTTTGATCATATGGTTGCTTGCATTTCATATACTTGTTTAATGAACTTAGTTGAATGCTTGTTATGAGTACTTTTGTGTAAGGAATATCTCACCAAGCTAGTTATACTTATTCCCTAATAGACTTTTGATGTTGCAGGATCGTTATTTATGCACCGAGACCACCATGTCCGTTCGGGTAGAATCTATGTTTTGAGAAGCTTTTGGAGGAATTCTACCTTGAAGACTTAGATTATATTTATTCTAAAATCTTCTAGTTTTAGTTATACGTCTTAGTAAGATTATATTATTATTGAGACTTACAAGGGGAATGCCCGTAGAAGTTGTAAGACTTTATCTTTTTATGAATCATATTAGTATTATTTTGTATGTTCCGCTGTCATTATTTTAAAATGCATAACTCCACCAGTCTCCCTCTATTGTGAATGTACATCTTGTAAGAATATGAAACCTTCCGAGTGACTAAGGTAGTCATTCTCAAGTTTTAATATTGTGTACGGCGGGCTGTCATATTTAGGGTACCCATTGGGGTGTGATAACTTCTCTACTATTCATAACTATTCATCTATCTCTATTTTATTTTATTACCTATGTCACGCCCCGAAGGGTACCCTAAACGTGGCAGTCCGCCACATATAATATCAAGGCTTAAGAATGGCTACCTTAGTCATGCGAAAGCCTTAGTATTATATGTAAGGCGTCTAACACGGTAATAGGAGACGCTTTTGGGAAACATTGTTTAAGCAAGTAAAGATAAACATACAAGAGTTCAGAAATAAAGTGCATCATATCATAAATAACCAAAGGTCTGTTACAAAAACTCTTAGGGGCATACCCCCGATAAATCCAAGGATCGAGATAACTACATAACATCCAGAATTAAAGATTTCGAAGGAAGTCTAATCTAAGTCTTCGAGTAGATTTCCTCCAAAAGCTTCAACATAAAACGTATACGGATACTGGAAGACCCCGGGAAAAAAATTAGGTGTTCCTGAGAATACAAATATCTATAGGGGTGTAAGCTTATAGGCTTAGTGAGTAGATCCCAAAATTTATACTCAAATAAAATTTATCAATCAAGTTTATTATTCAAACATATGAAATGCAACAACCACATGAGCATACAAGACATATGACTTTCCGAGAATCATATATTGAATGAATTTACGCCCTTCATTCGGGGTTGGGTATTCAGGCCAATTACAGCCACAACTTTCAAAAACACTTTTATAGATCTTACCGGCTCTATACGCCATCAAAAACTTGTAGTTATTACAGGCTCCTACTAGCTACCAATTTTTGTAGTTCTTACAGGCTCCTACTCGCCACTTTCATGATATACCGGTTATGTCTACCACCACTATTATACACTTGTCCCACCAATTGTATAGTAGTGAATGCAATGTGCTCAACATATGAAGTGCATGAGTAATTTCTTTAATTAAAGTCTAGTAGTTACATTTAACTTCTTTCAAGTGATTAATCAATTTCAAACATTTCAAGATATTAATTCATACAACTTTATTACAACAAATCGTGTTTCGATATACTTAGTATTCTTTCAACATATTATCATACACTTCCTTTTTATTTTTCTTAAATTCTAGTGCAACTAATCTTACAAGCACAACCAAGAGTACGAAAAATAACGGGAAGTGACTCACTCGGCCATGGTAACACCTTTCTTGAATTGGATGGGTCGATCGGAAATTCCACTTAATCGTAGTAATCCTCGGATACGAACAATCCTCCTCGTGATTATCTAATTTCAAGAAGAATACCCAAAATGAGTATTTCATGAAATTCTATCTTTGAAAATTCTAATCTTTTCTTAAAAATCGTAGTAAAATCGTATAAGGGGAAATTCCAACTTAAAATGGCCATAACTTGCTCATTTTAACTCAGAATTTCGCGTATAATATACCGTTTTCTACCTACTTGAAAAGATATACTCATTTCTAAGCTTATTTCTATAAAACTAAGCCGTTTGGGTCCCGAAAAGGTGGCGATCAGATTGCCACGAATTTGTAAACACTTGTTTTCTTTCTTGTAAACAAAGCTCATTTTGAAAAGGTAAACATTTCCATTATTTTGCAAACTTTTTGAAAGGTATATATATATATATTTGTAATGACTCATAACAATCGTATGAAGTAAATGAAGTTGTCTCAACTTAAAAAGTAAGGTTTTAAAGATTTTGAACTTGAAATTCTATTGAATATTTATTTTACTTTTGAAATCTTTTGTAATTATTTTGATTTCTTAAAGTGTGGTCTTACTTTCTATACTTGGATTTCAAAAGTAGCAAAGTGACATTCTTATTTCCAAAAGAATCTCTACTTCTTGATAAAAGATAAGTTTTCATAAAATCTTTTGTTTATGTAAGAAAAATCATTCCCATTCATGGTCAGAGATTCCTTTCTTTTAGAAAGAAACTTTAATTCAAGAAAACACTTTTCTCATTTATTTTTGTTGAGATAAAAACATTATGTCCATGCATGAATATGAATCATAACTATAGAAATATAAAGGAACATAATAACTTGAAGGCTTAAATAAATAAATCAAGTATCGGGACCTTAGCTTCATCAAGGTACCCCGGGACTAAAAAAGACTAGTCCCGAAAAAGGAAAGAAAAAGAAATTGTTTTGACTTGATGAGGACAAGTCTAAGACTAGAATGACTAGTCTTAAAATCAACTTGAAATTAAATAACTTGAAATGAAGTAAATAAATTGCATGAAAGATAAATAAATTGTAAGACAATGAGCTTATGTGCTCTAAATAATATATATAGTTATATAGATATATTAGATAGTAATAACATAAAGGAAATGTAAAGAACATAAAGGAAGTATGAGGAACATAAAGGAACATAAAGAGATTGATATTATGAACAAAAACAAAGTATGAATCTAATGTTGCTTTCTTAACCTTCATGGTTTTGGAAAACATACACTAAGCTCATACTAAGTAGATAAACATGAGGAATTCTTGAGAAATTTCTTACCTAAAGAAGCTAAACTAAGAGGATTTCTTGTAAGAACTCTTGAGAGAATTTTGAGAGAAATTTTGAGAGAGTAACTTTAGAGAAGAAGAAGTGTGAAGGAAGTGAAGGTATGAGGGGGTATTTATAGGAAAATGTGGGAGATAAATTGTGTTAATTAAATAATTGGAAATTAAAATAAATTGAGCATGGGAGAGAGAGGGCCGGCGCCAGTTTGATGCATGGGGGAGAGAAAATTTAATTTTTTTTTTGTTATTTTGTTAATTAAAAGTAAGAAATGAAAGATGTGAAATTGTATTGGAAATCAAAATGTGTAAGAAATAGGTGTATAGTTTGTAAGAGTAGGTTGTAAGAAAAAGTAGAGATAGATGAATAGTGTAGAATAGTAGAAAATAGTGTAATGTAAAAGTAGACATGATAATTTAATGCCGATAGTAAGAAAATACGAGTATAAAAGCGATATCTGATATTTTTAGCTACCGAAAAATTACGAAATTGATATTTTTGGAAATCTTATATTTTTACGAGTCTAACGGTGTATTCGAAATATTTTACTATTCCGGGCCTCCGGACACATTTTTGAGAACTGTGTCCGTTTGGGTCCGAAGGACATCCGAATTTTGCGAAACTGAAACTTTCATAAAACCTATGGGTATTACGAACTATTCGAGCTAATTTTTCCAACTTCGTTTTCTATGACTTTAGAAAACGGCAATGCCGGAGTTAAACGGTTACGGTAAACTAGGGTTTTGTTTGACCTAAGAATCCGTTTGACTTCCGTTTAGGGTTTAGGTCTTTATTTGTGGATCGAAAATTTCGGGGATTTACAACCTATACACCTATTTTCTTACTATTTGCCTTTCAAATACAACTTCACATCTATCATATTTCATATCTTAATTACTTTTCTTTACAAAATTACAAATGTAATATCTCCTCCCCCTTTCTCTCTCACAAACTCGCTCGCGAACCCCCCCTTCCCCACCCCCCCCCCCCCAACACACACCACGCGGGCGTATTAACCCTCTCCATTTTTATTTTTAAATTTATTTCATTACACATAATTTCTCTCCATCTTCAACTTAACTATAATACCCTATTTCCCTCCACTTCTTTCACATACTTATTTTACGTAGCAAAACTCTCTCAAAATTTCTCCACAAATTCTCTCTACACAATCACAATTCCTCTCTACCAAAACTCTTTCAAAATCTTTCTCTACACATAAACCATTTACCCACTATCATTATCCACAAAGTTTTCCAACTATCATCTTCTTCCTTTAACATAAACACACTTAGGTAAAAACTTTCAACCATTTATTTTTCTATGTCATGTAACTTAGCATCACCACGGTGTTATTTCTTAAAGCTCATGTGAGTTATGAAAAGCAACAATATGTTCATGTTTTGTTCTTGTACATGCCATGAATTCCAATTTTATTATTTTGTTATTATTATGATACTATGTTGTTATTATTGTTATTATGCTCCTAACTTAATTTTGTATATATATTATTATCTATATGTATATCAATATATTTCTTAGAGCCTAAATGCTCACTAACACTCTAACAAGTTTATTATTATTACTCTCATTATTGCTTTTCTTTTCTTCCTTTTCTTTTTCTTTTTAGGATTAGTCTATTCTTAGTCTCAGGTTGCCTTAATGAAGCTAAGGCTCCCAATACTTGATTGGGATACCTTGATGAAGCTAAGGTTCCCAATACTTGATCTTATTACTTTGTTTATTATTTTGCTTCTTATATCTTTCCTATATTTTCGTCCTTTTCATAGTACATGCTCATATACATGCATCATCATAATGATATTGTCTCAACAAAAATAAAGAGGAAGTTTTCTTTAACAAACGAATATAGAACCAAACTCTTTTATGTAACTTTGTCACTAAAAAAAGCTTTTGTCATAAAAAACATAGAAAAAAATGATTTCTCAGCTTCTATTCAAACTCACCATGAATTTTCCTAAATGTCAACAAAGATGATTTTATCAAAGAAATTAACTAACGAAATAAACTTTTCTTTTTATAATAAGTAACATGAAGTTTATTAAAACTTAGTGTAAATAATTCCTTGATATGCAAATTTTTCATAAAAGCTTACTTGTAGGATTTTTGCTAACTTCATACTAAAAACCAAGAACTAAACTAGTTTTCAAAGTTAAGTTAAAATCAACTCACTAGTTTATAAACCCATTTAATAATAATAATAATAATAATAATAATAGTTGCCAAGTTGCTAACTAATAAACCCATTTTCAAAGAAGTAAAAGAATATAAACATGGTAAGCTCAACAACAATAGATATCATCTACAACTTAAGAGAATGTTGAAAAAATGATTTCCTTCCAAGTAAAATCGGTAAAGAATTGAAAAGACCTAGTTATATAATAAAATTTATTTTTAAAAAAGAAGTTAGGAAATAAAAATATAAGAGGAAAAAGACTTATTTATCAAAACCATTTTAAAATGAAAATATATGCAACTCAAATTATTTTAGGCTATCTGTCACGCCCCGAAGGGTACCCTAAACGTGGCAGTCCGCCACATATAATATCAAGGCTTAAGAATGGCTACCTTAGTCATGCGAAAGCCTTAGTATTATATGTAAGGTGTCTAACACGGTAATAGGAGACGCTTTTGGGAAGCATAGTTTAAGCAAGTAAAGATAAACATACAATAATTCAGAAATAAAGTATATCATATCATAAATAACCAAAGGTCTGTTACATAATTTCTTAGGGGCATACCCCCGCTAATTCCAAGGATCGAGATAAACTTCATAACCTCCAAAATTAAAGATTTCAAAGGAATTCTAATCTAAGTCTTCGAGTAGATTTCCTCCGAAAGCTTCAACATAAAATGTATACGGATACAGGATGGCCTCGGGCTCAAAATAGGTGTTCCTGAGAATACAAATATCTATATGGGTGTAAGCTTATGGACTTAGTGAGTAAATCCCAGAATTCATACTCGAATAAAATTTATCAATCAAGTTTATTATTCAAACATATGAAATGCAACAACCACGTGAGCATACAAGACATTTGACTTTCCGGGAATCATATGTTGAATGAATTTACGCCCTTCATTCGGGGTTGGGGATTCAGGCCAATTATAGCTACAACTTTTAAAAACACTTTCATAGATCTTACCGGCTCCTATACGCCATCAAAAACTTGTAGTTATTACAGGCTCCTACTAGCTACCAATTTTGTAGTTCTTACCAGCTCCTACTCGCCACTTACATGATATACCGGTTATGTCTACCACCACTATTATACACTTGCCCCACCAATTGTATAGTAGTGAATGCAATGTGACTCAACATATGAAGTGCATGAATAATTTCTTTAATTAAAGTCTAGTAGTTACGTTTAAATTCTTTCAAGTGATCAATCAATTTCAAACATTTCAAGATCTTAATTCACATACAACTTTATTACAAACAAATCGAGTTTCGATATACTTAGTATTCCTTCAACATATTATCATACACTTCCTTTTGATTTTTGCTTAGTTTCTAGTGCAACTAATTTTACAAACACAATCAAGAGTATGAAAAATAACGGGAAATAACTCACTCGGCCATGATAACACCGTTCTTGAATCGGATGGGTCGTTCGGAAATTCCACTTAATTGTAGTAATCCTCGGGATACGGACAATCCTCCTCGTGATTATCTAATCAAGAAGAATACCCAAAATGAGTATTTCATGAAATTCTATCCTTGAAGATTCTAATCTTTTCTTAAAATCGTAGTAAAATCGTATAAGGAGAAATTCCAATTTAAAATGGCCATAATTTGCTCATTTTAACTCGGAATTTCGCATATAATATATCGTTTTCTACCTACTCGAAACGATCTACGCATTTCTAAGCTTTTTTTCCATAAAACTAAGTCGTTTGGGTTCTGAAAAGACGGCGACCAGATTTTCCATGAATTTTGCAAACACTTGTTTTCTTCTTTGTAAACAAAGCTCTTTTGAAAAGATAAATATTTCAATTATTTTGTAAACTTTTTGAAAGGTATATATATATATATTATATTTGTAATGAGTCATAACATATGTATGAAGTAAATGGAATTATCTCAACTTGTAAAAAGTAAGGTTTTTAAAAGTCTTTGAACTCGAGATTCTATTTTATTTTTGAAAGATCTTTTAGTTATTAAGATGAATATTCTATTTCTAAATGGAATCTCTTGTAATTACGTTAATTTCTTAGAGTGTGGTTTTATTTTCTAAACTTGGATTTCAAAAGTAGCAAAATGACATTTTTATTTCTTGTAATGATTCCGAAAGAATTTCTATTTTTTGATAAAAGATAAGTTTTCATAAAACCTTTTGTTTATGTAAGAAAATCATTCCTATGCATGTTCATGGGTTTTTAGAAATCCGTTTTTATATTTATTTCCTTAGAAAGAATCTTTAATTCAAGAAAACATTTTCTTATATATTTTTGTTGAGACAAAAACATTATGTTCATGCATGAATATGAATCATAACTATATAAAGGAACATAATAACTTGAAAGTTTAAATAAATAATAAAGTAAATCAAGTATTGGGACCTTAGCTTCATCAAGGTACCCCGGGACTAAGAAAAGACTAGTCCTAAAAAGAAAAGAAAGAGAAATTGTTTTGACTTGATGAGGACAAGTCTAAGACTAGAATGACTAGTCTTAAAATCAACTTGAAATTAAATAAATTGCAATGAAGTAAATAAATTGCATGAAAGAAAATAAATTGTAAGACAATGAGCTTATATGTTCTAAATAATATATTAGTTATATATAGATATATTAGATAGTAAAGAACATAAAGGAAATATAGAGAAACATAAAGGAATTGATGTTATGAACAAAAACAAAGTATGAACCTATTGTTGTTTTCTTAACCTTTATGGTTTTAGAAAACACACACTAAGTTCATACTAAGTAGATGAACATGAAGAATTCTTGAGAATTTTCTTACCTAAAGAAGCTAAACTAAGAAGACTTCTCTTGAGAGAATTTGGAGAGAAATTTTTGTAGAGTAACTTTAGAGAAGAAGTGGTGTGAAAGAAGTGAAGGTATGATGGGGTATTTATAGGAAAATGTGGGAGATAAATTGTGTTAATTAAATAATTGGAAATTAAAACAAATTGAGCATGAGGAGAGAGATGGCCAGCGCCATTTGTGTGTGTATGGGGAGGAGAGAATTTTTTTTTTTTTTTTGTTATTTTGTTAATTAAAAGTAAGAAATGAAAGATGTGAAGTTGTATTGGAAATGAAAATGTGTAAGAAATAGGTGTATAGGTTGTAAGAATAGGTTATAAGAAAAAGTAGAGATAGATGAATAGTGTAGAATAGTAGAAAATAGTGTAATGTAAAAGTAGACATGACAATTAAATACCATTAGTAAGAAAATACGTGTATAAAAGCGATATCTGATATTTTTAGTTACCGAAAAATTACGAAATTGATATTTTTGGAAATCTTATATTTTTACGAGTCTAACAGTATATTCGGAATATTTTTCCTATTCCGGGCTTCCGGACACATTTTTCAAGAACTGTGTCCGTTCGAGTTCGAAGGACATCCGAATTTCGCGAAACTGAAACTTTTATAAAACCTATGGTTATTACGAACTATTTGAGCTAATTATCCAAACTTCGTTTTTCAGGGCTTGAGAAAACGGCAATGCCGGACTTAAGCTGTTACAGTAAACTAGGGTTTGGTTGACTCTGGAAATCTGGTTGACTTCTGTTTAGGGTTTAAACTATAATTCGGATCCAAAAATTTCGGGGATTTACACTATCAACAACTTAATAAAAATTTTGGAAACCTCATTTTTGCCACTAGAAGTAAAATTTGTAGAAGATCAAAGTTAAAATTAATTTATTTTAGAAAAGAAATTAGAAAACAAAATAAGAATATACTCATTTGTAATATCCTAAGAAATTTTAAACTCTTTCCAAAACACTTAGAAAAGAAATTGTTAAGATTCAAGTTTTCAACATCATAAGATAAATTTTTTACAAAAAATAATCGTTGAGACAATACTATTAAATTTTGCATACAATAAGAATCTCTCTCTCTATATATATATTCAAAAATTTTTCAACCGTATAAATATCCATATCTTAGCTAAAGGATTTTAAGGGTAAAGAAAAGTTTGAAATTTGTGTTTTAAATGATGGGATTTTCGTGGTAATTCTGTATCGATCTTTTTCGCAACCTAAAAGACTTTTTATGACAAACTAACCTTGGAAATAGATAGATCTTTTTTAGTAGGTAGAAAATGGTACATAATATGCGAAATTCCGAGTTAAGTTGAAATTTCACTCTATACGATTTTTGATAAATTTAGTGGAATAGAACTAGTAAGTTTAAGTAAAACTTCCAAGAAATACTCATTTTGGGTATTTCCCTTATATAGGTGACGTGGAGACCGATTTTTAGTGTCCCAAGGATTACTTTTGTAAACCCCTGAAATTTTTATAATTCTTAGAAAATAATCCTAGAAATTAAAAACCAAATCCGGAACCTTGAAAAATTGACCCAAGTTAAAACCAAATTCTAAATAAGATCAAATACGAAAATCCTTAACCTTAAGAAGAAGAAAACCCTCAAAGCAAAATGGAAAATCCAAGAATCGATTGATTCAACATCCATACACCAATCGAATCATCTATTCAATTCCTAACACATAAATCAAGATGATATATCCAAATAACGCTCGACAAAATACTAAAACCTTTAATCCTTCGGTTAATTTTAGAGTCGAAAATTTCAATTTCCACCAAAAGTCAAACTGAGTCAACCCATAACCCTAGACTTGGTTAAACGGTCTCGAGAAATGAAAAATATTAAATAATCATAAATAAAATAAAATAAATCACAGATGTTGAACCAAAAATGTAACATGGAAAAAAAACTCCAAAACTTTATAATCTTACAAATAAATTAACAAGCCGAAAGTTAAACCGGAATCCTAAAAGTCAACGAAGTCTGCACCAAACCCTAGAGTTTAATATCTGGCAATCCCGCACTCTTAAACTCTAAACAAAGAAAGTGAAATAATTGTTGATAATGGTTCGTAATAATATAGGGAAGCTCAAAATATCCGATTCGCAAATTTCTAGTGTCTTTCAGATCCGAGCGAGATCAGTTATTAAAAACCGTACCCAGGTACACTAGTTGGTAAAAATAGTCTGTTAATACCATTAGACTCGTAATAAAATAAGAAATCCAAAAATATCAGCTTCATAATTTTTCGATATCTATAAATATTTGATATAGCTCGTTTACGCGTAGTTTTATTACTACCGATATTTTATTTGTTTAGTCTACTATTTATAGTACCATTCCTACTATTCATTACTATTCATCTATCTTTACTTTTTCTACTACCTATTCTTACAACCTATATACCTATTTCTTACAATTTTTTTCCCATAAAAATTCTACACCACATATTACTAAACTTTTCTTACAAGTTTCTTATAAAATTAATTTTTAATCACTTTTTTCTCTCTCTTCCCTAAGTTGCCGTCCACCCCCCCTCTCTCTCTTTCACTTTCAAATTATTTTCTTTTTTAATTTATTTAATTACATCTAATTTTCACTCCAAAACTCTATAAATACCCGTTCACTCCTTCATTCTTTCACACAACTCATTTTACTACCAAAACTCTCTCAAAATCACCTCTCAAATACTCTCCCCATTATTCTCCCAAAACACTCCCAAGCTTTCTTCTTCTTCATACACAAAACCCATTTACATGTACTACTCTCAACTTCTATTTAGGTAAAAATTCTTTTCATATTTTTACTACATGTCATGTAACTTTACATGACCATAATGTGAGTTTCCTAAACTTAATATTATGAAAGCTACAATATGTTCATGCATTTTTCTCATTCATGAACAACCATTTCTATATTTTTATATTGTTATTATACTTTGCTCATATTATTGCTATTATTATGCTAACTTTTTATTTATATCTAACTAAATTTATATATGTATCTATATATATTCTTTAGAGCATATAAGCTCACTTGTTATTTATTTTTCATGCTTTGTAATTTATTTACTTATTTCATGCTATTTTAAGAATAGTCTTTCTAGTCTTAGACTTGTCTTTATCAAGTCTATATAACTTTTTCCTTCTTTTCTTTTTCTTTTTGGGACTAGTCTATTCTTAGTCTCGGGTTGCCTTGATGAAGCTATGGCTCCCAATACTTGACCGGGTTACCTTGATGAAGCTAAGGTTCTTAATACTTGATGTTATTATTATCTTGCTTATTAGTATTTGCTTCCGATATCTTTCTCATATTCTTATTATTTTACGTGCTCGTGTACGCACATAACCATAATGATATTGTCTCAATAAAGGTTTAGAGGAAAATTTTCTTTAACAAAGGAAATGTGATCAAACTCTTTTACCTTGTAACTTTGTCACTAAATAAAGATTTTGTCAACAAAACATAGAAAAATGACTTTTTTTAACAACTCCTTGTCAAACTAGCCATGAATTTTCGTAGGAAATAACAAGAATGGTTTTTCAAAAAAACTAACTAAGAAAATCAACATTCTCTTTTCATAATAGATAACCTAAGGTTTAGTATTAATAATATGTGATATGCAAGTTTTTCATAAAAAGCTCAAGATTGGAATCTTTTCAAATTCTTAATAAAAACTAAAAAGTAAACTAGTTTTCGAAGTTAAGATAAAATCCATCCATTGATTTATAAACTCACTTAGAAAAATAAAGGTTTCCAAGTTTAAGTAATATACCCGTTTTCAAAGAAATAAACAGAACACAAACTTGATGAATTTCGAAAAACAATAGTTATTATTGACAACATAGGAAAATAATGAAAAATGATTTTTCCTTCCAAATAAAAGTGGTAAAAGACTTAAGAGACCAAGTTAGAAACAAAAATTTATTCTAAAGGGATTAGGAAATGAAAATATAATAGGAAAAAGATTTGTTTATCAAAGCAGTTTCTTTTGAAAGGAGAAATATAAATAACTCAAATTTTATATGATCTCAACAACTTAATAGAAATTTTAGAAATTCCAATCCTTAATACTGGAAGCAAAATTTTCTAAGAAATCAAAGCCAAGAAAAATTTAGCTTACTTTAGAAAAGAAATTAGAAGAAAAAATAAGAAATATATTCATTTACAATAACATAAGAATTTATGAAGTTCTTTAAAACAACTAGAAAAGAAAATATTAAAAATTCAAATTTTCAACATCGTAAGATGAATTACTTTGTGAAAAATAATCGTTGAGACAACACCATTAAATTTTGCATACTATATGAGGCTATATATATATATATATGTTTTGAAAGGATTTTTCTAACTATACAAATATCTACATTTTGTTACAAGTATTTTTGGATAAAGAAAAGTTTGCAAACTTGTGTATTGAAAACTACAATTTTTGTGATGAATTTGTACCCTCCGGTTTCGGAACCCAAATGGCCTTAAATGATAAAAATAACCTTAGAAATGGATAGATATTTTCGAATAAGTAGAAAATGGTACATTATATGCGAAATTTCGAGTTAAAATGAGCAAATTATGGTCATTTTAAGTTGGAATTTCATTCTACGCGATTTTTGACGAACATAATGAAATAGAATTAAAAAGTTTAAGTAGAATTTCTACAAAATACTCATCCCAGGTATTTCTTTTGACTAGGTGACGCGGAATACAAGATTTCCCTTCTTGAGGATTACTGCAACTAAGAAGATTACGAAATGGACGAGTGAGTTATTTCTCTTAATTTCATTACTTGCTTGTGCTTGTAAAATAGTGGCATTAGAAAAACTAAGAAAAGATAAAAATGGACATGTATGGGGAATTTAAGGATATGTATATATGTGATTCTATGCTTATATGATAAAATGAGAATTAAGAATATCACAAATTCGAATTGTTTATCTAAGTATTTTGTTTACTTACATGTATGTTTGCTTATTTTTGCTAAATTATTCGATCGCTCCTAAGAAACCTTAATAAGGTTTGACCTAAGAAAAATAAAATGTTCACGCATGGTATCCATCGAGTCACATTTCTTTTGGAAGGCTGCTACTCCTATGCGTAGAGTTGGATGAGCTGTTATTGTGCTAGGACACGGGCCCTGTTCCTTCCTAGAGAATCCACATTGCTCAGGGAATGCGACTCTAGGTTTGAAGCCGAGCCAACCGAATGCTTTGTGTGAGGACTTGGGAACTAGCAGTAGAAGGTTGAGGATCTTCATCAATAATTCCCTAACCTTCGATACGGAAGGGTAAATCCATTCTATATATGGTTTCCGGATAACTATATATTTTTGTGTAATCATGTTATTGTTGCATAGCATATGTGTAAAAAATTAAATTCTTGTTTGCATTCATGGTGCTAATGAAAAGGAATATCTCACTAAGCTAGTTGTAAGCTTATACCCCCATAGATTTTGTTGAAACAAGTATACCCTTGGCTTTAATCAAAGATCATGACATTAAGGAAGTCATGGATGGATGTTAAACTTTTATGAAGGCAATGAGAACATAAGATGAAGTTATTTTATAAAATTCCTTATATGTAATGTATGCTATGTTAGTATTTTAGAAATTTCTAAGAAGTGTATTTATATTGACTTGAAGACAATAGTGGGGAATGCCCCTAAGAATTGAAATCAACCATGTTTATATTTTATGATAAGTATTCTTGTTGCCTTATTACTTAATCATTATCAATATAAATTGCACTACTCCGATGCGTTCCCTTAGTTGTGATGTACGCCTTATACTTGATATGAAAGCCTTTACGTGACTAAGGTAGTCATTCTTAGGCTTTAGTATTGCGTACAGTGGACTGCTATGTTTAGGGTACCTCCCAGGACGTGATAACTTTAACTAGAATTTTCTGCTCAAATGGCCAAATAAGTTTATTTCTTACATTTTACACTTATGTTTTTGCTTGTAAAAAATTAATGCATTATAGTTAGGGAAAGATAAAGTGGAAAAGTGCATGTGCTTTACTTATATGATTGAAATTACGTTTAAGCATATTGAGGCAAGAATTGATCGTAATGAATGTTTGATTTAGTATAGGAATGATTGTCTGTGAATTCTATGAATATGTAAGCCCCGGAAAATTTCAGTAAATAATTTCAAGATGAACTTCGAAAACAAACCTTAAAAATCACTCCAAATTAAAACCGAATTTCAACTAGTCCTAAATCACGAATGAATTCGGAAACTTCTTAATCTTGAGAAAATGAAAATCCTTAAAAACAAAATAAGAAATCACATACTACAATTCCAAAACCACTACGTACGACAAATTCCATACGTGACTCCAATTTATAAAATCGGGTAATATAGATCCAAAAGAAAAAATAATAATAATAATAATAAAAAGAATTATTAAAAAGTAAATAACGATTAACTTTCGGAAATGAAACCCAATTCAAAAATTCCGAAAATGTTAAAATATATTAAATACTTACAAAAATAAAATTTAAAATAAATTTCTCAAATTAAATATATTGTATAAACATAAATATCAATTTCCAAATTGGCAAAGGCCTAAACGGGAAATCACCCGGAAATCCTAACCGGAATACAATAGTGTAAGTCCGGCAATCTAGCGCCCCTAGCCCTAGAGGCCGAGATGTAGTTTAAATATGTAGAATACTCATAGTAATATGAGTTTGTTTAAAATATCAGATTAGTAAATTTTTGACCTATTTCGAACCGTTCGGATACAGACTTCGAAAAGCGTGTCCCGGGGCTCGAGATATCGAAAATATACCAATATTACCATTAGACTCGTAATTCCATAAGATTTTAAATATATCAGTTATGAAATTTTTCGGGTTATAAAAGTTACAGTTATAACCTTTTTATCGTATTTTCATTATTACCGGTAATTGAATAGTCTTTTGCACTATTCATTTTTATTTCATTACAAAATTTTATTATTCTTATAAAGCCTTTATAGTTTTAGATAAATATTTTATATGTTATAGAAAATTTTGTTTTTCTAAAATTTAGATCGTTTCGGGTCTTTGCGGGATCAGATTCTGTTTAAGACCCGATACTAAAAATAAAATAAATTAATTTAATAATTGAAAAATATTTTAAAAATTTTATTTTCATAAAATAATTTTTAGAATTTTTGGGTTATAAAAATATCAATTATAGCCATATTCGCTTATTTTGATCATACCGGTAACATATTTGTTAAATTACTAAAATAATTCAAATAATTATTTAATTTTAAATATGAAAAATCTGCTACAAATATTTGGAATAAATTTTCTAATTTATTTTATTTTAATTTATTTTATTAATAAAGTATTTTACAACCCATACCTTCAAGTACACCTTACACATATCACTTCATTTTCACTTTAATCTTTCTACACATTATCCCACAATTGATGGCAGATTTTTGACCCTATTTATGGCTGCTATTGTCCTTTATTTGACTATTTTGACCAATTTAATTATATTCTACTCCTTCTTAAGAAAGCTACATAATACATTTATTACACAAATCAATTTCAAGTCAAAATTCAACCAAAACCTCTCTCTCCTCTCTTTAGAATTCACGTGCAGCATGGGTCCTTGGCTCCTTGTTTTATTTTTTTTCCCTTTCATTCAATACAATTCTAACTCCATTTAATGCCTCTTTATTATTTCCTTTCATTTCCTTTTTGAAACCCTCTCTCTTTTCCTCTTTTTCCTCTCTTTCTTCTTCTTCTTGTTCATGTTTCTCCAATAAACAAGCTGCCCCCTTCTTCTTCCATGGCTTCCACACTTCATTTTTAAAGATTTTCTAAGCAAATCTTCATCCCAAAGCTCCATAGGTGATATAGGTAAAGTATAATGAAGGTTTCATGCATCAAATGAACTTCCATAAGCTTAAAAGCTTAGGATGATGATGCCAAAAATGAAATCTTTCTCTTCTCCACTTTTATTACCTTGTATTATAATTATTTTCTTGTTTAAAGTTATTATATTTTGTAGATCTAACTTTTTATGGCTTTGATTTTTGTTTATGCCATAGATCTTGTTATTTAAGTTGTTATTTTTGTTATTCCTTATGATTTATGCATAGATCTAGCATTCACATGTCTATCTTAGTGATTCATGCATGTAAAACTAGTTTAGAAAACTAGATCTAAAGTTTTGAGTTCATAGATGCATTAGATCTTTGTTTATGTTCATGAACAACTTGCTATAGCTTGATGATGGTAGGAAAGTTGTAGGAAACTCAAGATCTATTTTTTTCAACAAAAATCAATTTTGAAAATTCGGATGAAAATGGAACCATATTTAGAAAAGTGGTTTTTCAACTTCAAAATGTGTATTTTTCATTTAAAATGAAGGGCTTAGGGTATAGATACATAAATGAAAGATTTTGATAAGAAAGTTTAGATCATGAGTTTAAGTTTGTTTTCATGGTTTTATGTATGTTCATATTATGTATAGATCTTAGTTATGAACTGAACAAAATTGTGAAATTCGTATTTTGGCAAGACCATATTTAAAAACCACTTTCCAAGTGTCAAAATGTAATTTTTACTTAAGAAAATGAAGGCTTAATATATGTATATCATCAAGACTTCTTTTTACAAGAATCAAAAGTGATTTTCAAAAGTTATTTTCAAAATAAAAATTCATTTTCGGATTTTGGCCAAGGCCTATTTTAAAAACATGTTTTCCAACTCAAAAATGAAGTTTTTATTTAAGAAATGAAAGGCTCATAAGATATGATATGTAAGGAATGGATTTTCATGAGCTTAGATAGATTTTATCAAAAGATATAACCAAAAATGAATTTTGTAAATTCGGATCCCAACTAAGACCAATTTTTAGAACCCATGTATCAACTCCAAAACTCATGTTTTATGTGAAAAATGAAGTATATAGGTAATAGATATCATTAAGCAATGATTTTTACAAGTTAAAATGAGTTTAGGCATGAGTAAGGTGTTAAACAAGTAATGGAATTAAAATGAAAAATTTTGAGTTAGTGATCAATTGTCAAATTCGTAATTTGAGATGATGCATAAGTAATCACTTAGTATTTGAGCTCAAATTGCAAGTTTTATATGTTAAATGAAGTCCTTAGACAATAGATATAGTAAAGCTTCAAATTTTAATGCATTAAACAAGTTTTTCCCAAATGAATCATTCAAAAAGTGGATTTTCTAAAATTCGGATTTTTGAATAAATCATATTGGAAAACATATTTGCAAAGTGTAAAATGCAAATTTTTGTGTAAGAATGAAGTCCTTAGTAGTTATACATGGTTGAGCCTTAAATTTCTAAGTATCAAATGATTTTTACTTAAAGGAATCACTCAAAAACTAATTTTTGTAAAATTCGGATTTTGGAATCAACCCCACTTGAAAACATGTTTACAAAGTGCAAAATGGAAATTTTTATGTAGAAATGAAAGTCATAAGTAATAGATATAATGAAGACTCAATTTTAACAAAAATAATTATATTTTCTTAAGCAATAAATCCCAAACGAATGGAAATGATCAAAGTTAGAAAACTAGATTTTTCAAAAAGTAGTTATAGTTGAAGTCTTGTAAAATAAAGAGTTCTAAAATTTTCTTTTGCAAAAATCATCAAGACCATGCATACATGAAACTCATTTCATGCCATTCATGTTAGGAAATCATTCATATTGCATGTATGGCTAATTTATACAATAAAAACATTACAAACATTTACAAAACTATTTTTCGGAATCGGAAACCGTTACTGATCAGATCTGATCCCTCTGTTCCGAGACCTAAATGTTTTCAAAACTTGAAAATAATATTAGAAATAGATAGATCTTTCGAAGTAGATAGAAATCGATATATAATTTGCGAGATTCCGAGTTAAAATGACCAAGTTATGGCCGTTTTAAGTTGGAATTCCCGCTTAGGACGAGAATTACAAATTTGATAGTTTGTATGAGATAGCTTGGACTAGTTAAGTGATGAAATACTTATTAGGGTATTTCTTCCTTCTTAGGTGACCCCGATACGACGATTCCCTACCACCGGATTACTTGTACTAAGAGACCGGTGATCCAATGGCCGAGTGAGTATTACTTCCGATTTCATTTATTGTATGTGATTGTAATAATAGTTGCACTAGGTATTTGGTAAAGATAAAATGGATATGCATGATGGGGACGAATGGGAAAGATGTATGCTTGTTGTTGATATGAGAAATGGAATGTAAGAATATCGAAGCCGAGTGATTAACTATTGCCTGTATAGATGAATTAGAATTGATTGTCTGCGATTATTGACTGATCACTTAAAAGAATTGGTATAATTGATTATTTGGAATTGAAGATGAAATTGAACTCATTCATACACGATGGGGATGGAGCATTAGCATTTGTCGGTTTATCGTTGTACCTTAAACGATTTTATAGTTTATAGTTGTCCGTAAGCTGAAACGGTCTCGGTCGTACCGCAGGATTCGTTAATCTGCTAACCCGGGATGGAGGGCGCAAGTCCATCCACATATGATTTCCGGCAGGTCATATGTTTGTTGAATTCACGAGTTTGATGCATATCACTTGTCTGACTAATCACTTGATTGTATGATGTGTTATAAATGTAATCCTGGAAGTTTTCACTCACTAAGCTAGTGTAGCTTATACCCCTATAGTTGTTTAAATGAACAGGTTATCTCAAGAATGCAAAGTGGGGACTGAATTGGTTGGAGCCGGGTATGACTCCGGGGTTCCGGCAAGACATAAGAATGTTTGAAGTTATTAGCTAGGTTTTCCTATTTGCCTTGTAATAGTTTATGTAGTAGAATCTTTTGATGAATTGTAATTGAAGTTAATGAGTTGTATTTTGAAGAAAGAATAGTATTATAAAATGTTTAAAAATAGTGAATTGAATTTCCTTTACATTGTTCTCAAGTTGTATCAACATAAAATGCATTACTCCGATGAGTCTCCTCCATGTGTTAGACGCCTTGTACATAGTATGGAAGCCTTCGCGTGACTGAGGTGGTCATTCTTAGGCTTTAATATTGTGTACGGCGGACTACCACGTTTAGGGTACCCTTCGGGGCGTGACAAAATACCCATAAAATGTTTAATCATGTGATGAGTATTTAATTAAAATTAATCCATGCATATAATTGGGTAAGTTCATTGCATTTATTACTATATCCTTGGTGGACAAAGAGATAGTAAGGTGGTTCATAGAGCCTATAAGATTTATAAAATGGCGAGGGTTGCCTGGTTAAATTACAGTGAATAAGACACCCGAATAAAATGTGTTTTACAGCTGAGTAGTGGCTCGAACAAAACTACAAAGGAATTATATTTATAAAAATCGGTTTATTCAATCTGTAAAACGTAAACCTGAATGAAGGGGTAAATCCATTCAACATATGATTCCTGAAAAATCATATGTATTACTTGCTCATGTTCTTGTGCATCTCATATGGTTGTTTAAAGTTACTTGCTTTGAATATTGGTTGTTGAGTGTTCAATTGTAGAAATAATTCTCACTAAGCGCATAGCTTATACCCTCTTAGATATCTCCTGTAGTACTCATATCTTTGGTAAGAGTCCACGAGATACTACACTCAGGTAATACCTCTTGGAGCCAAGAGTTCTTTGGTTAGAATTCAAGAATTAAAATTAGAAATAGATTTCCAAGTAGGAATTCAAAAATGTAAACGGACTTTGATAGAATTAGATGCTTTATAGGGGAATGCTCCTTAATGTTTTTAAGACTCTTTATATATCTTTTAAGAACCTTGATCTTATTGTTATGATTTACTTTCTTAATTGCTATTAAGTATAACTGCCTAGATGACTTGATCCAAAGATTGGTCCGCTATGATCGTGAAAGTACGTTTTACACCTGATATCGAAACTTTTGGGATGACTAAAGTTGTCATACTTAAGTCAACATGAAATGTTGTCTTTGGAATCTTTTATTAATAGGAAAATTTCTATTCAGGTTTTAGGCTATTAACGAGCTTACGACTACTCATAGTTCTAATATAGGGTTTTTGACTACTTATAGATTCCATATCTATTGTGAATTCTATTATTACTATTGTTATATTATAATGAAAAATTCTTGGGGATTACACCGCATCATTGACAGCACTTGTTTTCAACAAAGAGCACACAAAATTTATGGAGATTTGGTGCCATTTCCATTCTCGAACTGGTAACTATTGTAACAAATCTCCCGGTCACTAGTGCTATACCTTTATCCTTTAACAAACTTCACATTGTGCAACATAATGGGGAATATCCGTTTTCATCCCCTTTCACCAATATCCAATCTTAAATTCTTGATAGGTTTTAGTCTCACTAGGGTGAACTATATGCCCTAAATAATGTGCTTCATACATTAATTCTTTCCTTAACTCTGGCTCCTTTAACACACACAACCCATTATTAATCCAGAGAACTCCTTCCTCATCAACTCCTAATCCGTTATATTTTCCTTGGGTAAATCCTTAAATGATGTCTTAGATTTTAGAGTCTTGTTTTTTATGCTTTCTTGATCCATCGTATCAACATTGGCTCCACCACCAAATTACTAGAAGAGACGGGGGTAATCACTTACAACCTTGTCTCTTCAAGAGACAATGTCAACTTAACTAAATCTAAGATTATTCTTATCGCAGTGGTATTTTTATAATTTTTAAATATATACATATATTAATTTCCTTTTCCCATGGATGAAGAGTAGAAAGGTGCTAATATCCAGCATAAGTAAAGAAAGAAGAGATATGTAAACCCCTAAAATTTTCTTAATTCTTAGAAAATAATCCTAAAAGTCTAACACCAAAATCAAAACCTCAAAAAGCGACCCAAGTCAAAACCAAATTCTAAATAAGGTCAAACACAAGAATTCTTAAATCTTGAGAAAAGAGAACTCTTAAAACAAAATAGAAAATCCAACTATCGGTTAATTTGATATCCGCACCAATCAAATCATCTATCTGATTCCTAACACGCAAATCAAGACGACATATCCAAATAATGCTCGATAACAAAATACTAAGACCTTAAATCCTTCGATGAATTTTAGAATGAAAAGTTTCAATTTTCACAAAAAGTCAAACTGAGTCAACCCATAACCCTAAACTCGATTAAACGATCCCGAGAACTGAAAACTATTAAATAATCATAAATAAAATGAGATAAACCATAGATATCGAATTAAAAATATAATACGGATAAAACCCCAAAATTTTATGACCCTATGAATAACTCAACAAAATCGGAAGTCAAACTAGAACCCTAAAAGTCAACAAACCTTACAACAAACCCTAGTGTTTAAGATCTGGCAATCCCGCGCTCTTAAAACCTAGACAACAAAATGAAAATAATTGTTGATAATAATTCGTAATAATATAGGAAAGCTTAAAAATATTAGATTCACGAATTTTTAATGTCCTTCGGATCCAAACGGGATCAGTTTTCAAAAACATGTCCTGGTACATCGGATGGAAAAAATATTTTGTTAATACCAATAGACTCATAAAAATATAAGGAATTCAAAAATATCAGTTTTAGAATTTTTCGGTAACTAAAAATTATAGATATCGACTTTATATGGTGTTTTTATTACTACCGGTATTTTATTTGTCTAGTTTACTATTCATAGTACTTTTCTACTATTCATTGCTATTCCTCTATCTCTACTTTTTCTTACTATCTATTCTTACACTTACATACCTATTTCTTGCAATTTCTTTTCCCATAAAAATTCTATACCACATATTACTAAGCTTCTCTTACACTTTTCTTCTAAAATTAATTTTTAAACAATTTTCTCTCCCTCTGTCTCTTGTTGCCGTCCACACTCCTATCTTATGTTCAATTATTTTCTTTTTTAATTAATTTAATTACATCTAATTTTTCCTCCAAAATTCTATAAATACCCCATTCCTCCTTCATTCTTTCACACAACTCATTCTACTACCAAAACCCTCTTTCACTAGATACTCACAAAATTTTTCTCTATACACAATCCAACTACCATTTGTCAATAACTACATAGACATACATTCACTATCATCTTCATACTACATAAACACTTTAGGTAAAATTTCTTCCAACCATTTAATTTATTCATGTTATGTAACTTAACATGACTATGGTGTTATTTTGAAACTCATATGAGTAATAAAAGCAACAATATGTTTATGTTTTGTTCTTGTACATGAAATTCAACTTTTATTATGTTTTTATTATGTTCATATATATGTTGATTTCATTGTTGTTATTATGCTAATTTCTTATTCATATCAAACTAAATGTATGTTTATGTATATATATATATATATATATAATCTTTAGAGCATATAAGCTCACTTGTTATTTATTTAATTTCATGCTTTACAATTTATTTATTTCATGCTCTTTCAAGACTAGTCTCTCTAGTCTTAGACTTATCCATATTAAGTCAAAACAACATTTTCTTTATTTTCCTTATTCTTTTTTAAACTAGTCTATTCTTAGTCCCGGGAAGCCTTCATGAAGTTAAAGCTCCAATACTTGACAAGGATACCTTGATGACGCTAAGGTTCTCAATACTTGAAATTTTAATTACTTTGCTTATTATTATTTGTTTATAGTATTTTCTCATATCCTTATTATTTTACATGCTCATAATACTTGCATCTACATAATGTTATTGTCTCAACTAAATTTAAAAGTAGAATCTTACTTTATTAAAGGAACTTAAAACTAAATTTTCTATTAAGTGGCTTGTCATTAAATAATGGAGTTATTATCAACAACATAGAAATGGAAGTAATACAAATTTTTTCAAAGTTTTCTCCTATAACAAAGATAGCTTTACTAAGGAAAAATAAGAAATAAACACTTTCTTTGTATATTATGGAAACCTAAGTTTTAGTAAAATAATTTGTTAGTATTCAAAGTTTTCACAAAAAGTTAAGGTTAAACTTTTTTCAACTCCATAACAAAACCAAGAAACAAACTAGTTTTAAAGTTAAAATAAAATCAACTCATAAAGTTATAAACCCACTTAGAAAAATAATGATTTTCAAGTATCAAAGAAGGAACTTATTTCCAAAGAATACAATTGTGATAAGATAAAAAACAAAGGATTTTATCAATAAAAAAGATTCTTTTCAAATAAAATTTGTAGAGGAAATAAAAGACCAAGTTTTAGAAAACAAGAACTTATATTTTAAACAAGAAATATAAAAGAAAATACTCATTTTCTAAACTATTCTAAATACTAATTTATAAATAGGTTTTCGACAACTTAATAGACTTTTGATAATTTTGATGTTTTATCACTAGAAGTAGAAATTATAAAAGACTAAAGTTAAAGGAAAATTTACTTGTTTTGGAAAAAGGAATGAGGAAATAAAATAAAGTAAAAATATACTCATTTATAATAACCTAGGAAAATATAAAGTTTCTTCGAAATACTTGAAAAAGAAATTTGTCAAGTTAAGTTTTAATACTTCAAAATGAATTGTTTTATGAAATAAATTGTTGAGACACTACCATTAAAATTTTTGCATATAAAGTGAGCTTATCTATATATTAAAAGAATTTATCAATCATATATATATATATATATATATTTTATCAAAAGATTTTTTAATGAAGTTGTGTTGGAAAATAGTTTTGCAAAATCTAAAAATATTCGTTTTAAATATGTATCCTATGGTTTTGGAAACCAAATGACCTTATATGACAAAAATAACCTTATAAATGGATAGATCTTTTCGAATAGGTAGGAAACGGTATATTATATGCAAAATTCTAAGTTAAAATGAGCAAGTTATGGCCATTTTAAATTGCAATTTCATTTTATGCCATTTTGACAAACATAGTGAAATAGAATTAGAAAGTTTAAGTAGAATTTCTATGAAATACTCATCCCGGGTATTTCTTTTGTCTAGATGACGAAGGATACGAGGTTACCCTTCCTGAAGATTGCTATGACTAAGAAGATTGTGAAATGGACGAGTGAGTTATTCCTCTTAATTTCGTTACCTTACTTATGCTTGTAAAGTATTGGCATTAGTATACTAAGAAAAGATAAAAATGGATATGTATGGGGAATTCGGGTATATGTATATATATGTGTGATTCTATGCTTATGTGTGAAATGAGAATTAAGAATACCGTAACTTCAAATTGCATGTTTAAGTGTTTTGTTTACTTACTTATATGATTACTTATCGCTTGCCAAATTGCTTGATCGCCCCCTAATAAACCTTAATAAGGTTTGGCTTAAGAAAAATAAAACACTCACGCATAACATCCATCGAGTCACATCTCTTTCGGAAGGCTGCAACTCTTACTCGTAGAGTTGGATTGGCTGTTATCGTGGTGGGTCACGGGCCATGTTCCTTCCCAGAGAATCTAAATCGCCCAGGGAATGCGACTCTAGGTTCGGAGCCGAGCCAACCGAACGCTTTGGGTGGGAACCTGGGGACTAGCAATAGAAGATCGCAGATCTTCATCACCAATTCCCTAACCTTTGATACGAAGGGGTAAATCTGTTTTATATATAGTTTGCAGATAACTATATATATTTGTGTAATCATGTGATTGTTGCATTGAATGCATAGCATATGTGTGAAAATTTAAATAACTTGTTTAAAACCATGGTGGGAATGAAAAGGAATACCTTACTAAGCTAGTTGTAGGCTTATACCCCATAGATTTTGTTGAAACAGATATATCCGTGGCTTAAATCAAGGATCATGACATTAAGGAAGTCATGAAAGGATGTTAAACTCTTATGAATGTAATGGGAACATAAGATGAAGTTATCTTGTAAGGTTCCTCATATGTAATGTATGTTATGTTAGCGTTTTGGAAATTCTAAAATGTATATTTATTTTGATTTGAAGACAATAGAGGGACATATCCCTAAGAATTGTAATTTACCATATTTATATTTTATGATAAGTATTCTCTTTGCCTTGTTACTTATTCATTATCAATGTAAATTGTGCTACTCGGATGCGTTCCCTTGGTTGTGATGTACGCATTGTACATAGTATGGAAGCCTTTGCATGACTGAGGTAGTCATTCCTAGGCTTTAGTATTGTATACGGCGAACTGCCACATTTAGGGTATACCTCGAGACGTGACAAGATATATGGTAGAATATTATGCACAATTCATCTTTACATAATTTAACCATAAGCAGACTGGTTTCCTAGTTCCACTAATTATTAGTTTTTAAGCAATTATGAATTACTTTTGCCAATGGCTTTCTAGTGACATCGTACCTAGCCTCTTAAATAAGATATACTAAGTTGGAAGCCTTTCTTCTCATTATATTGGCAAAAAATAAATAAATAAGTAACTATTCTTTTAATTTTCATTATCCTCCTTAGCCTTTCATGTGTAACAATATAATTTAGATTTTTGTCAAAAGAACAATGAAACATCGTAGTCATAATTCCTATTAGTACCCCTAAGTCCAAGGCTCTCTTTCGGTCCACTTCCTAACAATTGATTCAACCCTTTGCTACTTAAACAACAGATCATTAAACTATTAAACACCACACTTTCAAATATATGAGCTATCTAAAAGAATAAGGAGACATTGTAGTCGCAGTACCATTTTAGTACCCACAGGTCCAAGGCTCTCTTTTGGCCTACTTCCTAACAACTGATCCAGCCCTAAGCTGCTCAAACAACACATTAGAAAACCATCAAACACCACACTTTCAAATATAATAGCTAGCCTCCTGGACAAAGTCGCTTATCGCTAGAAGAGACATAACCACTCCAACTTCTTCAACTAGCGATAACAGATAGATAAAACTTAATAATTCAAGTGTGAAACATCTAATTCTAGTTTCCAATATGCCATCTGCCTCTGGCCACTTGTGCTCTTCTCCACCTCTGAACATCCCTCATCTTAGTGAAAATCCTGCAAATCTAATCAAGCTTATGAGACTGATAGGTGATCAGGTTTGTAGTTGAGGGATTCTCCCTAAGAACTATTTCATAACATAACCATCACAGAAAGAGTCCATGCCTTCAGTCAAAAGTTGCTAGAAGAGGCTCCCAGCAGCTGCACCACTTCTTTTAAGTCTCTTTTCTCAAAGTGATGTTGATTGAATTTTTGGAGTTTGGCTTTTCTTTTATGTTTAAGGAAAGCTCATGTCATTATGGGGGAATTTGTGTCCTCATTTTTCTTGTTGTATCTTATGTGTATTAATTAGAAAGATTGGTTTTGATTGGCTAAAGATTTGAATGTTCGTTTAATGTTGATGTGTAGCGTATATGTGTAAGGTTTCTTGCGACAATTTTTGAAGGGTTTTCTAGAGCTCATTTGTTTGTTTGTTCATTAAGTTCATTAATTGTAGAGATAATTGTGAGATATTATATTATTGGTTGATGTTGATGTGTTGTTGATCTTGGGGGATTTGCATTCACGGCACAAGGGTCTTAAAGTTTGTTTTAAATCTTGTCATATTTAATGCAAAGATTTTATCTAGATTTAGAAGAAAGGTCATTATCATGAGTCAACAGTTGGATTTGAAGATCTTTTGTTCACTTCTATAGGCAATTTAGTGCCATTTCTTTCTCTCTCTCTCTCTCTCTCTCTCTCTCTCCTCTCTCCTCTCCTCCCCCTCCCTCCTCCAAAGACGGTTCAAGCTTCTTCTTGGAGCATTTATCACATTTTAAATTCATTTGATAAGCTTATGACCTCTAAATGTCCCTTATATAGACTATAACATAGTTTATTTGACATATGCATTTAAATGTAGTAGTTGGTTTAAGAAAAATCGTTAAAATTTCATCTAAGGCCTCTACATAAATCCTAGGTTATTCTTGAATTGAAATATAAAATTTAAAGTTTACGCAATTGAATATTTTAGGGTTTACCTTATGCAATTAAGGTTTCTGGGCATAAAGGGTCTACTTAAGGTTTTGACATCACCAAACTCTAATATTGTAATTAACATGTTTTGAAATCAAACTTTTATTTGAAGTCTAGATTTTAGATATTGATCTATTTTTGTCATATCGCGTATTTAGTAACCTAGCGATTCATCTTTGAATTATCGTTTTATAATCAATAGGTCTTATAAATAAATCATCTTCCATTGTGCTTGAAATCTAAAGCCAATTATGATTGCTAGTTAAGTTATTAATTCAAGACATAAAATGTTGTCTTTGGTATCTTTTATTAATAGGAAAATTTTATTTGGGTTTAGGCTATTAATGAGCTTATGACTATTCATAGTTCTAATTTAGGGTTTTTGACTACTTATAGATTCCTTATCTATTGTGAATTCTACTACTACTGTCCTAATATTATAATGAAAAATTCATGGGGGATTACACCACATCATTGCTAGCACTTGTTTTCAACAAAGAGCACACAAAATCTATCGAGATTTGGTCCCATATTCATTATAGGACTGGTAATGGTTGTTACAAACCTCCTGGTCACTAGTGCTCTGCCTTTATCCTTTAACAAACTTCACATTGTGCAACATAATGGAGAATAACCCTTTTCATCCCCTTTCACCAATATGCAGTCTTAAATTCTTTATAGGTTTTAGTCTCACTAAGGTGAGCTATATGCCCTGAATAATGTGCTTCATACATTAATTCTTTCCTTAAATCTGGCTCCTTCAGCACACACGACCTATTATTAATCCAAAGGACCCCTTCCTCATCAACTCCTAATCCTTTATATTTTCCTTGAGTAAAGCCTTAAATGATTTCTTGAATTTTAGAGTCTTGTTTTTTTGTGTTTTCTTGATCCGTTCTATCAACATTGGCTCTACCACTAAATTGACTATCTCTATTTTTAGCTCTTGCACAGTAAATTCCAAGTTTAACTTCTTAGACTCCTTAATGAGTTTTCTTTGTTTCAATAGAGGTGAAGCAACTTTCCCATGGCTTGCTCAGCTTAAAGCATCTACAATAGCATTAATCTTACCTTGGTGGTAGTTTATACCTAAATCATAATTCTTTATTAATTCTAACCAGCATCATTGTCTCATATTCAACTCCTTCTAAGTGAATAGATATTTGAAGCTTTTATGCCAATATAGATTTCATACCTCTACCCATATAGACAGTGTCTCCAAATCTTTAAAGCAAAAACAATAGCTATTAATTCCAAATCATACGTTAGGTAGTTTATTCATGTGTTCTACGTTGTCTAGAAGCGTATGCAGCTACTTTTCTATTCCGCATCAATACGCATCTCAATCCATTATTTGACGCATCACTATAGATACCATCTGGGTCCTTGTCATTAAGTAACACTAACATTGGTACCGATATTAATCTTCTTTTCGATTCTTAGAAACCTTGCTCCTTCTTATCATTCCACTCAGACTTCTCATTCTTAATCAACTTAGATAATAATTATGATCATAGGTAATTAACCCATGATTAATTAAGAGTTGGTCAATCAAAGAATAAGGCTTTGTTTGTTTCTCTTTTTCTTTTTTTTTTGTTTTGACATCTTAATTTTATCATTTTCAAATATATTTTTGCTACAAACCAAAACAGATATTTTACTTTAAACAGATCAAACAAATCAAATACAGATATGATACTGACTGGGTTAGGCTGTATGGGCAAATCAATCTAATGACTCAAAGTTAGGTTTTCAAAAATTTTATAAAAACATGTGCTAATAAGTAATGTTTAACTTCAGTCGCAATACCAACATAAGCAAGCATACCTACCAAAGTAGCATAGAAAGTATTAGGTGTATTTCTTGAAGATCATTAGTATCTACCTTACTCACTTTTAATCTATTATCTAGCCAAAGAAAAAACTTAGCAAAACATTATGAAAAGGGAAAAAAAAAAGATAAGGTTAATTCTAATTATATACATGTTTTCAGCAAAAATTTATAAGATAAGTCTGCTAATGTAAAAATGATCTTAGGCTTTGGTTCACCAAGTCCTTATCATATAATTTCTTAACAAACTTAACGAGTTGTTTACTGGATATACTTGTACTTTCAAATTCACTAAGGTAGGTTAAAGCCTCTCTCAAGGTCAAGACCTCCATATCTAATTAGACCACCAGAATCTCTTCACAAACTATCAACAATCTAGATCCGCATAAAGATTAATAATTGTTTGATTAAAACCCATTTTAATGAATTTAAAATCAAGTGACAAAAAATTTCACTATCTCCATCTCTATGTGATTATAAGTAACTTCATTAACAACCTAGGTTCATTTAAAAGAACGATTTCTCAATTTATTCAATTGAAATCAGACATGAATCTACATTATACACTCACATAAACCCACGAATTAAGGTTATACCTACTAATTAAAAGTACCAAGATAATATTTAATTAAAACACATTAAAATCACATAAATCAAGTCTTTGATTCACAAACTCTAAGTTAAAATGATTATGTCTCCATGGATATGAACATTAAACACAAATTTAGGAGAAACAATATGAAATATAGATATAATTTTTTATTAAGTACAAAATCTTACAAAAGCAAACTTTGGGTTCAAATGGATTTACCTATAAAACTTGAATTTTTTTGAAAAAAAAAAGTTTTTCGCACTAGAAATTCTCACTCTATTCTATTCTATGTTAGAAATTTGTTACATATAGTATAATATTGTTACAATGTTTGTGCACGCTTATTTATTGGTGTCGCATAGAAGTCGTGAAGATTTTATTCGTTGACATGGTAGATTCTTTTTAACAAACTTTCCACGAATCTTCACACATATTATTATAGGATAGGTCTTTTGTTGCGATCAAGATCGTGGCCTTGAAAATTAGCTATGGAAAATGTTGTATTCTTTTAGTTAGAGGCACGATTTGTCTCAACTAGAACCACGAGTGTGATTTACACTTTTGCCTTGTATTCTTGCCCTTCGTTTATTCCTTAAAGGTGCAATTTGAGTCTATCTTCAAAAAGCTTTGTTGTTTTGCTCCAAATCTAGTTTAAATCACTTTATTTCTTCTTTTTTATGATCTTAGAAGCTAAAAAACAACATTTAAACAATAATAGTATAGATTTATAGAAATTTATCAATTAAATGAATCAAATAAAGCATGAATTCTTATAGATTAAATAGAATATAAATAATTTATCAGATATGAATGAAGATTAGAAAATTCAAACAAACCCATCACTAATGGGTTAGTTTGTCTAAACCTACATACTAACTCAAGCCTAGATAATTAATTAGATAGCTTTGGCAAGTATTAAACAAATAACATAAAAACATAAGAAACACATTCCTTTAACCATGTAATTAATGTATGAAAATGGGTTGAGTCCAAAATAATGATCCATGAACTTATGGTCCCTAAATTTAATTATTGTAATAGACTAACAATCATGTCATGGGTAGGCCAATGATATGTTAATAGCCACCCTAATATGGATTCTTAGACTTATGGATAGATTATTATCAATTTGAGTTACTTGGATAAAGAACAAAGGCATCTTGATTAAGTAAGTAGTAATTACGTATTGTATGTTAAGATAGATAAATAAAATCAAACTAATACTTAAACTTGACATATAATTACGTGTTGTTTGTTGCATGGTTGCATGTTCTAGCAATGGCAACTTTGGATTGGGTTGCAAGCCTAATTGCAACTTCAAGATGATATGGTAATTTGACCCCTTAAGCTTCCATGGAATACATGGTACGACTTGGTAAGCAGTCAATAGGGAGCTTTGAGGTAACTATAGTCAATTGGAGTTGAAATAAAGTTGTAATGAGGTTATACAAGAGAATGGAACTAGGATAAAGCATTGCAATGGACTTTGCTCATCAATAGCTAGTTGTGAGGAGCGAACCAAACTAGACTACTTCTCTTTTTCTTTTCTAGTAAGTACTAAAGCCTTGTCAATCTCTAATGTATAATTCGAAAGCCACTAGGTTCTTAGGTTTCTCTAGTTGTAAATTGTGTTCACTTGTTATGGCCTTAGTTTAATTCTAATTATAGGTAAGTATTTTTTATGAAAATTAACCTTGTCAGAAAGTTTTACAAGTATATAAAATTAACCAAATCTTGGAAAATCAGACAAATATCTACTAAAAGTTTATACAATTAATAAGGATTCCATAAATAAATTTGAATTACAAACCCACCTAACTAACGTGTGCTCTGCATATATTGCTTAAGTGACATACTAGTACATTCCATGCACTAAGGACGTGATGTCACTTTAACTCGCCGATTTGTGGGATAATATATTTTATTTCCGTCAAGGATGAAGGGATTAAGGAAAAAAAATGCTAACTTTTAAAAAAAAAATTACACAAATCAAGTAAGATGAAAAAAATCCTAAAAATAAACAACTTAAACTCGTGTCTTGAAGAGATGATATAAGTAGTTGTTGCATTTACAGCAACCTCGTCTCTTGAAGAGATGACTCTTGACGAGATTAGGACAGAATGAACCTCGTCTCTTCAAGAGATAAGGTTGCTGTAAAAATACAACAACCTCGTTCTTGAAGAGAGGAGGTTGATTGAAGAGATAAGATTGATCACTTACAACTTATCTCTTCAAGAGATAATTTCAACTTACTTAAATCTAGGATTATTTTCATTCCAATAGTATTCTTATATTTTTTTAAAAATATACATATTAATTTCTTTTTCCCATGGATGAAGAGTAGAAAAGTGCTAATATCTAGCACAAGTAAAGAAAGAAGAGATAAATGGTAGAATATTTTGCACAATTCATCCATACATAATTTAACCATAAGCAGACTGGTTTCCTAGTTCCACTAATTATTAGTTTTTAAACAATTATGAATTACTTTTGCCAATGGCTTTCTGACATCATACCTAGCCTCTTAAATAAATATACTAAGTCGAAAGCCTTTCTTCTCATTATAATGACAAAAAATAAATAAATAAATAAATAACTATCTTTTAATTTTCATAATCCTCCTTAGCCTTCCATTTGTAACAATATAATTTAGAGTTTTGTCAAAAGAACAATGAAACATCGTAGTCACAACACCATTTTAGTAACCCTAAGTCCAAGGCTCTCTTTCGGTCTACTTCATAACAATTGATTCAGCCCTCAAATGCTCAAACAACACAACACAAAACTATTAAACACCACACTTTCAAATATATTAGCTATCCAAAAGAACAATGGAGACATCGTAGTCGCGGTACCATTGTACCCACAGGTCCAAGCCTCTCTTCCTAACAATTGATCCAGCCCTAAGCTGCTCAAACAACACATTAGAAAACTATCAAACACCACACTTTCAAATATAATAGCTAGCCTCCTGGACGAAGTCGCTCATCGCTAGAAGAGACATAGCCACTCCAACTTCTTCAACTAGCGATAACAGATAGATAAAACTTCATAATTCAAGTGTGAAACATCTAATTCTAGTTTCCAATACGCCATCTTCCTCTAGCCGCTTGTGCTCTTCTCCACCTCTGAACGTCCCTCATCCTAGTGAAAATCCTGCGAATCTGATCAAGCTTGTGAGACTGATAGGTGATCAGGTTCGTAGTTGAGGGGTTCTCCCCAAGAACTATTTCATAACCGTCACGGAAAGAGTCCATGCCTTCAGTCAGAAGTTGCCAGAAGAGGCTCCCAGCAGCTGCACCACCTCGTTTAGCCGATGAGTATACTTGGTAGTACACAGCATTGAATAACTGATCTCTTTGGTATGTGCTGAACCCAGGATCCTTATCGGATCTGCCAAATTCTGTTAGGAGCAATGGCTTCCCGAGAATGTGTTGTGCATCTTGAATGTGGGTGCTGAGCCAGTTGTTCGTGAAAGAGATTTGGGACCGACCATTGGAACTCGATAACCTGCTCATCCAAGTAAATACGCTGTCAGAAAAAGATAGAAATAAAATAAGAGAGTGCTATAATAGTAATAATATAGCTGGTTCTGCTATGCAGTCGTCAAAGTTTTCATTAAAATTTCTGATCAGTGAACCACAGAAGCAACACATTAAAAAATCTTGCCAAATTTTAACACAAAGTCGAACCAGTTTATTCCATGTTCAAATCTTACTCTGTTTACTTAGTTTCAGATGATGAGTGTCCATCAATGTCCCCCGGCACATATGCAACAGAAAATGGAAATACACACAATAGAACACATGCCTATAGCTACGTCTTGTGGTACTTCAAAATCCAAACCATGAATCCACAGCCAGATTATACAGCAACAATATTATTTGAATTCTTTGTTTACAACTTAAGAGGCTAATCACCATTGATCAGGATAGGTGTGAACTGTAGCAAAATCAACCCATTGAATGCGGTTATTTGCAATGAAGTCAGTTCCTATATCAAATCCGGGGTTAAGTCTCTTCCGCTGAGGTGTTGACTGTCCATAAAATCCTTCCATACCGATTTCCAGCAGATGGTTCTGGTCAATCGATTTCACAAAGGATGCCATCTCCGTGACCCAAGCCTATTACCCAACCACAAAAGGGGACATTAGAGGTCTGCAGTGCTTTACAATTAATACATGGCAACTATATTGCAGCAAAAGCAGATATCTTTTAAAGGACATTAATTGAGATTGTTGGCCCTCGTGGTAGTAGACCAACTGTATTAGTGACAAAGGAAATGTACTTTGCATTTTCTTCACTGCTTTTTACATTTACATATCATACATGGAGTGCAGCAGAAAAGAATACTATATTGAATTACTCAATTTAAAAAACTGTTTGAACCAATATTCATCATCAATATAATTAATTTTCCAACAGATACAACTCTATTACCAGTCAATGACATTTAAATCAAAATCCAAAATTAAACAATATTTTTAAAAAATTTAAAAACAAAAAAAGGAATTAATTTGATCCAAGAGACATGTTGTTTTATCAACCCCTGAACTTCAAAAATATATGGAGACAACATGTATTCAAATTGCAAAGTTACCCCTCGAAAACAAATGACTGTAATTCAACGGTGAATGTATAAAATCACCACCTAGAATACTTAAAGAAACTACAATACATCCCACTATTGTGGGGAAAATTTAAACTGCATTAGTATAAATAGGGGAATGATTCGCAATTTATAAAACACGAGTTGCCTTTATAATATTATACAACTATAGCTAGTCATCCTCAGGTTTTAGGACAATTCTGATGAACATTTCCCTACAGAATTGATAATAATACAACGGGCCAATCGATTCTTAAAAAATTTTAACCTGAATGGTTCTTCCAGAAGTGTCTGATGTACATCTAGGCTCATTCATAAGCTCCCATGCCATAATAGTGGGATCATCTTTGTAATGAATTCCAGTGAACTTGTTATATCTGGTAAGTACAGTCTGTACAAAAAAAATACAAACATTAAAACACTTGAGACATGTACATACAAGCATACAACAAAGAAATATTAATTTGTAATTGGAAGACAATTTTAAGAAAAAAAAAAATATATATATATATATAAAGAAACGAATGTTTATTTAAAAAAAAAAAAAAAAAATGGTGGGGGTGATGGAACCTTTATGTGGTTCTTGTAGTAGCCCTTGACAATAGGGTTCCTGAAGAAATCGTCATCTGATGATAAATACTGGCCTTGACTTCTAGCCCAGTTTACATACTGCTTCTTCCCACCAAAGTTTTCATAGTCATTGACTAAACTCAATATCAGCTTGATCCCATATTTCCTTGCTTCAGCAATAACAAAATCCAATCCCTTACCAAGAAAAAATATAATATCAAGCCATGAAATCAAAACCAAGCAAACACAACACAGTAGCAGTCCTTAATCTCTTAATGATCCCAATTTCAATTTTCTTAAACAAAATAAATCAATCCAAATTTTAACAATCTTAATCATGTCACTGTGTTCTACTATGATTTGTTGGACAATGTGAAATCAATCTGCATTTTGAAAAGAAAGAATTCTCGCAATTCGAGCCATAATATTAGTGTAAAAGACAGTGAAATGCGAGGAACCTGAAACATTTGCTCACTGTAAGAGCCTGGGGAATACTGGAGAGGTCTATAACCACCATCACTGAAAGCCCAGGTTCTAGCAACAGTGAGACCATGGCTAGAGGCTTCACGAAATGCAGATGAGACTTTGTATCTTTGAGATGGGTCAGAAGCAATATACATTAACCAATATGCATTGAAACCATTTGCATAATAAGGATTTTCATTTAACATGAAGTGTGTTCCTCTAGTTCTTATGAAACCTTCTCCTGCTTCAACATTGTGGATCAAGATGATGACCAAGAGAACCACACACAAATACTTCATCTCTCTTTCTCTCTCTGTATGGTTTCTTTATGGAGATGAGGAGGCAGTGGTATTAGTAGAGAAAGTGGAAAGTGGATGTCATTTAAAGCAGAGGAACCAGTGTTTTTTTCTATTTATTTTCCCTTTTTTTTATTTCCCTCCTGACATTTTCAAAATTAAAATGCGCAAGGATTAAGGGAAAAGGAAAAAAATATTATTAAAATTAAAAAAAATTACGAAAATGCCACTGGGACGAATTTAATCCCAGAAATAGGCAACACGGCCTCGTCTCTTCAAGAGACGAGGTCGTTAGTGCCTGACCTCGTCTCTCGAAGAGACGAGGTCATTAGTTAGTGACCTCGTCTCTTTAAGAGACGAAGTCTGCGCGGATAAACTACAGCCGCGCGCCTCTTTCCCCATTTCCCCCAAATTCGAAAAACTAAAAACCCTAATTCCCAATTCTCTTGATCGGCATTGGTAGATTCTCCACGGCTTCTTAGGTTTTTTTTGTGATTGGGCAATCTCAGAGCCCCCAGACGGTGTCTACATTGCAATTTGTGGTTGGAGGAGCGATACGCGCGATAAATCACCGAAATCCGCCGGCGAAATTTGAGGTATGATTTTCGTGATTTTTGATTTTTTTTGTTAATGAATGTTGCTACATTGTTCAATGGTGATAGTATGTGCTGTTAGAATCATTTAATTGTGCAATTAGTAAGTGAAAGGATTTAATCCGGTTGTTGTATGTTATATAGATAGATACATACGTATACATATATGAAATTATTGGGAAAAAAAATAATATTGTGATTAGTTGTTGGATAATTTTTTTAGGAAGTGCAGTTGGGAAAATAATTTAAAATAACTTGTAATGTCGGCAACGGGTATTGTTGAGCGATTCCAATACGGTAGAAAATTTTCTAATTATATGGATACATATATATATATATATATTTGTACATTGGGGGGAAAAAATTAATGTATTATTGGTTGTTGGAAAATTATTTTAGGAAATGTAGTTGGGAAAGAAATAAAAAAATAACTTGTAATATCGTGAAGGGGGTGTATTCGGTACTGTAGTGTTGGTTTATCATGGAAATGTGCGTGAAAAAAGATAATGTTTGTAGGAAATCAGAGTTTCTTAGGAAAAAAAAATAGAACTTTGGAAATGTTGCATTTGGAATTTGATTGAATATTTTGAGGAATGAAAATCATAAGTGTGATTTTGCGAATGTGATGCATTGAAGCTAATTTTGATGAGATGGCAGGATTGTTGAGGAAATGGATAAGGCAAAGTTCATACTGTATGCTCATGGTAATATTATACAAGAGGATGATGGTTTTTGTTATGATAAGCGGCCGGTTGCTATGGTCAGTATCAGTAGGAATTCAACATATGAGCAGATAGGGAGATTATTTGCAATAGATAAAGGTAAATAGGTGTACACATCGGGTGGAGCTATATCATAGGATAGCTATTGGAGATAGGACGCTACGTTATGATATATTCCAGTGACCGATGATGATGCGACGCATGAGATGTTGGTGTACACAGATGGATCAGTGGCTGTTTATTGCAGATATTTGAAAATGAATTGTCACAGGTACCCGCAGGGGATAGGGCATTGATAGAAATATTGGAAGCCAGGGGCTGGTAGACTCAAACTCAACCCCAGCTCAGACAATAACAGTGCACAACTGGAAATAGGTAACTTTGATTTTGTGGCGGTACTTCGATAGGTGGTGATGATTATGGAGGCTGTGCAAGACTCATCAGTAAGTGAATCCAGTGACGACTATGATGATGATGAAAACGATAATGTGGAAGTTTTTCCACAACAATATGCTTTGCCTGATGTGCAAAGAAGGGAAAATAGCTGGGACCGTTTCATTGCTCCTACTGATGTTGATGCAATAGGGAGCTCAGTGGCAGTTCCATTTTTCAATGCTGAAGTTGGTAGTACTTATGCAGCATACGATGATGAGCAGGAAATGAGTGCTGGGAATTGGAGCTTCAGTGATGAATTTAAGGTTGGGATGCTGTTTGAAACCAAAGATCATCTCATCCGGGCTGTTAAAATGTGGCACGTAAAGAATCACTATAACTTCAAGGTGGTGGATTCGGATCCAAGGTCATGGGTGTGAAATTACCGAATATCCACAACAGAGTTGTAAGTGGAGACTGAGAGGCAGTTATAAGAAACACGGTGGCTGATTTTTGATAAATATGTTCACTTTGTTGTAGGAGCATGAGGTACTACATTGTAGGCGCAGAGAGGCCAGGCTCAGGCGACCTGCTGGTATACCTACAGACGTGGACGAGCGCATGGTGCCATTCCTGTCGCAGGCAGGGTTCATAGGGGCGGCTCAGATGCCCTTCATTCAGCTGGATTGGCATCTGATTACTGCATTGGTCGAGCGATGGCGCCCAGAGACGCACACGTTCCACATGACCACGGGAGAGTGGACTGTGACACTACAGGACGTTGCTATCCTGACGGGCCTCCCTGTGGATGGATTGGCCGTTACTGGCACGGCTCGCATGGATTGGCCAGATTTGTGCGAGGATCTATTAGGAGTTCGGCCAGTCCCCGGCGTCGACATGGATGGAGGTCGGCTGAAGATGTCGTGGTTAGATAGCCACTTCACCGACCTACCTGAGTTTGCTGATGACGTGATGATCCGACGTCATGCTAGGGCATACATTCTGTTGCTGCTTGGGGGATTTATTGTCGCAGACAAATCCTCCAACTACGTTCATCTTATGTACCTCCAGCTGCTCCGAGATTTCGAGCGAGCAGGGCAGCACGCATGGGGAGCTGCCTGTTTGGCTTGGCTGTACAGGCAGCTATGCCTGGCTTCCGACGTCGACACGGGGGACATGGCAGGACCACTAGTTGTCCTGCAGATATGGGCATGGGAGCACTTCCCCCACATTGCCCCGGTACGGCGACTGCTCACCTCTGTTACCGCAGGCCGCCCACTCATCAGTCATTGGGGTGCGACTTTCGACGTCACCCGTAGTGTCGACCCACCTATTGATTGAGTACCGCGCCTCCTTTGATCAACAGATGCCACATCAGGTATGCGATAGATCAATTTTGATTTCCATTGCCTTCTACTCTTAAATTGCTATTGTACGGTCATTTTCTTATGCAGTACATCACTTTTGCTACTTCATCAGGTGTGGGACCCATACAGCTCCATCCTGCCCGCCCTGCCACCGTACTGCCTGTAGGCAACGACGTATGGCGTGCCCGGGTGCCATTGGTATGCTTCTACCTTGTCGACACTACTATCCGGACAGAGTGCTCAGACAGTTTGGTGGTTTTCCAGGAGATACCAGCCCCCCCTGCTGATATGAGACCCCTCCATGAATGACATGAGGGGACGTTCCGAGTGGAACTGGCAGTCCGAGCATGCTAGATGAATTGCTGAGTGGGATGCTCGGCGTGATTGCATTGTACAGATGCCAGATTTGCCGGCTGGGACATCTGACGATTACTTCCAGTGGTATTATGCCATCACCCGACGCTGGATCGGTCGCACGGGAGCTATCATGCGATACATGGTACGGTCGCTGTCTCTGTAAGCTTTATATATACTTATACTGACTTATAAGCTATTCACTGATATAAATATTTGCTATTACTCGCAGGCTGATTTCATTTCTAGCGTCCCTGACATGCCCTCAGAGCTCACTGCATCCACTGCACGAGATGTCTGTCGTGTAGTGGATGAGTTTATGGGGCTGAACTTCAATGAACCAGTGCCACCAGCTCCACCAGCACAGCAGGATAGGTGACCCACAGCCTCATACCTTACAGAGACGACATCCATCTAGAGAGAGGCGTGGGCGAGAGATGGGGACGGGGTCGGGGCCGAGCTCGGGCTCCAGGTATACAGATCAAGATGAGCCTGAGCCGTCCGACCTACCTCCATTCGATGACTCTGGTCCTTCCCAGGTCATTCATGACGGGGCTGGCCCATCTTCCACTTCTTACGATATGGGGGACACCCCCATGCCAGACCCGTCATCCAGTGACTTCCACACTCCCCTAGCTCCACAGAAGAGGCGACCATCGCCATCTCATGATATGGGGGAGGGCCTTACACAGGTCGAGCCAGACCCTGTCCCATTCCACCAGTACAGTGCTGCTACGGGAGAGGAGCCCGCTCCAGTTACAGAGACTCGCCCATATTCCCCGCATCCTCATCATCAGCGTATCCCATTCCCGAGGACATACGTGAGGCGGGGTAGAGGCCGAGGAAGAGGGAGCAGGGCCATACATCAGCCGGAGGAGTAGTGGACGACAGATAGATTTTTCTTTTTATTTTCATTTTGTATGTAGCTTTTTCTTATTTCATTGTATTATTCTTGTATGTATAGATCGTACTCATTTCTCCTATTCATTCTATTAGAACAATCACAGTACATTTCATTCTATTTCATTTCCTACTATGTATATATAACTCTACGAATACTCATATTTTCATTGCACTGTCTATGATTGGGATTGGGAATGTGAGTTTCGATTGGGCTTCGAAACACTGTAGTTTGTTAGTTTTTTTGGCCATGTTGGAGGACGGTTAATGGCTTTTATCGCTGTTTATATTTGTATTGACAGGTTTTTTATGTAAATTTTTGCTTTTTCATGAAAGAAAATAGGATGGTGGGGATTTTGGCCTGCCTCGTCTCTTGAAGAGACGGGTCTCTCTCTTGGCCTAACCTCGTCTCTTGAAGAGACGAGGCCATCTCTTGCTGGACCTCGTCTCTTCAAGAGACGAGGCCGCCTCTTTCATTGGCCTCGTCTCTTGAAGAGACGAGGTCAGGCACTAACGACCTCGTCTCTTGAAGAGACGAGGCCGTGTTGCCTATTTCTGGGATTAAATTCGTCCCAGTGGCATTTTCGTAATTTTTTTTAATTTTAATAATATTTTTTTCCTTTTCCTCAAGGTTAATGGTACTAATATTTTTTAAATTTTTATAAAATATAATTAAGTATTTAAAATTTTAAAATTAATTAATTATATTTTAACTTTAAAATTGATCGATTTAATAACAAAAAAAAAACTTTTCATATACCCCAATGATATCTTGTTAAGTTATTTTAAGTGATAAATTAATCAATTTTAAAGTTCAAGTATCTAATTATATATTTTGTTCAAGTTTAATGACCATTTGTGCCATTATCACAAGCTATAAAATTAAGAGATAATATCACCAATTATACATAAACTTTGATAAAATATAATTAGATACCTGAACTTTAAAATTAATCAATTTAGTACCTGAACTTTTAAATTAATCGATTTAACATGAAAAAGTTTGAATTTAATCAATTTAGTATTTAAGAAAATACTTGATAGAGATACTGATGGCATGCACAAAATTTTTTTTTAAATACTAAATTAATTATTTTAAAATTCAAGTATTAAATTAATCAATTTTAAAATTTAAGTACATAATTATACATTTTGTCAAAGTTTAATACCATTCGTACATTAACCATAAAATTAATGGCTTTAAGCATGTGTAGCTTTAGGAGAGTTATAGAAACAAAGTGGGGTTGTGTTGAGTAATTTAAAACTTAACATATAGAAAACTAAAGTCCCACGTAAGAACACTCCAAAAATTAACTTGATAACTAGCTAATGCAAGCTAAGGAGGAATGCATCTTTTATAGAGGGTAAAGCAGATGTGATCTTTGGTTTGAAGATCCAAGACAATCAATATTATGGTTTGGCTTTTTTCCATCCTAAACCAACTGTAAAATAACGGTTTAGTTCGGATTAGAAATTTTTAATCCGTTAAATATCGATTTAGCTAAGTTTGTATTATGGATCAAATTAAAATTGTAATAAAAAAAAAGAAGTTTTGTTCTAATCTTTTAAAAATATTTAAATATTTAAATTACACTACAAAATTCAAATTCTAAATCCAACAAAATACATGATAACTTCATCAGGTTTATAACGCTTCATAACATCATTCAGTTACCAATTAGTCATCAATCAGTAAAGTAAATTCACTAACAAATATACATAAAGTCATAATCTATAATTTTCTATGGACACATCAAATCAATGGCTCACCAATAAATTTAACCAAAATAAAATATCATATACCATCAAAAGTCATCTATGAATAAAAATAATCTGCAAACAAAATATATTAAGAAATTAATATGTAATAAAAGCCATAACTAAATATACAAATATCATACTACATAAGTCAAAACGATTAACAGAAATAACACAAAGTCACTAACAAAAGAATATGTATCTTGAACCTAAAAAACAAATTTGAAAAAGAACAAGTTAATATTAATCAATACTCATCAAATAATAAATATTATAGTAAAACATGAGAACATATACAACATTTAATCAATCATCATAAGAAAAAAATTAATAATTAAAAGTAAAATATTATGATGTTTTTCTAAAACGACTTGATTCAATTTTATGAATTGGTTTCATTTATCCATCCAAACTAACTATAAATTTACGAATTGGTTCAAATTGGGAATTTCCTAAGTCAAATTGTTTTAAAAACCATATTTTTTGTTTGATTTTTGTTCGATATATGGATTAATGTAGTTTGTTTGGTTTTTTTACTCACCCCTTCCCTTACTTGTAGACTCCACTAACTCTGCAAAGAAAAATGTGCACCAAGTCTTACTAATGATATAGGTGAAGGTTTTACTATCACGTCCTAAAAGGTACCCTAAACATAACAGTTCATCACACTCAATATTAAAGCTTAAGTATGACCCCCTTAGTCATTCCCAGAAGCTTCGGTATTAAGTGTAAGGCATGCTCTTACAAATTTAGAGGACCATACATGGAATTATGAAGCTTAAGAAGATACAATAACAATTTAAGAAAAGAGGATTCATAATATTCATTCATTCATAACATTTGTCTTACAAGTCTTAGGGCATTCCCTCACCAAAAATAACTATAAATCTATTACAAGAGATTTTCTAAGAAGTTTTCATCTTATCTAATACTAAACTTCATCTAAAGAAATTCCTTAACCAAAATGGATAATATATGGCTGCAAGGTCCACGTGGCCTCAACCACAAATAGGTAAACTGTAAAATATATCTATAAAGGTAAGCTAATAGGTTAGTGAAAATTATTTCATAAGTATAATCTTGTGTAGTAGAAATTCAAACAAGTTATTTAATCAATCAAGTAGAATGCAACATACACGTGAGCAAACAAGGCATATAGTTTTTCGGGAACTATATGTTCAATGGATTTACGCCCTCCATTCGGGGTTTGGTAATGTATAATCTCAAAACGAGTAGTTTTAGTTAATTTATGCTTTCGATCATTACCGCCAAGCATATAAAGTCTACTCGGGTTGAGCCATGCTTCCTGATTTTCCACCAAGTATTGGTTTAATTCCATATCGCCAAGCAATCGCTTTCGATCATAACCACCAAGCGTTGCTTTCGAACATGCTACTATCTTTTTCACCCAAGGATAATAACCCATGCAATGTGACTCATTTCATGGTATGCATGAATCAATTTATTTAAGATTTCATAGCATCATTATCATCAAATTTAAGGTAATCATAGAATTTCATACATATCAAGTGCTATACTAAAACAAACATTTACTCATAATCAATTTTGGCATCGATATTCTTAGAATCCTTTCAACAATTTTTCGCATACATATCCATTTGTCTTTTCTAAATTCTAATGCGACTAAACTACAAGCACAATCAAGTAAAGCTTTTTAAGGAAATAAACTTACTATGCCATGTCGACACTTCTTCTAAATGGAGAGTCGCTCAAACAATCCACTTAGTCAAATAATCCTCGAGGTACAAGTATTCTTCCTCAGAATCACTTAGTCAAGGATAATACCCAAAAAGAGTATTTCTTGATAACTTTCTTAAGACTTGTCTAAACTATGTCATAAGAACGTCAAAGTTCGCATAAAAGATTATTCCAATTTAAAATGGTCATAACTTGGTTATTTTAACTCGGAATTGTACATATAATATAGTGTTTTTATCTATTCGAAAAGATCTATCCATTTGTAAAAATATTTTCATCATACTGGATCATTTAGGTCCCGAAACAATGGTGATCAGACTCACCACGAATTTTCCCTTCCAAAAGCATTTTGTTTCAATTATTAAACCATCCAAAAATTACTTTGATAAATACTTAGTTATCCATATGTTTGAGAAATTTCTTTTTCATAGATATATAGCTCGTATTTCATCCATACTCAAGTGTTTGTTGTCCAACCAAATTTCTTGAGTAAAGCAATGTTAATTAAGAGTGTAGAAAACCATAGTTTACAAGAAATTTATTTTGTAAATCCTTTAAAATGAATATTTTGATTCCTTTGTTTTCAAAGAATTACTTCATGTTTTATCTTACTATTTTCCTAAATGACTTTTTGATAGAAATAAATTTCTTCTTTTCTAAATTCTCAATATTAGTGTTACTTTTCCTAGTTGTTTTTCTTTGACCATTTATTTGAAAATCTTTTGGTTTGAAAACTCTCATTCCCTTTTTATGGGATTTATTATATTATGTTTTTATGGAAAACATTTTAGCACCAAAAGTCATTTTCTTTTAGGAAAACAAAGTAATATAGAAATGTTTTAAAAAGCTTTTCAAAACAAAAGTAGCTTTTAGTGAGTTTTTCCTAAAGCTTAGAAAAGAATGAATTTACTTTTGTTAAACCATAGATTCTAATTTTTCATGTAAAATCATCCTTAGGTGATAAAATCTCCTTTTTGTCAAGGTATAATTAGAGCTTTAAAGGTTTAGACAACAATCTTAATGGGCACGATTATGAGAAATAATAACAAGCAAAAGTAACATAAATCATAGATAAAGTTAAGTATTGGGAGTCTTACCTTCTTCAAGGATCTCGGAACTAAGAAGTATACTAGTCCCGAAAAGAAAAAAACAAAATAAAAGAGAGAAAATTGGAGGTTTACATTTACCCAAGTTGAATCGAATGCATTTGAGTCCACACTATAATCCACCTGGTGAGGATTGGCATAACACACAGTTAACCTAGTTACACACTTAGCCATCAGTACAACCACTGCCATAATTATTGGATAGGAGGAGGAATAGAACACTAATAGTTACTATTTTATGTGGTTGTTTTTATATATTTCTTTCTAAAGAACTTAATCATCTAAACTAGGTTGATCATATTAACATTTTACTAGTTCATACGCTGTCTTTTGATATATGGCTACTAACCGTTTGAGGTCACTTTATTTTGTTTATTTATTTTTTTTTTTTTTTTGGTAACTTGAAGGATTGGGATACGATGTTGTGGAGTTTGTGAATATTAGTGGTTTGTGCACTATGAGGTTGGTTGACAATGATGTAGAGTTTATTGTTCAAACGAAATTGCTGGCACAAGTAATATACCTTCGTATGTTGGCAGATGTACAAATGCAGCAAGTGGTGGAAATTATGTTTGGTTAAAATTTTAGCCATTTTGCTGAAATCATAGCTCCCAATTGAAATCGCAACGTGCGTATTTTTACTTTTTTTTTTTTTTTGGGTTGAACTTTTAATTTATGGATTTTTTTTTTCCTTTTGCATTTTTTCCCCTAACTTACCCTATCCATTCTTCATTAACCTTCAATTTCGGTCAGTGTTAATTCATCTGCAAAGTTTTTAAACTATTGTAATTTTTATTTGGTAATTTGTTGATGATTTTTTTTTTCATATACATGATACATGTCTTCTTATAGTGGGTAATCATTAATCTAATAAAAACCAACAATAGATATTCTAAACGCAGAAATTGATGGATCAAATAAAATAATCTTTTCATATTTCTATGCGTTTGTTTCCTTTTCCTTACTTAACTGTATACTCAGTATTGAAATATATAAGAAGATTTTTATTTACATCCTTTAAGAAGTAAACCCAGATACCCTTTTATAAAATCCATATAGTATTCATGTATTTCTTTATAAACGATATTTTAAAGTAAAATAATTGTACATATAATTCCTTACTTTTTAAAGAGTCAGTATTTTAATCCTTTGATTTTTAAAAATTAGAAAGAATTCATATAATTTACTTTAAATAATAATTTTAAATTTTAAAAACTACGTATTAACATTTTAAAAGATAAGCAATCAAATAATTTTAAAAGAAAGTATTCTTAAAGTTACAGCATACCTGTAAAGAAAAATATAAACGAATCGGTCGACAGTCACGGTGGATCGGACAGTTCGGTACTCAATGCATTATGCATTGTCCTAAATTTCCATTGGACTCCTTGTAATATTCATTTTAAAAATCCAGCCTCACCGACAAGATATAAGTCTCACAAATATACTTCTAACTAAAATTATATTTTCTTTACTCAAGAAAATACTAAATATGGCACCATAACGAGGTTGATAAAGATGTCCAAACGAAGATACAGGTAAATAAAAATGAGAAAAATGTTAATAAGTAATCCATTAAATAGTTGTTAAAATATAAAAGGTAAAAATGAAAATTTTTTACTTTTTGCATACTCTACTCATCTTTATAGCAAATAAAGTAACTCTTTTATTTAAGATCTCTCAATTTTATTGGTAAAGTTCTTAAAAAATCTTTTATATATTATAGTATATAAATAGAGAAACTTGACTAATATCAAACAAGTAATAAATGGGCCAAAGTTGCATTAATCAAGTTCAATTCTCCCTTTATTTCAATGGTAATATAAATTAGGCAAACTTCTACTTTAGGCATCCGTCACTTTGACACTTAAGTAATTTGTGTTTTCATTTCTGATAGTTTGTTCACTTGAATTATCCTTTATTTTGTGATAGTTATTTGCAATTAAAACAGACAAATAAAACAAAGAAAGAGCAAAAGAAAAGGAATTTAAAACAACACTCTGACAGTCAAACCCAATAACCAAGTCAAAATCTATTTTGCTTGGTAAAAAAATCTAATTAGATCTGAATTCCAAAAATTAGCATTCATACCATTTGCTGCTTTTGTCTATCAACCACACATTTCAACTCCTTTTTTTTTTTTTTTTTAAGACCCGTATATCTATCGTTACTCACTCCAACGATAATGATTCTAACTATTTATATTTTCTGACTCATGCTTGTTGAATATGATAACCGACAAATTGCTGTTTTTCCTTTGCTTGTTGATTATGCAAACACTATTAACCCTTTTTATTGGCAATCACTCCAACAATTTGGCCGTACTTTTTTTTTTCTTTTTTTTTTTTCCATCCTTCAACATGAAAACGCCATTCACGTTTTCAAATACAGGGAATGAAAGTAGCTTTTTTTTTTTTTTTTTAATTTGGGAAGAAAATAGGTTTTGTGATATAGGACGTGTGGGTTGAATGTTTTGGGGTGCATTGTAGCTACTTTTCGCCGAATATTACATATGTATAATATACTTTAAAAAGAATTTAATAAAATCAAATTGTGAAAAAAAAATTATAGATATAGTGTCGTTGTATCGCACCTTGAAGATACAATACAATTTTTTTTTAAATTGCATGTGTATCGCAAGTTGGGCATACGATATACTTCAGACCTGTATCACATGTCCAACAAGCAATACACATATAATTATATATATATATCACTTGTTGAACGTTCAATAACTAGAGTCGAATTTTCTTTATAAATTATAATTGGAAAAAATAAAGATAATAGATGCAATAGTAAAGATAAGCTAAGGACTGATGCTTATTTAAAAACACTAATTTACTGATTAAGAACCCTAAATTCTTTTGTTAAAATCAGTCTAAGCTTTAATGCATTCCAAAAATGTTTTTTCCATTTAGCTAAATAATTACTGAGACAATATGGTGAAATTAACACAGATGCCATATGATTAGAAATACAATCATAAAAAGAAATATGACGTATGATAAAAATGATAACTACAGCACAAATAAATATAATTATATGTGTCTTAAATGAACGTATTCAATTGTGTCATTATTTAATTATTTAAAATATTTATTAGATATCATATACTTTTGATATTTACATCAATTTCATGCAATATAGAGATATAAATACGAACAAATACACCTATCACCCGGAAATAAGGCCCAAAAAACTGCACTTTTAGCTTTTTACTTTCGTATTTATTATTATGTAATGCTACAGGCGGCAACGGTCTGTGGTGGACAGAGTTCTAGGGCAGAGCATCCAAAAATAGGGTGTCCTACACATGGCATGGCAACTTCTTCTACTTCCTTCCATAAGTCACCACGAATTTTTCTTGCTATATTACGAGGACAGGGCATGTGCCTCTGTCTCGCTACCTATCATCCTCTAATTTGTTTCTTATCTTCGTGAAGTTGTGACCACTCGTACCTCCTGATCTTCGATCTTGTACCTTACCCCATTTCATTTATTACGGTTGTTGCTGCTCTTCTCATCACTTCAAATAAAACTAATCTTACAAGTTATCTCGAATCTGCAGTATCGGTTACGATGAATCTGTGAACTTGGATATCCGACGTTATTTTTGGATTTATTGCCCTCATACAATGAATTCATGCAATCTCCACTCTCCGTAGAGTTAACATAGTCACAACTATCGGGAATTAGAAAATTTTATGTACTATTATTAATTTCAACGAGACTAATTCTATTAACTAATTTATGAATTCACTTCATATCTAATTGAGATTGTATTAATTTAAATATTAGATGATTAATTCAATCATCTCATTAGCAAGACCATAAAATTTACTGAGGAACTTACCCATTAGCGCACATACTAAATTGATATCATATATAAAAAGTAAGCACTAGACGGCAAAAATAAAAAGTAAAAATTAAGGTACTGAATTATTTAGTAGAGACACTTTGTCTATTTTTGTCCTCGATATTAGGATCGTAAGCAAATCGAGACTACTCCTGAGTCACTTGAGTTCGACTCAATGATAACTCAAATTCGAATCAATTGCAATTGAGTCAAATTTAAGTTTGAGCTACTTGAATAGCTATCAAGTTGGATTTGAGTTTTAAAATATTATATTCGTAGCTCATAAGACTATTAAAACTTTCTATTTTATATTAAAAAAATTATAAAACTTATGTTTTCCCATTTTTAATTTTTCACTTTATTTTTTTCCCCTTCATATTTAAGGTCCACATATATTCTATTTAAGAGACAAGTTAGGAAAAAAATATTATACTCTCAAATACTAATTTACTTTTTATCTATTCATTTCTATAGGTATAATCAAGTCTAATTAAGTCGAGCTCGAGCTTATCGAGTATTATTTCGAGTCGAGTTCGAATTTAAAAATAAAGCTCGATAGAGTTCAAATCAAGCTCAAGCTTTGAGTTTCTCATTCGAGTTTAGTTCAAGCTTGGCATTGCCACGTCCTAAGAGATACCCTAAACATGGCAGTCTGTCGCACACAATATTAAAGTTTAAGAATGACTTCCTTAGTCACGCAAAAGTTTTTATATCATGCGCAAGGCATGCTTTCACGACGAATAGGAAACGCCGAAGGATAATGTGAATTAAGAAGGTAAAAATATATTTGCATATAAGAAATTATAAACATAATTGCATCACTTACAAGATCAATGTCTTACAATCATCATAGGGGCATACTCCCATCAAATCGTAAACATTACATAGCATTGACTCTTTCTAGGAGTAAATGTTTCTAACTTAAATTGTTAAAGTTTATATAGAGAGATTTTTTATAGAAGTCTACTCCCAAAATCTACTACTAAACTTTTCTTAAAAACTCTCCAATGCAAGCTTCAAAGTACCTGTGAGAAGATTCCTTGAGGTTAAAACCACAAGTATTCTTTCTGCAACAAAAATCTATAGGGGTTATAAGCATAACTAACTTAATGAGACAAATTCCTACACTATGTACTTGAAATAAATAACAAACAAGTTTGTTAAACAAATATATGTAATGCATCATCCATATGATCAAGTAAATACATATGATTAACTAGAAACCATATGTAAAATGGATTTATTCCCTTCATGTTAGGGGTTAGAGAATGCTTTATGAATAAAAGGAGTATGTTCAACCATTTACCTCTATTTGGGTTCTGACCAACCACTATTACTAGTCCCCAGGCTCTATGCCCTAAGCAATCAATCTAACATGACTCCTCCATGAGGCCATATTTGTCACGCCCTAAAGTGTGCTCTACACGTGACAGTCCACCACACTCCACATTTAATCTCAAGTAAGACAACCTTAGTCTCCCCATGAGTTTAAACATCGAGTGTAAGGCTCGCTCTCAACGATTATAGATCATACTTTGCTTCGTAGTAGCTTTAAGAAATATACACAGCATCAAGAATGTAAATCATAACCGTCTTACAGAGAATTATTCTATTACATGATCTAGGGGCATACCCCGATAGCATCAGTTACCAATTCTCACATCCACACCTTTCCTTACGTTAACCTTTAAATACCGGTTCGGGAAAACATGATTAGAGTCCGTTTCTAATCTTTAGGCCCCGGCCTCATCAAAAGCTCCTTAGTGTCTAAGAGCCATACCTGGTGTCCACGGGTCCTTGGAGAAAGCCAAAGGTACTCGTACTGCAACAGGAAACTATAGGGGTATAAGCTACACTAGCTTAGTGAGTGGAACTTCCGAATTACAATTAACACAACACATTCAACCAAGTAATTAAGCAACCAAGTGAAATGCATCAACAAGTGAGTTTAGCAAACATATGACCAACCAGAAATCATATGTGGATGGACTTGCGCCCTCCATCCCGGGTTAGCAAATTAACGAATCCTGCGATACGACGCCATTTAAGCTCACGGTCAACTGAACATAAATTCGTTTTATGATCACGATTAACCAACAAGTATTCGTTTTATGGATCACGATTAACCAACAAGTATTCGTTTTATGGATCACGAAAAACCAACCAATGCTAATGCTGCATCCCCATCGTGTTATGAATGAATCCAATTACAATTGAGTCAAATATTCATTAATTCAATTCTTTTAGGTGGCCAACAATTATTCGCAGACATTCAATATAACACACTAGATAATCAATCCATAGCTTAACACCCGGTTTCGATATTTCTTAAGGTTCATTTCACACATCAACAACAGACAATATATAATTCCCATATAACCCCATCATACATAATTTTCCTTTTTATCTTCACCTGACAACTAGTGTGACTATCATTACAATCACAAGCAATAATTGAAATCGGAAGAGGAACTCACTCGGCCATGGTACGCCGGTCTCTTAGTAACGATGGTCGGGTGATACGGTATTGTCGTACTCGGGTTCACCTACCAAATAAAAATAGCCTAATAAGAATCTCATCACTTTACTACTTCAAACTATGTATCTACACTACACAAAATCGGAATTCGCGCTAATTGCGGAAGTTCCAACTTAAAACGGCCATAACTTGGTCATTTTAACTCGGAATTTCGCAAATTTTATATCGATCTCTATCTACTTCGAAATCTATCTATTTCTAGAATTATTTTCAAGTTTTGAAAGTAGTAAGGCCACGGAACAGTGGGATCAGTTCTGTTCTGCCCCTTTCTCAATTCCGAAAAATTGTTTTGCTTTTGATGAGAAATGTTCCTAGTTAATGATTCATGGATGAATGGTATAGAAATGAATTACTAACATGAATGCCATGTAATGAACTCAATATATACATGGTCATGATGATTTTTGATGATAAACCCCTAAGAACTCCTAATTGTTACAAAATTATATAAAGGTTATCTCTAACAAGGCTATTCTTCTCAACTTTACATTTCTTAGGGTTTCTTTGATTTTTATCCTTGAAATTCACTTGTTATCTAAATAAAAGTGAGTTTCTAATATCCATATAAATCATGACCTTCATTTATGCATAAAAATCCACATTTTTCATTGAGTAAATATGTTTTTGAACAAGCTACTTGTAGAAATCCGAATTTTGTAAATTCCATTTCCTTGCATTTTCTTTATGAGAAAACTTGTTTAATGTATCAAAAATTGAAGTTCCAATATATCTATCATCTAAAGACTTCATTTAGCTCATAAAACATGCCATCTAAGCTTGGATTCTAAGTGTTCATGTAGGCACCATCCTAAATTACGAATTTTACTTCTAGTTACCATCTCAATGTTTTTCATTCTAACTTTACTACTTGTTTTACATTTTCCTCATGTCTAAACTCATCTAAACTTATGAAAATCATTCCTTCAAGATACCTATTGCACATACCCTTCATTTTTCATATGAAATATGAGTTTAAAGATGGTTTTGGTGGTTTTTAAGGTGGAGTACTAAATCCATCCGAATTTCCAATAAATCATTTCTAACAAAACCTTTTCTTTTTCAATCTTCTTGCCTTCTACACATGGAGATCTACTATTTAACATATCTATACATAGACAAGGCTACACTTTTATGCTCATCCATGCATGAAAATCAAAATAATCATATGAACATGAATGTGGATGAAGATGTGAATGTCTAAACACTAGATCTACTAAATATCATGCATGATTCATGAGTCTCATGGTATGAACATGAATATTTATGCATGATCCCTACTTTACATGCATGAACATAACACTATCTTCAACAAAACTCATTTAAACTTTAGATCCACTTCTTGTGATGGCTTGAGATTCTTGTTTTAGTGTTTTCTCATCCCTAACATATGATCATTGGGATTAAATGTGAGAAACACACAAGAATAGCTTTGCCATTGCAAGATCTAGGAAGAACAAAGCTTAAAATCATCACATTAATGGAGATTTGGAGTAGAAAAGAAGAAGATTTGAGCTTGAGTGTGGGTGGGAGAGAGGGAGGGGCTCACGGCATTATGGGAGGAGGAGGAGAGAGTTTTTCACCTTGATAAAAATTGGAAACAAGTGAAATGAAGAGAGAGAATGAACATTTAGTTTATATATTGGATGATTAGGGTTTTAGTTATTAAAATAAATGAAGAAAAGGCAAAAATGAGGGGGAAAGAAGGGGAGGGGCGCCGGCCATATGGGGGGGGGGGGGTGGGGGGTTGTGTGTGTGTGTTGAAATTTGAAAATTGTATTTTGTGTAATAAAATGTAATGTTTGGTTAATTAATTAGGAAACAAAATTCTTGGAAAAGAAAATTGTAATGAGTAGTTGTAAGGATGTAAGAATAGGGTATGGGTAGTGTGTAGTGTAGGTTGTACTTGTGAATAGTAGACAAGACATCTACTTTACCGGTTGTAACGAAAACACGGGAAAAGCTATAACTGTAATTTTTATAGCTCGGAAAATTATAAAATTGATATTTTTGGAATCCTTATAAAATTACGGTTCTAATGAATATTCCGAACATTTTTCTGAATCCGTGGTCCGGGGCACGCTTTTCCGTAATTGAGCTCGGAAAGCCCAAACTGAAAAATTCCCGAATTTAAAACTTTCAAAGGTTTAAAAGCGGCTTTAGAACAATAATTCATGTTCATTTACTTTATAACACTCATTTCATTATGAAATCGAGGGAAAGCCGGATCCAAGGTTCCTATGCTCCTTTCACTAAGCTGGAATCGAACCGATATGGGGTTTCCACAGTTCTTCCGATTGCTATCCGATCACTAGGAGAACTAGGGTACATCTTATAAGAATAATAATAATAATAATAATAGGTGACTAATAATATTAAATCGTACTGGAAGACCCACTAACTACCGATAGTAACGACCTACGATTAGATTTGTAAAATCAAATAATTCTAGCTATTTGAAAATCTGTAAAACTAATAACTTAGAGATCCTTTAGAAATATGAGTCTAACGGCATGGATAACATATTCTTAGCATTTCGAATCCCGGAGCGCGTTTTTCGAAACTGGCACCTGATCAGATTGGAATAGGTCGGAATTTCATTGATCTCATCTTTTCAGAGTATCCTAGACTTAATACTACCCGATTACACCTTTTCCTCTCGTTCCAACTCCTGGGTTTAGGAATACGAGGTTGCCGGGTTTAGGTATGGAGCTCCTTGGGAGTTTTGGGGAATCAGGTTCCCTGGTTGACCTTCCGGTTTACCCCATTGCCAAAATAAAAACTAGTATTTTATACTTATATAGCTTGTCTGGTTGGTGAGACTTAATTTAAGGTCGATTTTGATAAGTGTTTAATATCTCACAACGTTCCCGGAATTCCTTTAGATTGAGTTTTATTCCCGAGGTTAATCACTATTCACTTCTTAACAGTTTGCTTTTAGGGCTCTGTTAAATCCGAATTTATAAGTTGGAGTTAAATAGAAAATTTGTCGTACTTAGAGGTTTCAGAGTAGAAGTATTTTAAGTTGCTATTTTATTTCTGAGACTTCTTATTTTTCTCACGATTCAGAATTTTTCGAATTCGTTCGGAGTTTGGGACTTATCAAAGTTCTGTTTTAATTCGGAGTGACTTTTAGGGTTTTATTTTCAAAGTTCCTCTTTAGAACTATTTACTAAAATTTTCCAGGGCTTACATCCTCCCCACCTTAGAGAAAGTTTTGTCCGCAAAACTTGTTACGGATTTATCGTTTATTGAGGAGAGATTGAAAATTTCGAGTTACATTTCTAGCACCGGTTTATGCTTTGGTTTGTGCCATTCTAGAGTTTGTATGGTAGATATTCTTTGAATTATAGCACATACAATTAATAAGAATTGACTTAGCGATTCCAACCTTCACCTACATGACTCTTTTGAAAACGACACAGACTCGACTCCTGACCATAGACAACTTGACTTGACCCACTTTGGACGACTCATGACGACACGACCTTACATGACACGACTATTCTGACCAATGAAGGTTGTGGATTCGCTTTTCCCATTCTTACGTAACTGTAAATACAATATCGTACTTTGAGATTCATGTTCCTCTGATTAATCGAGGTTACCATGTCTTACACTCTTTATGATCTTAATTATCTTGATGGATGTGAAATCAAGGGATCGCGTTCCTTTATAAAAAAATTTTCTTACGAAGATTTTATGTTCATTGCAATTCCAAGCTTTACGTTCTTTTTTTTTTTTTTTTTTGATCTTTCGGGGTTCTCCATGTGCAAGAAATTACATGAGGGATGTCTTGGAATTCATTAAATCAGTTGAGTTTTGTTCTTGGCTTCTTCTAGCTCTCAATGGTCTTTGTTTCTCCTATTTTCAGTTCAGCCATATAGTTCGAGGGTATTCCTCATCAATCTATCTCCTGGGCCTTAGGGCAGGAAAGAATGGGTGGTATCCTAAAGGTGTTGCACGAATCCAGTGTCGAGTCTTATAGCAAGGGACTTCGGTATCTCATTATTAACCTCCCCCCTGCATCACACAGGCGTGGGGTTGCTTCCCTTCTCGCCATACTCTTTCCTCATCTTCCTTGTTAGATTCACTGATGCTGCACGCGGGTTATCCCATGTAAAGTGTGTTTTAGCCAACTGTCCCATTTGTATAAAGAAAGCATACAGTTGTCACCTTTTGGAAACGCTTTTCAACCTTGCGATTGAGGTCCCTACAGGGGTAATGCTTGAATTGAGGTCATGGATACTGCGTAGGGTAATGCTTTTCCTTATATTGCCAACCTTGCATCTTATCCAATATTATATCTCTTTCCTTATTTAAGGTCATCATTCCGGGGAAGCGTTCGATCTTCTTGGCTCAGGTCATTGCAACATAAACTCCAATTGCTTATGATTTCTTTCTCGCTTTCCCCTTCGAATATTTCTTATTATCCGTACCTTCTCTTGCAACCCTTGATAACCCTTGATATCCAATTCCTCCTATCGAGTCCGAAGGTCCCCTTTCGATCATTCAGGAGCAGTCGTCCCCACACTTATCTTTCATCATTGGCACCTACCACCGCCCATCGTTCCTATGACGTCACTGCCATCTATTACATGTTTGGCATATTTTCCTTCTTGAATTCCCTCTTTTATGCTCTGTATTATCTTATTAGGATGCTGAGCTTCCTTAATTCTTACTTAGGGGGTTTCATCATCCAATCTGCCACTTCTAACTGAGCATCTCTTCCTGTATATTCGATACTTATCTCTTCATCTCTTCCCTCTAATTCCGTTGGATTTGTATGTAAGACTTTTACTTTTCTTGTGAGTCTTGCAATTGATAGCATCAACATCTGTATTCACTTTCCTTGAGTGAGATTACTTTTCTAGGTCGAAATCTTTGGTTATTCTGAACCATTATCCTACCACGTGCCCACTCCTTGTGAACAAGTACTTGATGCCCTTGTGTTCAGCATAGATTTCTAGCTCCCGCCCATAGAGGTAGTACTCCACGTCTCTAGAGTGAACGCCACCGTGGGTAAACCCAATTCAGGTACAAGGCAGTCCTGGTCATGCGGCTTTAACCATCTAGAAGCGTAGGAGGTCACTTTTCCCCTTGTATGAGTGCACATCGAGACCATCTCTTGATGCACTGTCCTGAACCATGTATGGTTTCTTAGGAGTTGGGTAATATTCATATCGGAGCGGAAACAAGTTCCGGTTAGGTTCTTAAGGCCTCGATTCTTCTTTTCCGCTCTTGTAAGCTCTTCGTTCATTCGGGGTTTCAGGGTTAGGAACCCCTAACACCCTCTATAGTGCCCTGTCGAGCCTGGAAAAACTTCTCACGTTCCCTTACGGGTTTGGGCAGTTTTCCAATCCATTGTACTTTTATTCTTTCAGGGTTCCCAGATACCTATCCCCTTGATACCCTGCGGTCCATAGTGAAGTTCTACTCAGCCAGAATTCGTACAGGGATATCTTGGGGGTATAACTTGCACTTTCTCAAAGTTTGTAATGTTTCTCATAAGTAACCTTCATGCCACTCCTATGCCTATGAGTAGATAAGGCTCTTATCCATACAGTCCCACGTAATTCCTCTAGTAAAGGCCTATATGCCCGGTTCATCCCGTCTATGAGTATAGCGAGGACAATTGTCACTTTAATATCGTCAATCAAAAATCATACTGTCCTTGTATAATTTGAGATGTGGTTTCATGTAAGTTCCTTGGCTCCGTGTTTTAACTGAGGGCATTTGGGTCGAGGATCGGTCCTTGAAAATGCACTCTTCCCACATAGTTAGTCAGCAGGTCGTCGACCTTAGAGAGCGGATACCTATTTTCAATTGTGACTCCATTTAGATCCCGGAATCGACATATATCCTTATCTAGATCATTCAGAAGGACTTGACTCGTCGGTTTCCTACCAAGCTTGTACTGGTCAAGGGCAGGCATAATTGGTTGGATGGGCTTAAATACTCATACCGACTACCTTAAGGTCATTTTGATTTTTTTTTTTCATAGATATGTATATTTATTATTATTCTATTATTTTATTATTACTGTTATTATTGTTATTTTATTTATTTATTAGTATTATTATTATTATTATCGGGTTCGTTTGCTGTGATTTGTTTTCAGCGTCTTCTTTCTCTACTATGATTGAATTCCCATTAAGTAACTCAGTCAATAATCTCTTGATAACATTATTTAGCTTTTTCCATCAGATTTTGGTATTGCCGGAAGTTCTTATACAAGCGAGTAACCATAAAGGAAAAAAAAATATAAATTCAAGGGACGTGAATAGGGAACTCTTAACTTTATAAAACATAATACAGCTTTTCATTAAAACATAGCTGGGGTACGAGGGCCCCTACATGGAGAACGATATTAGGCTATACTAATGCAAACATCATAACAAGCGACAAACATAGGTAACGTCCAAAACATCGACATACTATGACCTATCTTTCAAGGTCGCGGCTACAAAATTCAGCTTGGACTTATGGTCAATCATGGTCTCGCCTTTTCTCTAGGCGATCAATTCCACTCTTGCAACTAGTCCTTGCCCTTCTCCACCCTCAATCTCTTCAGGATGGATAACTTCCACACCTTTTTCTCATATACCTCTTCTTCGTGGGTTGGTAGTCAATTCGACTTAGTGGGGTGGCTGAGCCATGTTGGTGGGTGGAGGTATCACTTCCCCATACATTCCCCACCAAAAGAAGTGACTTTGAGCATCCGCCTGAAGCCAGTCAATGTGATCTCCCAACAGGTCATGAGCATACGTAAACAGGTATCCAATTGGGTTCCAGGTTTGAAATCAGGAAAGGTCGGTCCCCTTCGATTCCAAAAATATCAATTTTAAAATTTTCCGAGCTATAAAAATTACAGTTATAGCTTTTCCCGTGTTTTCGGTACAACCGGTAAAGTAGATGTCTTGTCTACTATTCACAAGTACAACCTACACTACACACTACCCATACCCTATTCTTACATCCTTACAACTACTCATTTCAATTTTCTTTTCCAAGAAATTTTGTCTCTTAAATAATTATCACATTTATTACATTTTAATTAACTAAATTACAAATATCAAAATTTCAAAACACACACACACACACACTATGTGGCCGGCGCCCCCCCCCCCCCCCCCCTCCCCTTTTTCCTCTCAATTGATTTTTTACTTCAATTTATTCAACTAAAACCCTAATTCACTTATATATAAATATTTTCTCTCTCTCTCTTCATTTCTTGTTTCAAATTTTAAAAGAGAAAACTCTCTCTTTTCTTTCCCTTGTGCCGTGAGCCCTCTCCCCCTTCCTCTCACATTTCAACTCATTTTCTTCTCTTTTCTCCTTCAAGACTCCTTTGGTATGTATATTTAGGCTTTGTTCATCCCAAATCTTGTAATGGCAAGATCATTCTTGTGTGTTTTCTCATTTAATCCCAATGAGCATGAGCAAGGGACATGAAAACACTACTACAAGAATCTCAAGCCATCACAAGAAGTGGATCTAGTCTTTGAATGAGTTTTGTTTGAAATATCAACTTGTTCATGCATGTAAAGTAGAGATCTTGCATATATATTGTTGTTCATGCCATGAGATCCATGATTCATGCATTATATATAGTAGATCTAAAGTTTAGACATCCACAACTCATGTACATGTATGATCATAGAGTTATTTTTTTTCCATGCATTGATGATCATAAAAATGTAGTCTTGTATATGTATAGAGTGTTAGATAGTAGATCTTTACATATAGGAAGCAAGAACATTGAAAAAGGAAAGGTTTTGTTGAATATGCAATGTTGGAAATTCGGATGAAATGAAACCCTACCTTAAAAGCCACCAAAATCATTTTTTTCTCATATTTCACAAGAAAAATGAAGGGTATATGTGATAGATATCTTGAAAGAATGATTTTCATAAGCTTGGATGAGTTTAGGCATGATAGGAATGTAAAACAAGTGTGGAGTTAGAATGAAAAATATTGATATGTTGATCAATGGTTAAATTCGTAATTTAGGTTCATGCCTACAAGAACACTTGTATCTAAGTCTAAATTGATGTTTTATAAGCTAAATGAAGTCCTTAGATAATATATATTGGAGCTTCAATTTTTAATGCATTAGACAAGTTTTTCCATAAGAAAAATGCAAGAAAATGAAATTTGGAAAATTCGGATTTTTACAAAAGCTTGTTTAAAGACATGTTTACCAAATGAAAAATGGGAATTTTTATGCATGAATGAAGGCCATGATTAATATAGACTTTGAGAACTTATTTTTAGTTAGATAACAAGTGGATTACAAGATTAAAAGTCAAAGAAACCCTAAGGAGTAAAGTGGAAGAATAGCTTCTTAGAAATAACCTTTATGAATTTTCTAACACTTAGGAGTTCATAAGAGTTTATTATCACAAAATCATCATGACCATGCATATATTGAGTTCATTACATGGCATTCATGTTAGTAATTCATTCCTATACCATTCATGCATGAATCATCAACTAGGAACATTTCTTATCAAAAGCAAAACAAATTTTCGGAATTGAGAAAGTGGGAACAGAACTGATCCCACTGTTCCGTGACTTACTATTTTCAAAACTTGAATTTAATATTAGAAATAGATAGATCTTTCGAAGTAGATAGAGATCGATATAAAATTTGCGAAATTCCGAGTTAAATGACCAAGTTATGGCCGTTTTAAGTCGGAACTTCCGCAAATAGCGAGAAATCCGAATTCATCTAGTTTAGATGTATAGTTGATTTGTTACATAATGAGAATCTCATTAGGATTATTCTTGCTTGGTAGGTGATCCCGAGCAGGACGACACCCTACCTCCCGACTACTACTATTAGAAAGACCGGCGTCCAATGGCCGAGTGAGTTTTACTTCCACTCTCAATTAATGAATGTGATTGTAATGTAGTGGCACTAGTGGTATAGGCAAAGATAAAAGAAATTGTATATGCATGATGGGGTATATGGGAATTATATATGTTGTCTACTGTTGATATGTGAAATGGAACTTAAGGAATATCGAAACCGGGTGTTAAGCTATGATGATTAGCTAGTATCTTATGATGAATGTCTGCGAATACTTGTTGGTCACCTAAAAGAATTGAATTAATGAATATTCGACTTCAATGTAAATTGGATTCATTCATATCACGATGGGGTTGGAGCATTCGCATTGGTTGGTTTTTCGTGATCCATAAAACGAATATGTTGGTTAATCGTGATCCATAAAACGAATTTGTTGGTTAATCGTGATCCATAAAACGAAATATTGTTAGTTGACCGTGAGCTTAAACGGCGTCGTACCGCAGGATTCGTTAATCTGCTAACCCGGGATGGAGGGCGCAAGTCCATCCACATATGATTTCCGGTTGGTCATATGTTTGTTGATCACATTTGTTTGATGCATACACTTGCTTGAATAATCACTTGCTTGAATGATTGTATTTAATTGTGTTATGGAAGTTATTACTCACTAAGCTAGTTAGCTTACGCCCCCATAGTTTTTATCTATTGCAGCACGAGTTTATATGGCTTAGGCCGAGGCAAGCCACAGCACAGGTACCGGAGATAGGAGTTTCCCTAGAAGTTTAATCCATTCTTTTTGTATAGACTTCCGTTGGAAACTAAGGACTCTGGATGACTGTAATGGACTTGTTATTATTTTGCGGGGGAATGCCCCTTAGATTTTGTAAACTATAATTATGCGTTTTGATTTATTATCTATGGCTAATGAATGCCACATTAAACTGTTTAACTCCATTTGTTGAAGTATTCTATTGTCGTAAAGGAACGCTTTACATCTACTTAAGACTCCCGAAGGGCTCGGGTAGGGAACTCGAGAGTCTTATTTAGTATGTGGCGGGCTGTTACGTTTAGGATACCCTACGGGCGTGACAGTTTAAGTTGGTATCAGAGCACTAGGTTATAAAGCAAGACAATAGGATTAAAAGAAACCGGACTTAGAAATCTAACTAATAGGTTAAATGGAGTTAAAAACGTTTTCTTGCTAAGTCTGATTAGGAGTATTGTATTATGTAGGTCTCCTTGGGTGAGACCAGGGAGCGGGCCAGGAACTTCACAAAGAGAAACGATGAGACGATGGTGGAATATAGGTTGAGGTTAAGAGAGTTGTGTGAAGATTTTGCCTTAGCCAGACATCCCCGGACTATAGGGGAAATGTACAAATTGTGGAAGGATGGATTGAGATATACCAGATGGGCTGCGGTAGTGGATCGATTGAGGTATGATCCCATGGGAAGGAGGAGCTGGACAAAATTGGAGACAATTTATACTCTAGAGAGGATCATGGTTGATTATGGGCGTGAGCCCATGACTAGAGAAGCTACATTTATTTTGAAGGGTGGAGGAAACCGAACCCCTCCAGATTTTAGAGTATGGATTCCCATAGGGCCTTTATATGTGTATGCCCATGATAATTTGTATGATCACCCTGACTGGAATTTAGCAGATGCATGGAATCATATCACTTGGCATGCGATTTACTTAGATATTCTCCCACCCCGAGTGGTAGCTCCACCTCCAGCTATTGATATAGGCATGCAATTGAATGGGGCGCCTGTGATTGGAGAGGATGAAGAAGAAGAAGAAGAGGACCCTGAGGAGGATCCTAACTGGGAAGAAAATGTAGTTCCTAGAACCCCTACCCCACCTGCCGAGCCGGAAGCTGAAGTGAATTCGGGACCCAACCCGATTGTATGGCATTTTAATCGGGAGCTGGAGATACCTGATAGTGGTAGGGTGGAACCCGAGTTTGACCCCTTGATGTGGAGGATGTTTATGTAGAAGGTGAAAATCCCCCTGTACTTGATATGGTAGTAGCTGAGCCTGTAGCCCCCGAGCCTATGGAGATAGAAGGCATGGGTGGAGAGCCAGTGAGAGAGAATGAGATAATAGAGACTCAGGTGAGTGAGCCGAGGTTAGAGGTGAGGAGAACGATGTAAGCCCGAGGGAAGGGCAAGGTACTGAGGAAGAGGAGGAAAGTGAAGACCCGGAACCCTTAGTCCGACCTACTAGGAAACGGAGGATGACTACGAGGGAATACCTTAGTTTGTTCATCCGACGGGACGACGGTGGTTCTACCAGCAGGAGACGACCTCCTAGCTCGACCCCCGATGACTCTAGTGATGAGTAGAGACCGGGATGATAGCTAACCCATGAAGTCCAAGAGGAGTCCTGATTTTCTTATTTTGTAGTAGGCAATGCGGGATGCCAATTTGCCTTAGGATTTCAGGATAGTTAGTACTTTATTTGTTTCTTTTCCCTGTATTTTGTCATGTTTTCGGAAATAGGAAAATTGTTAGAATCGGAATTGGAACTTAGCTAGCCAAATTTTGGGAACAAAAATCTTGATGTAATAATGGCTCGCTAAAGTAATGAAAAGATCGTGTTTATTTCAAAGGAAAGGAGTTGAGAAAAGCATGCATGATAGTCACAATACATAAAGAACATTAACCGCATATAGATTGCATGAGCATTCATTCATTCACATTATTGTTATGAAATGTCAACTTGTTACTCTATGTGTGAATTCTTATATTCTCCTTGTGATTATATGAATTTATGAAACTTGTTTCCTTCTAAATTGATTTCTGAATTTTCGCAATTTTCAAAACCTTGTTAACAAACCTAGTCCTTTTTGGAATCTGAAACCTCCTAAGAATACTAAAAATTCATTAAATAATGTGTAAACAGACGGAACCGACGAATTCGGAATCGGGAACAAGGGTCTAACTCGAACGAAGCCGATCAGCCGGCTATGCCACCACCTAACCCCCAAGGGGCTGCACCCCAAAATCAACAGGGTGATGTGCTAAATGCGATTGGACAATTGGCCAATCTTCTGAACACCTTCATTCAAAATCAGAATCCAGTTCAGAACCCCACCCTGGGCAAAGTGCTCGGGATTCGGCCCCACATCCCCACCCAGATCATCGGGAAATGACTGCAGAGGCACCGGCTCCACAAGAGGAGCATTCCTATAATGTGCCGTTGCCGCCACCCCCGCCATACAGGAGACCCCACCGAAGCTCCTTACCGGACTTTATTAAGAGCAACCGGTATTTTGATGGGCATTCGGTAAACCGGATGAAGCCGAGGACTGGTTGGCTCAAGTTGAGCGTTCTTTTGCTGCATACGAGATTCCACCTTACTGCAGTTGGAATATGGAACATATATGCTGAGGTACAATGCGCGGGTCTGGTGGGACTCCAAGAGAAGAACCTGACTGCCCGGCCACTTGGGAAACCTTTCGCCGGGAATTTCTGAACAATTATTTTCCCTCCAGCTTGAGGTGAAATATAGTGCTGATTTCCTCCATGTAAAGCAAAAGGGGAGGACAGTAGAGCAATATGAAACCGAGTTCGTTCACTTGCTGCAGTATGCCCTGAGTCTTTCAGGGATAGTGAAGAATTAAAGAAGCAGGTATTTCTGGGAGGCTTAGATGAGGAACTGCGGATCAAGTTGGAAGAGTTTGGAGTCAGGACATATCCTGAAATGGTAGAGAAGGCCCGGGTGATTGAAGGGGCCAGAAAAAGGAAGTACCAGGCCTGAAAAGAGGGTATTTGGAAAGAGGCCATTCGACGCCTCGAGTTCAGGATTTAAAGGAAAGAGGTACAGACCGTACCAAGGATTCAAGGATGAGTCCAGCAGCAAACCGACCCAGTTCAAGGCCAATGTCACATGTTGGAAATGTAAGGGAGCACACGCTCCTAGGCAGTGCCAGTTGCTGAAAAACAAATGCTATTTCTGTGGCGACGCTGGCCACATGGTCTACACGTGCCCAAAGAAGCTGGCTGTGACTTGCTTTATTTGCAAGGAGAAGGGACATCTAGCCTCTGAATGTTCCCAGCGGAAAAGCGTGGCCGCTCGACCCTATGGAGCTCCAAGTAATACCAACCCTATGAGGTCGGGTAACAAAAGTGGGAGCCGAGCAGCTTCAGCAATGCATGGGATGAGGTTATATAACTTCGAAGGCCAGTGGATGGTCGAGGAAGATGAGGAGGAGGATGTAGAATTGGCAGCTTTGGATCAAAGCGAAGGCGCTGATAGCGGCCTGGTGACAGGTTAGTAACAGAAACCCTCTCTAGCTGAAATTTAAGTTACAAATTTAAATTGTTGCCTGAATGAAATTGAATATGATATGGGAAAGCTGGAAGTAGGAACCCTGTGTAGATAACCTTAAGGATGTTGTAGGGATCAATTGTGATGGATATTTGTTGACCTCAGGACACATACGGGTGAATGGCGTGGAAGCTTACGTTTTATTTGACACGGGAGCGACTCATTCGTTCGTCACCAATAGTTTGGCTAACCAATTGGGATTACCTATAGCCACAACTACGGTTAGTCTACGGATTAAGACCCCCAGGAAGTGTTGTATCAACCCGAGAATTGGTGAAGGATTGTCCGTTGGAAGTTCATGGACACAACTCCAAAAGTGATTTGATAATGTTGGAGATGAATAAATACGAAGTTATCCTCGGAATGAGTTGGCTAAGCAAGGTAAAAGCGATAGTGGATTGCCAAAAGAAAACAGTGAGTTTCTATGATCAATTGGGAGAAAAAGTAGAATTTGTGGGAGAAACCCTAGTTCCGAGAAGGTTTGGTGTAAACTCGTTTGAGCTAATGATGGAGGATGAAGAGATAATACCGATTGAAGGTGTCTTAGATGAAGAGGGAACCCGTGAGGAAAAGGATATACCGGTGTGAATGAGTATTTGGATGTGTTTCCTGAGATCCTACCGGGATTACCACCAAAAAGAGAAATTGATTTTGAGATCGTTTTGGCTCCAAACACCGAACCGATATCCAAAGCACCATACCGGATGGCACCGGCTGAGTTGAAAGTAAAGACACAGTTGCAAGAACTTCTGGATCAAAAGTTTATAAGACCGAGTGTATCGCCATGGGGCGCACCCGTTTTGTTTGTAAAGAAGAAGGATGGATCGATGAGATTGTGTATCGACTATCGAGTTGAATAAAGTGACTGTCAAGAATCGGTATCCCTTGCCAAGAATTGATGATTTGTTTGATCAATGCAAGGGGCTTGTGTGTTCTCACGCATTGATTTGCGTTCGGGATATCATCAATTGAGGATTAAGCCTGAGGATGTACCCAAGACGGCTTTTCGTACCGTTATGGACACTACGAGTTCCTGGTAATGTCGTTTGGACTGACTAATGCACCAGCTGCATTTATGGATCTGATGAACAGAGTCTATAAGCCACTTTTGGATAAATGTGTGATAGTCTTCATAGACGACATACTCATATATTCGAAGACCAGGGAACAACACGAGGAACATCTTCGTTTAGCATTGCAAACCTTACGGGATAATAAGCTGTACGCCAAGCTGTCCAAGTGTGACTTTTGGTTAGACAGGATATCATTTCTTGGACATGTAGTAACCGGTGATGGGATATCAGTTGACCCCGAAAAGATCAAGGCTGTAGTGGATTGGAAACCACCGCAAACAGTTACCGAAGTAAGGAGTTTCTTGGGATTAGCTGGCTACTATCGCAAGTTTGTGAAGGATTTCTCTAAGATAGCCAAGCCACTGACTCAGTTAACTCAAAAGAATGAGAAATTCGTTTGGACGGACAAGAGGGAACAGAACTTTCAGGAATTGAAGCGACGATTGGTTTCGGCACCGATTCTAGTTTTACCAGACCCAGAAAAGCCCTACACGGTACATAGTGACGCCTCAAGGAATGGCCTTGGATGCGTCCTGATGCAAGAGGGAAGGTTATTGCATATGCTTCTCGGCAATTGAGACCGCATGAACAGAATTACCCTACGCATGATTTGGAGCTAGCTGCCGTTGTCTTCGCTTTGAAGTTATGGAGACATTATCTGTATGGACAAAGGTGTGAGATATATACAGATCATAAGAGTCTTAAATACCTGTTCACAGAAGGAACTAAACATGAGACAAAGGAGGTGGCTAGAATTAATAAAGGATTATGATCTGGGAATAAATTACTGTCCAGGGAAAGTGAATGCAGTCGCGGATGCCCTAAGTCGGAAAATCACGGGAAGTAGCCGCCTTGATCACAAGTCAAAAGATTTGATTAAGGAGTTTGAGAAGCTAAGGATTGAGTTCATAGACCAAAGCGCTGAGTTGAGATATCCAACTGGTACTGGAACCGACCCTCATAGAGAGGATCAAAGAAGCCCAAAGGTATGACGAGGTGATACAAAAGATAAAAAGGGAAGTCCAGGTAGGAAAGTACCTTGACTTTGCCATAGATGATGAGACGTGTCAGAATGAAGGGGACTGTGCGTGCCAGAGGATGAGGAGTTGAGGAAGGAAATAATGAGTGAGCTCATAACTCCGGATATACCATGCATCCGAGGCACCAAAATGTATCAAGATTTGAAAAGCCGCTATTGGTGGAATGGCATGAAGCGAGATGTGGCAGATTATGTGATGAAGTGTCCAGTATGCCAACAGGTGAAAGTAGAGCACCAGAGACCGGGCGGATTGCTAAAGCCCTTACCCATTCCGAATGGAAGTGGGATCAGATATCCATGGATTTTGTGTGTGGTTTTCCCAAGACTCCATCTGGTTGTGATGCAATATGGTGATAGTGGACCGATTGACTAAGTCGGCGCATTTCTTACCCATAAATATGACCTACTCAATGGAAAGATTAGCCAAGATCTATATCAGAGAGATCGTAAGATTACATGGCATACCTGCAGATATCCGATAGAGACCCGAGATTCGTGTCCAAGTTTTGGGCAAGCTTGCAAAAGAGTTGGGCACCAAATTGCACTTTAGCACAGCTTATCACCCTCAGACCGATGGACAGTCTGAGCGGACGATCCAAACCCTGGAAGACATGTTGAGAGCATATGCCTTGGAATTCAAAGGGAATTGGGATAGCCATGTACACCTAATCGAGTTTGCCTACAATAACAGCTATCACTCCACCATCCAGATGCCACCGCATGAAGCTTTGTATGGACGGTGTTGTAGGTCCCCTTTGTTTTGGGATGAAGTGGAAAAGGTAGCAATTGGGCCGGAATTGGTACAAGAAGCCGCGGATAAAGTGAGGTTGATTCAGCGGAAAATGAAAGAAGCTCAGGACTAGCAAAAGAGCTGGGCAGATTTGAAAAGAAGAGAACTTGAGTTTAAGGTAGGTGATCACGTGTACCTAAAGATAAACCCGATTAAAAGTATTAAGAGGATGCGCACACAAGGGAAGTTAAGCCCAAGATACATTGGACCTTTTGAAATATTGGAAAGAGTCGGAGATCTGGCGTATCGGCTAGCCCTGCCACCAAATTTGTCCGGGATCCATAATGTATTCCATGTGTCAGTGTTGAGGAGGTATGTTGCCGACCCGGAAAGGATTCTGGAGTTGGAACCAATTCAGCTAAGGGAGAACCTAACAAATGAGGAACACCCAGTGAAGATATTGGATAAGAAAACTTAAAGGCTACGAAGCAAGGACATCCACTATGTTAAAGTGTTATGGAGGAATCATGCCTTTGAGGAAGCAACCTGGGAAGCTGAAGAGGAAATCCGGAAAAAGTACCCCGAGATATTTGAAAAACAAGGTACGTCAATTCCGTTTTGAGGACAAAACTTTATTTAAGGTGGGGAGGTTGTAAACCCCGGTATTCTCAATAGTTAGGAAACCTCGGGAGTTGGAAGCGAAACCCTAATCCGATAAAGGTTGAGTTCAGTGAGAGAAGCCTAGGAACCCTAAATCCGGCTTTCCTTCGGTTTTATAATAAAAGAAATTTTATAAAGTAAATGAAGTTGAATTATTGTTTTAAAGTACATTTTAAACCTTTGAAAGTTTTAAATCCGGGAATTTTTCAATTCCGAGCCTTCCCGAGCTCAATTACGGAAAAGCGTGCCCCGGATCATGGATTCAAAAAAATATTTCGAAATATTCATTAGAACCGTAATTTTATAAGGATTCCAAAAATATCAATTTCGTAATTTTCCGAGCTATAAAAATTACAGTTATAGCTTTTCCCGTGTTTTCGGAACAACCGGTAAAGTAGATATCTTGTCTACTATTCACAAGTACAACCTACACTACACACTACACATACCCTATTCTTACATCCTTACAACTACTCATTTCAATTTTTTTTCCAAGAAATTTTGTCTCTTAATCAATTATCACATTTATTACATTTTAATTAACTAAATTACAAATATCAAAAATTTCAAAACACACACACACATATTGTGGCCGGCGCCCCCCCCACCCCCCCCCCCCCCCCTTGTTTTTCCTTTCATTTGATTTATTTTTGCAAATTTTATTCATTAATAAACCCTAATACCTTCATATATAAACATATTTTTCTCTCTCTCTCTTCATTTCTTCTTGTTTCAAATTGTGTAAAAGAGAAAACCCTCTCATTCTTTCCCTTTTGTGCCGTGAGCCTTGCCCCCTCCCCCTCACACATTTCAACTCATTTTCTTCTCTTTTTCTCCTTCAAGACTCCTTTGGTATGTATATTTAGGCTTTGTTCATCCCAAATCTTGTAATGGCAAGATCATTCTTGTGTGTTTTCTCATTTAAATCCCAATGAGCATGAGCAAGGGACATGAAAACACTACTACAAGAATCTCAAGCCATCACAAGAAGTGGATCTAGTCTTTGAATGAGTTTTGTTTGAAATATCAACTTGTTCATGCATGTAAAGTAGAGATCTTGCATATATATTGTTGTTCATGCCATGAGATCCATGATTCATGCATTATATATAGTAGATCTAAAGTTTAGACATCCACATCTCATGTACATGTGATCATAGAGTTTATTTTTTTCCATGCATTGATGATCATAAAAATGTAGTCTTGTTCATGTATAGAGGTGTTAGATAGTAGATCTACTATAGGAAGCAAGAACATTGAAAAAGGAAAGGTTTTGTTGAATATGCAATGTTGAAATTCGGATGAAATGGAAACCCTACTTAAAAGCCACCAAAATCATTTTGAACTCATATTTCACAAGAAAAATGAAGGGTATGTGTATAGATATCTTGAAAGAATGATTTTCATAAGTTGATGAGTTTAGGCATGATAGGAATGTAAAACAAGTGTGGAGTTAGAATGAAAAATATTGAATGTTGATCAATGGTTAAATTCGTAATTAGGTTCATGCCTACAAGAACACTTGGTATCTAAGTCTAAATTGGATGTTTTATAAGCTAAATGAAGTCCTTAGTATATATATATTGGAGCTTCAATTTTAATGCATTAGACAAGTTTTTCCTTAAGAAAAATGCAAGAAAATGAAATTTGGAAAATTCGGATTTTTACAAAAAGCTTGTTTAAAGACATGTTTACCAAATGAAAAATGGGAATTTTTATGCATGAATGAAGGCCATGATTAATATAGACTTGAGAACTTATTTTTAGTTAGATAACAAGTGGATTACAAGATTAAAAGTCAAAGAAACCCTAAGGAGTTAAAGTGGAAGAATACTTCTTGAAATAACCTTATGAAATTTTCTAACACTTAGGAGTTCATAAGAGTTTATTATCACAAAATCATCATGACCATGCATATATTGAGTCCATTACATGGCATTCATGTTAGTAATTCATTCCTATACCATTCATGCATGAATCATCAACTAGGAACATTTCTTATCAAAAGCAAAACAAATTGTCGGAATTGGAGAAAGTGTGGAACAGATCTGATCCTACTGTTCCGTGACTTTACTATTTTCAAAACTTGAATTTAATATTAGAAATAGATAGATCTTTCGAAGTAGATAGAGATCGATATAAAATTTCGAAATTCCGAGTTAAATGACCAAGTTATGGCCGTTTTAAGTCGGAACTTCCGCAAATAGCGAGAAATCCGAATTCATCTAGTTTAGATGTATAGTTGATTTGGTTACATAATGAGAATCTCATTAGGATTATTCTTGCTTGGTAGGTGATCCCGAGCAGGACGACACCCTACCTCCCGACTACTACTATTAGAAAGACCGGCGTCCAATGGCCGAGTGAGTTTTACTTCCACTCTCAATTAATGAATGTGATTGTAATGTAGTGGCACTAGTGGTATAGGCAAAGATAAAAAGAAATTGTATATGCATGATGGGGTATATGGGAATTATATATGTTGCTACTGTTGATATGTGAAATGGAACTTAAGGAATATCGAAACCGGGTGTTAAGTATTGATTGATAGCTAGTACTTATGATGAATGTCTGCGAATACTTGTTGGTCACCTAAAAGAATTGAATTAATGAATATTCGACTTCAATTGTAAATTGAATTCATTCATATCACGATGGGGTTGGAGCATTCGCATTGGTTGGTTTTTCGTGACCATAAAACGAATATGTTGGTTAATCGTGATCCATAAAACGAATTTGTTGGTTAATCGTGATCCATAAAACGAAATATTGTTAGTTGACCGTGAGCTTAAACGGCGTCGTACCACAATTCGTTAATCTGCTAACCCGGGATGGAGGGCGCAAGTCCATCCACATATGATTTCCGGTTGGTCATATGTTTGTTGATCACATTTGTTTGATGCATACACTTGCTTGAATAATCACTTGTTGAATGATTTGTATTTAATTGTGTTATGGAAGTTATTACTCACTAAGCTAGTTAGCTTACGCCCCCATAGTTTTTATCTATTGCAGCACGAGTTTATATGGCTTAGGCCGAGGCAAGCCACAGCACAGGTACCGGAGATAGGAGTTTCCCTAGAAGTTTAATCCATTCTTTTTGTATAGACTTCCGTTGGAAACTAAGGACTCTGGATGACTGTAATGGACTTGTTATTATTTTGCGGGGAATGCCCCTTAGATTTTGTAAACTATAATTATGCGTTTTGATTTATTATCTATGGCTAATGAATGCCACATTAAACTATTTAACTCCATTTGTTGAAGTATTCTATTTAGTCATAAAGGAACGCTTTACATCTACTTAAGACTCCCGAAGAGCTCGGGTAGGGAACTCGAGAGTCTTATTTAGTATGTGGTGGGCTGTTACGTTTAGGATACCCTATGGGGCGTGACAGCTGTTTAATTATTTTAATTATGTGAGTTTATTCTTTCGTCTTAACTTATTAAGTTTTATCGCGATATTTAACGAAAATCTTGGAAGTCTAGAACAACCATAATTGTCAAAACATGGAAATTTACATAATCGAAAGCATAATAAATAAAATTCAATTAACCATAAAAGAAAATCTTATTCAATAGAAACATAGAAAACTAAAACATAAAAAACTAGAAATTTATAATTGGAAATCAAATTCATCGAAATAAAATCATATAACGAATACTTTAACAAAAGTTGGTAAGCAAATCAGGAATTCCAAAGATAGAATTTCATAAAACCACAAAATAGAACATCTTTTAAGAAATTTCTTTGAGAGAAAAAGGTATATCGAGGATATTATAAAACAACATTTTAAAAGGGATTTTTAATTCACTGGTTATCTTCAAAACTCTTAACTACTATCTTTAATTAAATCTTATTTAGTTAACTAAGGCACTATGCTTCAGGTAATTGTGATGCTGTCTCCTTGTTTCGACGTCCTCCTCTTGTGCTCACGAACTCATGTTTGGTTTCGACTTCTCTTCTTAGAGCTCCTGCTTCATCTTTTAGTAATGGATGTGGGATCCTCGTCTTTTGGGCATGCGACAGGCGTACCAACTGTTAAAACTAGATTATATAGTCTTTTATTTGTTTCTTTAATAAAAAAAAGCAGGATTTTCAGAAGTTATATTTTCTTGTGATTAAAAACGGTTTGGGAAAAATTCATTCAAAGTCAAAAACTAGTTTTACACTTCTGCTTTGGGTGAGATCGTAAAATACACGTCTTTCCCACTCGGTATCATAATATCCCGCTTGCTACGGTTCTAGGACTTCCTATATTGTTTTTATCTTATTGGACAGGGTGATCTTATAGGACTCTTAGGTTTTCTCCTTATTCTACCTACGGTTCCTTTATCTTATGATGAAAAATCTATCTATCTTTTCCTTTGCTAATCTTTCATCTAAATGTTAATAACTTCACAAGAATCTTCCTATCACTCTCATGATTTATTCCTATGCTTATCATGGCTCTAAAACTTTCATTCCTAAACTTATGATTTTCTTTCCTATCTTGATGCTCTGATACCACTTAAAATGTCATACCCCAAAGGTACTCTAAACGTGGCAGTCCGCCACATACGGTATTGAAACTTAAGAATGACTTTCCGACGTCATGCGAAAGTTTTCAACACTATATGTAAGATGTCTATCACAACAATAGGAGACACCGGTAAGATGTATAGTTCGAGATAGTATATACAACATACAAGAATCTAAATAATCATCCAATTTATCATTAAGAGAATAAAATCTGTACATCATCTTAGGGGTTTTTCCCTTGTAATTCTCCAAACAATCATAATATCAACTTAATCTTTCTCACAACAAAATAATACTAACACCATAAGACATTGAAGGATAATTAACCTAAGATCTTCAAAAGATTTCCAGAAGCTTTTCTAAGACATCATCCCACTCGAGTATATGTAAAATAGGAACATGAACAAAAAAAAAAAACATGAACATATTGCTGCTTCTTCAACTCATATGAGCCTAAGAAACATACACTAAGCTCATGCTAAGTTATATGAACATGATGAAGAAATTTAAGTAGGATTTTACCTAAGGTTTAATGGAAGATTTGAAAAGAGATGAATGGGTTTTGTGTTTTGTTATTCTCTTCTTGAAGAGTAGAAATTGGTAGAGAGTATTTTGAGAAGGAATGGTTGGAGAGATATTTTGAGAGAGTATTTTGGTAGAGTTTTGTTATGTAAAATGAGTGCGTGAAAGAATGAAGGAGGAAGGGGGTATTTATAGAATTTTTGGAGTGAATTTTGGATGTAATAAAATAAATTGAAAAGAAATTATTATAGAGAAAAAGAGAGGGGGCTAGCACACATAATGGAGGAAGAGAGAGAATTTTTGCTTGTTTTGTTATTTTTTTGTAAAGAAAAGAAATAAAGTGTAAAGTTTGATGTGAATAAAGTTGTATTGGTAATGTGAAAAGTAAGAAAATAGGTATGTAGGTAGTAAGAAATAGGTGTAAGAAAAAGTAGAGATAGTTAAATAGTAATGAATAGTAGGAATAGTACTATGAATAGTAGACTAGACATATAAAATACCGATAGTAATAAAAATACGCGTAAACAAGCTATATCTGTTATTTTTAGTTACCGAAAAATTCTAAAACTGATATTTTTGAAATCCTTGTTTAATTATGAGTCTTTTGGTGTTATTGGAATATTTTTAATATTCTGAGCTCCGGGACACGTTTTTTGAGAACTGATCCCGTTTGAGTCCGAAGGACACTTGAAATTCGTGAATCTGATACTTTTATGTTACCCTATATTATTATGAACTATTTTAAGCCATTAACTTAATTTCATTTTCTAGGGTTTGAGAACACGGGATTGCCGGAGTTGAAATTGTTTGATTGTTTTGACCTTTCTTGACTTTTGAAACTCCGGTTTGATTAGAGTTAGGATTTAATCCAACTTTACCTTAGAAATTGAGGGGTTTAACTCAGAGATCGGATAGGCAGATATTTTCATGTTTGGATTTTCGAATCGAATGATCATTGAACTTTTTATTTTTGTTGTTGAAGATTTTCCTATGAAATCCCATGATCGAAATTGTTTGAGGTTTGGTTTTAAATTGGGTCAAACTTTAGGGTTTCTATTTGGTATTCCAAAACCATTATTGAAAAATTCGGGGCTTACACCCCTTCTACAATTCGATAACCTAGATCTAACCTGACCTGACTTCATCTCCTGTTTGTGCATTCTCTGAATTCTAGGTAAGTAATTCTTTGCTCTTTTATTTTATTTAATAATAACTAGTGGATGTTGCACCTAAATTAATAATATACATGAAAAATATTAAATTTTTTATCATAAAATATTAATTTTCAACTGTAGATTTTTTTTTAGATTTTAAATTTAATGTTGTTAATTTTCTTATTTCATAATAAAATGCAAATTTTTAAAAGTGAAAAGGTAAGGAAAGTAGTTATGATTTGAAAAAGGATTACAATGGAGTAGTTTATTTTTGAAAAAAAAAGTTACAAAACTATGATAACTAAATTATACATAAATAATAAAAAAATTAAAAGTCTAAAGACACCAAAGTAGGTGCTTTAGCTTTAATAAATAATAATAAAATAATTGATATGTGGTATGTGTGATTTTTCTTATTGAGAAATCCAAAAATTTTCTAAAATTAATAATAATGAAAATTGTAGTAAAAAATATATCTGTAGAATTGATTTTTCTTATAATTTTGCCATGACAATAAATTTAGGAAACTTGGTAATATATAGTAGTCTTATCTTTATGATATTTGAATGTCTTAATAATTTAATCCATCAATGTTGCATTATGCCATGTTGTCTTTGATATGATATTGAGGTGATGATGTTAATTTTGTAATGAATATGTGTGCCATTGTTGAGATATTGTTTTGCAAATTAGTATGTTTGACATTGCATTGATTTAAAAATGAATAGAGATTTAATTTTAACAACATATGAAATAATTTGATACATTATTCATGTCATGATGTATGGTATTATGTTTGCTTGAAGGATCTTGTCACATAGAAATTTTTTTTTTTTTATAAAGAATTGTAAAATCTAAATTGATAGATCTCAGGATTCATATAATTAGAAATAATTAATTTTGAAAAAAATTAGTAAAATTTAATGAACTTAAAGTAAAAATATTCCAAAAGTTAAAAATTACCAACAAAGTAAAGTTTTCATTAAAAGGACTATGTAATTTCTGATTTCGAACAGTGGATACGCAATCTCCTAATGGGTGATTCAATATATGACAAAATTTTTTTTTTCTTATTGTTGTAAACTTTGATTTGATTCAATTTTTTTTTTAAATATTAATGTCTTTGATTGATAGTTACATGTAAATCACTTTGCTTTATGAAGTTTGATGAGGCTAATAAATATTTTGTAAATATCTCAAGTAATAATAAATTTTAGGGTTGATGATCCATTTGGTACTTGAATTTTTTGAAAAAGAACAATTTACTACCCAGACTTTAAAAAGATCAATTTACTACCTAAACCAACTTCATGAGGACATGTATCATACCCAAGATAACACCCTTACATCCGTCAATGATGTAGCAAAGACACCCACTCTAAGCTTGACATGTGTCATCTAAATGTAAAAAAAAAAAAGAAAAAAAGAAGAAGAAAAAACAGAAGAAAGCATGGTGATTACACGGTTTCACATTTCCAACCATGTTTCTTATTGGATTTTCAACATTATATCCTCTCACATGACAGCATGGCTGAAGCACGTCATGACAATCCCCACCGTGCTTCTATCTAATTCTTCAAGATGCAACTCTAGATTTACATGGATGACGTACAATGACGTCTATGTCCTCGTGCCTCTCTCTGTGACTCTTTGACATTAGAATTTCTTCATTGCACAAAGGGAACACGACCATTTCCAATCTATCATGTTTTGCACTGCTCCAAAATCAATCCTATTTAAATGAAACATGATAGAAGCATGGTGAGTACTGATTTCTTCATTACATTTCTAGGAAACACGATGTAAGCACGACTGATCTTTAGTTGTGTTTACTACTAATCATATAAATTTCTAAGACTAGTAAGAGCATGAGGGGAACATGGCTATCATATCTCATCGTATTATTCATAAATCTCTTCAATTATTTCTTCATGTGCAAATATTTTGTTTGGTTTAAAACTTTGGTAACACTGCCATTATATTGCAAGTGTCGTTATGAAAGAATTTTCTACATGGTCTTCAAGAAACATTAATTTCTTAACCACATTATAATGTATGTGACATATTACATAACATAGATTTTTATTACTGGTTTGACCTACACAAGCCTTGTAGTCGGATTGGATGGTTGTTGTCTTTATTAATTTGCAGACTTTGAAGTTGTAATTTCATGAATTGTTTCTCATACTTGCTCCTTCCATCGGTTTATTGACATGAAAAATGGATAACATTGCACAATATGACCTCCCTTCATTACTTAATTTGGACAAAAATTACGTTCACCCTATTGTTCTTTTGCATCATCTTCTCATGGTTACTCTAAAATCATCTTAATATTAGCAAAAAACACATAACAACGACAATAGGAAATAACACCAACTCCTACCGACAATCTCCTGGCATAAATGAAGACAAACATCAAGAAGATTCACTACTTCCTATGACCATTGCACTAACATTTCATATCCTACAAAACAACCACAGTGCTAGGATTTGAACCCATGACAAAATTAGCAGATACTTGTACACTTAAGTCACCCATTATAGCCTATCGATCTTAACCAATGCATTAGGATCCTCGCCTAACACATGTCGTCTTAACATGGAATTCTCCTCAACTAGACTATCCCTACCATTCCGAGCCTCCTCTATCAATGCAATAAGTAGTCTTTCTTTTTTTCCTCAGCTCAGGCACAAGATAAAAAATTCCACAAACGTCATCATTAGAGTTATGACTCCGTCGGAAGAAATTACATCCCTTGTCCTGCAAAACAATCATAGTAGTGGAAATTAAACTGTCATGAGCACATTGGTTCACAATTTTTAATTCAATAAATGATTTGACTAACCATGTTGTACTTTAAGCATCCATAAAACAAGTGGCCATGGTTCGTCTCCGTCCTTGGTACTGATAGTCTTGCCTTATATCCGCATTTGCAAAGCACATAGCCATTTGCACTGTTGCCTACCCTATAAGGACCGGATTCCTATATATCTTAAACCAGGAGTTTCTGGTCCCTTAGCCACATGTAATCTTGCAGTATTACATGTAAGGCCATTTGTAAAGAAAGAGTTTGTATTAATTATTTGTCTAAACTTGATATAATAACCATTTAAAAAAATCTCATTAATAAAAGGACCATGTATACTATTACAAAGCTTTATTGTTCTTTCATTACTAAGATAAAGAACTTAATACATATCTATGCATAGGAGTAGCAAAACATAGGCTTAAGGACAAGCCTATAATAAAATACATATAAATTTGAAAAAAAATTTAACAACTATTACATTGTCCACAGAACATTTCTTCTATTCTATTACAAAAGCTTCCATCAACAAAGTCGGGTCCCTTATCCTCCCACTCATCCAGAAAGTCCTCAAAATTGGTTCCATAACCCAACTGAGTATAGAACTCATCATCTTCAAGACCTATAAAGTAACAATGTGAGCTAAAGGCCCATTACGCAAGTAACACAAGTAAATACAAAGTGACAAACACTCTTAGACTAAATGTGATGCAACAATCATCAATATATTATCTTATAATTAAGTTTGTCAAACAACAAAGATATTCAAACTCTAGAGACATGAGAAGCTAGGGGTCCTGAGTAATAGCAAATGCTCAAGAGATTGATATAGGTAGTCCGAATATCTATATCTCCTATATGATATAACCGAAAAAGAATAGTAGGTTCATCTAGGGTTTATAGCCATTTTTACTTAACTTAATCTATAATGTCACTTAGTTCAACCAGTCCCACAAATATGAACTAAATCATATTATTGCCTCTTAAGAATAAGTAAATATTATACCGATACCGTTACCCCTAGTGGCTACTCGCTGAGCCACTTATAAACGTCATTGCCTTATAATTGGGGCAAAATAAGCACCTAAACTACTATGTTAACCTCACTAACAAGGTTGCTGTCACGCCCCAAAGGGTATCCTAAACATGGCAGTTCGCCATACATAATATTAAAGCCTAGGAATGACTGCCTCAGTCATGCGAAGGCTTTCATACTATGTACAAGGCGCCTAACACATAGAGGAGACACATTGAAGAGATACATTTTATATTGATACACTTGAGTAACAATGAAAAGGAAATACAATTCACTATACTGCAGATACAAATCACTATACTTCATATACGAATCATTATACTTCAAAATACAAATCATTAAACTTCATTTACATTCATCCACAGACTTCCCTACATAAACTATTACAAGGCAAATCATAAAACCTAGCTGATAACTTCAAACTTCTTATTTTTTGCCGAAATTCCGAAGTCATTCTCGGCTCCAACCATCTGGGTCCCCACTCAGCACTCTTGAGATAACCTGCTTATTTAAACAACTATTGGGGTATAAGCTACACTAGCTTAGCGAGAATTCTCTTGATTCTGTACCATAACAAGCAAGTTATAATCATCCATATGCTATGCATGAACAAACACATGAGCAAACAATTATGTATGGGTATCCGGAACCCACACGCAGAACGGATTTACGCCCTCCGTATCTTGGGTTAGGAATGGTATTGAAGTCTACAAGACCGCTGCTAGTCCCCAAGCCCTTGGCTCATATCACTCAACTCGGCTAGGCTCACTCATGGAATGTATCTACATGCCCCTTAGTTCCCATGAATGAGCTCTGATACCGGCCTCGTTATCCAAACGAGTCATCATCGGACCATACCGATCGACCTGCGTAGGAGTAGCACGCTACCAAATGCAATATGTTCGATGCGATGCATGACCAATTTAATTTTTGCTTAGGTCAAAATATTCATACATTCTTTAGAGTGACCGACCAATATCATACACATAATAGAAATAACATGAACAGTGCGGTATCCAATCGGATCCTGGTTTCGATACGCTTTAGTATTCTTTGGCATACATTCAACACAGTCTCATCATATATCTCATCCCCATTCATATCGATTTTTATCTTGTTCCTATACTTCTAATGCGACTAGCTACAAGCACAAACAAGGTAACAAAATAAGAAGAAGACTCACTTAGCCATTAGATCACTGGTCTTTTAGTAAAAGTAATCCGGTTGGTAGGAAATCATCGATTTCGGGTTCACCTAAAAAGGAAGAAATATTCTAATAAGTATTTCAAATCAAACTAATCCAAACGATCTTATACGAACTATCAAATTCGTAATTCTCGTCCTAAGCGGAAATTCCAACCTAAAACGGCCATAACTTGGTCGTTTTAACTTGGACTTTAGCAAATTATATATCGATTTATATCTACTTCGAAAGATCTATCTAATTCTAATATTATATTCAAGTTTTGAAAACTTTGAAGCTTCGAAAAGGTCTGATCAGTTCTGATCAGTAACAATTTCCGATTTCGAAAAATAGTTTTGTAAATGCTTGGAATGTTTCTACTTGACAAATCAATTATACATGCAATATGAATGATTTCCTAACATGAATGGCATATGATGAGTTTCATGTATGCATGATCTTGATGATTTTTGCTAAAAGAAAATCTTATAACTTTTTATTTTGCAAGACCATAATAACAACTACTTATGAAAAATCTAGTTTTCTAACTTTAATCATTTCCATTTGTTTTGGATTTATTTCTTAAGAAAATATAATTATCTTTATTAAAATTGAGTCTTCATTATATCTATTACTTATAACCTTCATTTCTACATAAAAATTTTTATTTTGCACTTTGTAAACATGTTTTCAAGTAGGGTTGATTCAAAAATCCGAATTTTGTAAAATTAGTTTTTGAGTGATTCCTTTAAGTAAAAATCATTTGATACTTAGAAAATTAAGGCTCAACCATACATAACCACTAAGGACTTCACATTTTCATAAAAAATTGCATTTTATACTTTGCAAATATGTTTTCAAATAGGATTTACTCAAAAATCCGAATTTTTAGAAATCCACTTTTTGAATGATTCCTTTGGGAAAAACTTGTGTAATACATTAAAATTTAAGACTTTACTATACCTACTATTTAAGGACTTCATTTAATACATAAAACTTTTATTTTGAACTTAGATAATAGGTGTTTTCATGGGCATCATCCAAAGTTACGAATTTTACAAGTTGACTACTAACTCAAAATTTTCCATCTTGATTCTACTTTTTGTTTTACACATTAATCTCATCAAAACTCATTTCGACTTGTAAAAATCACTACTTAATGATGTCTATTACCTATACCCTTTATTTTTCACATAAAACATGACTTTTGGAGTTGATAACAAAATTGGTCTTGGTTGAGATCCGAATTTACCAAATTTATTTTTGGACCTATTTTTTGATAAAATCTATCTAAACTTATGAAAATCCATTTATTACATATCCTATCTTAAGAGCCTTTCATATCTTGAATAAAAACTTCATTTTTGAGTTGGAAAACATGTTTTAAAAATATGCCTTGGCCAAAATCCAAAAATAGAATTTTGTTTTGAAAATCAATATTTGAAAATCATCTTTGAACCATATGAAATGAAGTCTTGATGAATATATACATTAAGCCTTCATTATCTCAAGTAAAAATTTTATTTTGGCACTTGGAAAGTGGTTTTTAAATAGGGGTCTTGCCAAAATACGAATTTCACAATTTTTTGTTTGGGTTCAAAACCAAGATCTACACTTAATATGAACATAAACATAAAAGAAATCCATGTTAGTAAACTATAAACTCATAGATCTAAACTTTACTCATCAAAATCACTCATTTGTGTTATCTATTCCCTAAGCCCTTCATTTTGAATGAAAAATAACTTTTGTAAATATGGGTCCTTTTTCATCCGAATTTTCAAAAATGATTTTTGTTGAAAATAAAATAGATCTTGAGCTTTCTAAAACTTTCCTACCATCATCAAGTCTAATGCATTTTTATGAACTCAAAACACTAGATCTAGTTATAAATGCATGAATCATAAGCAATAACAAAAATAATAACTCAAATAACAAGATCTAGGGCATAAACAAAAATCAAAGCTACAAAAAGTTAGATCTATAAAATATAACTACTTTTAACAAGAAAATAATAGTAATACAAAGAATAATCATAGAGAAGTGGAGTGTTTCATTTTGGCATCATCATCCTTGGCTTTTAAGCTAATGGAATGTCATTTGATGCATGAAACTCTCACTATACTTTACCTATATCACCTATGGAAGCTTTTGATAAGAGTTTTATTCAAGAATCTTGAAGAAATATGTGGGGAAGCTTATAGAAGAAATAGGGGCAGCTTGTGTTCTTGAAAGAACAAGAGCAAAATGAAGAAAGAAAGAGAGGAAAAAGAGAGAGAAAAAGATAGGGAATGGTAAAGGGAAAAAGGAGTAAATGAAAGAGAGAGAGAAGGAGTGTATAATTGTAAGAAAGAAATAAAAAAAATAAAACAAGGGTAGCCAAGAATGGGAGAGCTGCACGTGAATTAGGGGGGAGAGAGAGAGAGGAAAATGTTTGAATTTTAACTTGAATTGAATTGTGTAATTAATGGTATGTGTAGCTTTTTGAAGAAGGATTGAAATATATTTATTTTAGTCAAAATAGGAGTAAATTAAAGGACAATGGCAGCCAAAAGAAGGAAAAAAATCTACCATGAAGTGTAGGATAAAGTGTAGAAAGATTGAAGTGAAAAAGAAGTAATGTGTGAAAGGTGTACTTGAAGTATGGGTTGGAAAAAGTGCTTTTTATTAAGAAAAATACAAAATAAAATTAGGAAAAATATCTTTAAATAAGTGGTAGAATTTTCATAAATAAAATTAAATAATTATTTGAATTATTTTAGTATTTTAACAAATATGTTACTGGTATGATCAAAATACGTGAATATGGGCTATAAATGATATTTTTATAACCCGAAAAATTCTAAAAAATTATTTTATGAAAATAAAAATATTTTTCAATTATTAAATTAATTTATTCTATTTTTAGTATCGTGTAAACAGAATCTGATCCCATATAAGCCCGAAACGAACTAAATTTTAAAAAAACAAAATTTCTATATATATAAAATATTTATCTAAAAATGTAAGGCTTTATAAAAATAATAAAATCGTGTAATGAAATAAAAGTGAATAGTGCAAAAGACTATTAATTACCAGTAGTAATGGAAATACGATAAAAGGTTATAACTGTAACAATAACCCAAAAAATTCTATAATTGATATATATGGAAATCTTATGAAATTACGATTCTAACGGTACTAATGGTATATTTTTGATATCTCGAGCCCCAACACGCTTTTCGAAGTCTGTATCCGAACTAGTTTGAAATAAGTCAAAAATTTACCAATATGATATTTTTAAGCAAACTTATATTACTACGAGCTATTCTACACATTTAAACTACACCTCGGCCTTTAGGGTTAGGGGCGCTAGATTGCCAAACTTAAACTATTGTATTCCACTTAGGGTTTCCGGGTGATTTTCTGAATTAGGTCTTTGCTAATTTGGAAACTGATATTTTATGTTTATACAATATATTTGATTTGAGAAATTTATTTTAAATTTGATTTTTGTAAGTATTTAATATCTCTTGACGTTTTTCGGAATTCTTTGAATTGAGTTTTATTTCCGAAGGTTAATCATTATTTACTTTTCAATAATTTGTTTTTAGGTTCTCTATTACCCGATTTTATAATTCGAGTTACGTATAGAATTTGTCGTACGTAATGGTTTAGAATTAAAGTATGTTGAGTTCTTATTTTATTTTGAAGGAATCTCATTTTCTCAAGATTAAGAAATTTCCGATTCGTTCGTAATTTAGGACTAGTCAAAGTTCAATTTTAGTTTGGAGTGATTTTTAGGGTTTATTTTTTAAGTTCATCTTGAATTATTTATTGAAATTTTCCGGGACTTACAGTTGCCGCTCCTCGAACCGGATTCAACATGCCCATCATAAACAATTCAAACAACTTTTTAAGTAATCTTTGATTAATATCAATTTAGGATATGTCTATCCTAACAAACAACATCCAAGTTATCACGTACTTGTAGTATCTCGTATAAGATCAGTAAGCACACTCAATTGAGGTGGAGAATCTGTAGGGAAATAATTCAATTCATATAAAATTAAAGATAAATCATAATTAATTACTAAGTCCTTTATCACTTATTAAATTAAAAAAAATCCATATAACAACATAACTTAGTATTATACATATATTTATACAAGTCATAACCTTAATCTTATTATATTTTATTTTAAATAATTTTGTTTAGGTAAGGTACTGTTTATGCCCATACGGGGCTGTTTGAAGCGTTGGGCCATATGGAGGGCTGTATCAATTTTAAAACAAAATAAGAAAACCAATATTAAGGGTTGTTTGGGCTCATACAACAAACCTTCCCCCCTCACCCTCCCCCAAGATGGGCTATTTCGACACAATGGCCATACACATAAAAACTCAGATAGTGAAATGCCTCTCTAAATGGGGCTGTTTGATAGGATGTATGGGTTCTTGTGACTTCCTCTATTTTCTTTCTTTTTTTTTACACTTTTCACATATCTTACTTCAACTTAATCACCATAAAAACCACATGCGACTCTCACACGCTCTCAACAACATCAAAAACATAAAAACCCCACGTCACTAACATCAAACAACTTTCAAAACTTCACATAACTAACAACAAATCCTTCATCTCCAAAACAACTTAAGCACTTCTCTATACTCACATACTACACTCCAAGAACTTATTTAACTCTATTTATCAACAATCTCATCAAAATCATATTCAACCCATTAAAAACCTATTAGAACAAGAAATCATCCTTATGATGAAAACAAAGGAATAAATAACCATGAAAACATACAAAACTTACCTTGTATGACTTTAGTCGATGGGGAACACTTGAACAAGTTTTGAGTGCATTGTTTGAAGAAAATTTTTAGAAGAAAATTTGGATTTGTTCTTGTTGTTAGATTATCGCTTTTGGTTTGTTTTTACATTGTGTTTTGCAAAGTTTGTTTAGATGATAATTGTGTAATTTTCCTTGACTTTTAAGGCAGCTGAAACAAAAGAAGAACGCTTGGGCTTGAGTTAAATGTTTGCGCCTGATTTGGGTTTGATTTTGTTTTAAAACATGGGCTTAGTTTTAAACACAATAAACAATTTAATACCAATTCTAAATAACATTTACACATCCCAATATGCAATACAACACGATTAATAAATCATGCTATCACGCCCCGAAGGGTATCCTAAACATGGCAATCCGCCTTACACAATATTAAAGCCTAGGAATGACCGCCTCAATCATGCGAAGGCTTCCATACTATGTACAAGGCGTCTAACACATAGAGGAAATACATTGGAGAGATACATTTTATATTGATACACTTGAGTAACAATGTAAAAGAAATATAATTCACTATACTTCAGATATAAATTACTATCTTCATATACGAATCACTAAACTTCAAAATATAAATCATTAAACTTCAATTACATTCATCCACAGACTTCCCTACATAAAATACAAGAAAAACAAAAACCTAGCTGATAACTTCAAACTTCTTATTTTTTGCCGAAATTCCGAAGTCATTCTCGGCTCCAACCATCTGGGTCCCCAATCAGCACTCTTGAGATAAACCTTATTTAAACAACTATTGGTGTATAACACTAGCTTAGCGAGAATTCTCTTGATTCTGTACCATAACAAGCAAGTTATAATCATCCATATGCTATGCATGAACAAACACATGAGCAAACAATTATGTATGGGTATCCGGAACCCACACGCAGAACGGATTTACGCCCTCCGTATCTTGGGTTAGGAATGGTATTGAAAGTCTACAAGACCGCTGCTATCCCCAAGCCCTTGGCTCATATCACTCAACTCGGCTAGGCTCACTCATGGAATGTATCTACATGCCCCTTAGTTCCCATGAATGAGCTCTGATACCGGCCTCGTTATCCAAACGAGTCATCATCGGACCATACCGATCGACCTGCGTAGGAGTAGAACGCTACCAAATGCAATATGTTCGATGCGATGCATGACCAATTTAATTTTTGCTTAGGTCAAAATATTCATACATTCTTTAGAGTGACCAACCAATATCATACACATAATAGAAATAATATGAACAGTGCAGTTATCCAATCGAATCCTGGTTTCGATATGCTTTAGTATTCTTTGGCATACATTCATTACAGTCTCATCATATATCCCATCCCCATTCATATCGATTTTTATCTTATTCCTATACTTCTAATGCGACTAGCTACAAGCACAAACAAGGTAACAAAATAAGAAGAAGACTCACTTAGCCATTGGATCACCGGTCTTTTAGTAAAAGTAATCCGGTTGGTAGGGAATCGTCGATTTCGAGATAACCTAAAAAGGAAGAAATACTCTAATAAGTATTTCATCACTTAACTAATCCAAACTATCAAATTCGCAATTCTTGTCCTAAGCGGGAATTCCAACTTAAAACGGCCATAACTTAGTCATTTTAACTCGGAATCTCGCAAATTATATATCGATTTCTATCTACTTCAAAAGATCTATCTAATTATAATATTATATTTAAGTTTTGAAAACTTTGAAGCTTCGAAAAGGTCGGATCAGATTAGAACAGTAGCAAACTTCAATTTCAAAAAATAGTTTTGTAAATGTTTGAAATGTTCCTACTATATAGATTAGCTATACATGCAATATGAATGATTTCCTAACATGAATGACATGAGATGAGTTTGATGCATGCATGATCTTGATGATTCTTGCTAAAAGAGAATTTTATAACTTTTTATTTTGCAAGACCATAATAACAACTACTTATGAAAAATCTAGTTTTCTAACTTTGATCATTTTCATTTGTTTTGGATTTATTTCTTAAGAAAATGGGATTATCTTTGTTAAAATTGAGTCTTCATTATATCTATTACCTATGACCTTTATTTCTACATAAAAATTTCCATTTTACACTTTGTAAACATGTTTTCAAGTAGGGTTGATTCCAAAATCCGAATTTTGTAAAAATTGTTTTTGAGTGATTTCTTTAGGTAAAAATCATTTGATACTTAGAAAATTAGGGCTCAACCATACATAGCCATTAAAGACTTCATTTCTTTGATAAAACTTCTAATTTGAGTTTAAAAAATATGGGTTTTCATGCCATTACTCCATTATTACGAATTTTTTAAAATGACAACAACTCAATTTTTTTCCTACTTCATTTCTACTCCTTGTTCTATATATTTTTCTTAGCAAATCCCATCTTAATTTATCAAAATCATTACTTGATGATACCTATGACCTAAACTCCTCATATTTCATATAAAACACAAGTTTTGGAGTTGATAAATGGGTTTTTAAGGCATGATTTTGAAATCATCCGAATTTGCAAATTTTGGATAAACTCAATTTTCACACCTTATTTCTACAATGCATCATGCATATATGTATTTCCTACAAGCTATTGTCATGATGGTTATGAGATAATCTACCTACATGTTTACATATAATACCAAGAATTCTTTTTGAAAACTTTTACTTTGCAAAACTTTGGATTATACTAGACTTAAGAAAAATAGTTTTTCTTCTTGTAAAATCATACTTTCTTTTTATCAAAAATCAACCTTGATGATCTATATAACCATCACCTTCATTATTTTAATAAAAACCTTCATTTTGGGTTAGAAAATAGGTTTTACATAGGTGGTTTGTCCTAAGTACGAATTTTACAAAATTTGAAGAATGAAAACATTGTTTCACTTATTCTTGGAAACCATTTTATTCTAAGGTTATATTTTGATAAACTTCTCTTATCCTAATCAAAACTTGGTCTTTGTTATCTCTATTCCCCAGGACTTCCATTTTCCTATAAATTATCATTTTGGCATTTGGAAATAGGTGTTTAAATTGTGGTATTTTCAAATCCGAATTTTGGAAAAATCATTTGAGCTTGTTTTCTTTGTAAAACTCATTTAGTCTTTCAAAAAACCATTTCCTAATCAAACCTATCCTTAAGGCTTATTTCTTTAATAAAAGTCTTGTTTTGAAGTTGAAAAATGGGTTTTCAAAATTGTCTTGGTTGGGATCCGAATTTACAAAATTTATTTTTGGACATATCTTTTGATAAAATCTATCTCTTATTCCTTACATATCCTATCTTAAGAGCCTTCATATTTGAATAAAAACTTCATTTTTGAGTTGGAAAACATGTTTTTAAAATATGCCTTGCCAAAATCCGAAAATGAGATTTTTATTTTGAAAATAACTTTTGAAAATCACTTTGATTCTTGTAAAAAGAAGTCTTGATGATATGCATACATTAAGCCTTCATTATCTTAAGTAAAAACTTCATTTTGACACTTGGAAAGTGGTTTTTAAATAGGGGTCTCGCCAAAATACGAATTTCATAATTTTTGTTTAAGTTCAAACAAGATCTACACTTAATATGAACATAAATCTAAAAGAAACCCATGGTAGTAAACTGTAAACTCATAGATCTAAACTTTACTCATCAAAATCTTTCATTTATGTTATCTATATCCTAAGCCCTTCATTTTAAATGAAAAATACATATTTGAGTTGAAAAATAACTTTTCTAAATATGGTTCCATTTTCATCCGAATTTTCAAAAATGATTTTGTTGAAAATAAAATAGATCTTGAGTTTTCTAAAACATTTCCTACTATCATCATGCCACTACAAGTTGTTTCATGAACATAAAACAAAATTCTAATGCATGTGTGAACCTAAAACAACTAGATCTAGTCTTCTAAACTAGTTATAAGTGCATGAATACCATGATAGTCATGTGAATGATGAATATATGTATAAATCATAAGCAATAACAAAAATAATAACTCAAATAACAAGATCTAAGCATAAATGAAAATCAAAGCTATAAAAAGTTAGATCTACAAAATATAACAACTTTAAACAAGAAAATAATAATGATACAAGATAATAATCATAGAGAAGAGGAGTGTTTTTATTTTGGTATCATCATCCTTAGCTTTTAAGCTTATGGAATGTCATTTAATGTATGAAACTCTCACTATACTTTACCTATATCACCTATGGAAGCTTTGAGAAGAAAGTTTGCTTAAAAATATTCAAGAATAAAGTGTAGAAGTAAGGGATTGGAATGGGCAGCTTGTTTCTTGCAAGAACAAGAACAAAAGAAGAAAGAAAGAGAGGAAAAAGAGAGGAAAAGAAGAGGGTTTCAAAGGGAAATGAAAGGAAATAATTAAGAGGCATTAAATGGAGAGAAAAGTGTTAAATGATAAAGCAAAAAAAATAAAACAAGGGTAGCAAGGAGAGGGGAGCTGCATGTGAATGAGAGAGGAGAGAGAGAGAGGAAAATGTTTGAATTTTGACTTGAAATTGAATTGTGTAATTAATATGTAATGTAGCTTCTTGAAGAAGGGTTGAAATATATTTATTTTAGTTAAAATTGGAGTAAATTAAAGGAAAATGGCAGCCATAAAGGAAGGAAAAATCTGCCATGAAGTGTGAGACAAAGTGTAGAAAGATTAAAGTGAAAAGGAAGTGATATGTGTAAGGTGTACTTGAAGTATAGGTTAGAAAAATTGCTTTTTATTAAGAAAAATACAAAATAAAATTAGAAAAATATTTTTAATTGAGTGGCAGAATTTTCATGAATAAAATTAAATAATTATTTGAATTATTTTAGTATTTTAACAAGTATGTTATCGGTATGATCAAAATACGTGAATATGGGCTATAAATGATATTTTTATAACCCAAAAAATTATAAAAAAATTATTTTATGAAAATAAAAATATTTTTCAATTATTAAATTAATTTATTTTATTTTTAGTATTGGGTCTTAAACAGAATCTGATCCGTATAAGCCCGAAACGAACTAAATTTTAGAAAAAAAAATTCTATAATATATAAAATTTATCTAAAAATATAAGGGTTTATAAGAATAAAAAATCATGTAAAGAAATAGAAGTGAATAGTAAAAAAGGCTAATTAATTACCAGTAGTAATAGAAATACGATAAAAGGTTATAATATAACTTTTATAACCCGAAAAATTATATAACTGATATATTTGGAAATATTATGAAATTACGAGTCTAATGGTACTAATGGTATATTTTTTATATCTCGAACCCCGGGAACGCTTTTCGAAGTCTGTATCGAATGGGTTTGAAATAGGTAAAAAATTTACCGATCTGATATTTTTAAACAAACTTATTTTATTACGAGCTATTCTACACACTTAAGCTATACCTCGGCCTCTAGGGTTAAGGGCGCTAGATTGCCAGACTTAAAACTATTGTATTTCACTTAGGATTTCCGGGCGATTTTTCGGTTTAGATCTTTGCCAATTTGGAAACTGATATTTTATGTTTATACAACATATTTGATTTGAGAAATTTATCTTAAATTTTATTTTTTTGTAAGTATTCAATATCTTTTAACATTTTCGGAATTCTTGAATTGGGTTTTATTTCCGAAGGTTAATCATTATTTACTTTTTAATAATTTGTTTTTGGATTCTATATACCCGATTCTATAAGTCGGAGTTACGTATAGAATTTGTCGTACGTAATGGTTTTGGAATTGAAGTATGTTGAAATTTTATTTTGTTTTTAAGGATTTCTTATTTTTCAAGATTCGAAAATTTCTGGTTTCGCTCGTGTTTTAGGACTAGTTGAAGTTCGGTTTTAATTTGGATTGATTTTTTGGATTTATTTTCGAAGTTTATTTTGGAATTATTTATTGAAATTTCCGGGGCTTACACATATCATCATATCATATCTTATTAACTAAGTATTTACTATAAACTTCATATTCGAACAAGTATATATATATATATATATATATTGACACACACACAAAAATTAATTGAGCATTGGAGTTGAAGGATATTTCATACCCGATTTGATAATCAAATGGAGCAAGATGACTTCAACATCCTAAGAGTATAACACCTGAAAAATAAAAACAATAAATGCCTCTTAAATCTAACTACACCATTGAATTAGGATAGATAGGGAAAATTAATCATGCACTTCTGCTGCACTTGTCTAGAAGAGCATAGAGAGTATGATCATCACATTTGCTTCATCAATGGGATCATACTGTATGGATTCACAAACCAACTCTGAAGGTTTCAATTGTGCAGGTTTCGAATCTTGATGGATTTGATTTAGGCAAGATAGGGTTTTCAATTTAAGGCTTCGATTTCATGGATGGGTTTGTGATCGACTTTAAACTTAGGTTAAAGTGCAGTACTTTTACACTTTTCCATTTTAACCCTATAGATGTAGGTAAATATTATTTTGTTCTATTTTTTTTTTTTTTTTTTACATATTAGATAACACATCTCAAGCTTGGAGTAGGTGTCTTTGTCTCGTCATTGGCGGATGTAACATGTTATCTCAGGTATGATACATTTCCTTGCAAAGTTGGTTCAAGTAGTAAATTGATGTTTTTAAGGTGAGGTAGTAAATTGCTTTTTTTCGAAAAGTTTAGATACCAAATGCGTCATTAGCTCAAAAATTTAGGATATAAAAGGAATGGTTTGTAATTAGAGAATTAAAGATAGTAATTGTAAAATTTTAATATGATAGCTCTTGGATTTAAGAATTTCTGGTTATTATTTATTTTTTAAAGACAATTTTTTTACAAATAATAGATAAATTGGGATCAACCACCTATTGTTGATTTTTGATTTTTTTTACTTTAATTTGGTAGCGACTCTAAATTTTCACAAAAAGTAAATTTCTTTTAATTCTTAGTGGATGGATTATGTTAAATGAGTTAGGGTATGATATAAATATGATCAAAAGAAATTAAACCAGAAAATTAAAATTTACACTCGACAATGCCCATATTAATTTCAAGAAATAGAAAGATGTTTTGTCTTGTTTTCATATAATAAATTAATGTTGGCTAATTGAATGAAATAAAAATAACACAAATTAATAATTTACTAGAAAAATTAAAAAAAAAATATTACTAGAAAATTTCAAGGGATATATAGAAAAAGAAATTATTTTCAAATAACAAAGGTTGCAATAAAATAAGATCCAGATAAACTTGCTAGAGTTTGTTACCCCCATGAGTAGACACCAGTACGGTTCGGGTCAGTTCTGGACCCGAATCAGAACTATCGGTTCACGATTCCATATTTCATGGAACCGAAACCGGAATTGCCTGAGCCGGGGCAGTTCACGGTTCAATAGAACCACTGGTTCTGATGGTTCTGGTTCCTGTTCCACGTAAACCGTGAACTAGGTGTTTTTTTTTTTAAAGACCGGCCCCACACACCTCCCCCTCCCCCCCACCGCGCCCAACAACCCCGGTTTCCTAACTCATTTACTTTACCTGAAGCCTGGCTATTCATTATATGCCCTTTCAATACAATAGGATTGACTCCTAGGTAGAACTACTGTAAGTGGTCAAAATCGACATTGACTAAAAAAAAGGGACTCATCAAAAGATACCGACAGTTTCATCTTACGAAAGATAGACAGAAAAACTTTTTTTTTTTTTTTATGGCGAGTGGGAACGGGTAGAACCCTCAGTTAACCGCTAAGACCCGCCCGTCCTCGATGGGGCGGTTCTCGGATACTGAACCGCCGAGGAGGAAGGTTCTGGGCGATTAGTGATTTGAAACCGCCCCGTGCCGATGTCTACCCATGAGAAAGCTTGGAAAGAAATTATATGGATAGCGAAGAGCCCTAGCATCCATGGATAGGGATGGAATAGCTTGTTAGAATTAAGCCCAATTTCATAAAGGTCATCTTTTTACACAATAAAAAATTAGGTTATGGTGCTATTGTTTGTACAATCTTTCTTTATTTTTATTTATTTTATTAAGTTGCATATTATTTGTTTAATTATAGATTAATATCATAATTGGTACTTGAATTTTGATAAAATATTACATATTTGATCTTTGAAATTGATCAATTTATTATTTGAAATAACTTTTTTTGCATTTCAATAATACTTCCATCAAGTTCTTTTTAGTATTAAATTGATCAACTTTAAAATTTTTTCAAGTAACAAATTAATCAATTTCAAAATTTAAATATTAAATTGATTAATTTTTGTTGGTCCCGAAAAAATAACCAAAAGGGGGGTGAATTGATTATAAAATTTATTTTCCAAATTTAAACAAATTCACACACTTGGTTATTCCACTAAAATGGCTCTAAAATTTCTTAGAATAAAAACTTAACAAATAAAGCTTTAATAAAAAATTCGGATAAAAAAAAAACAAGACTTTCACACTTAGAAACCTTCTGCTTCAATCTCTGAGTAGAAAAAAATATGAATGATTTACTCTCTGATTAACCTTTGACTAAGAAACTATATGTAAGTTACTTTCTGATTAACCTCTGAGCATATATCACACATATAAAACATAAAATAAATCATGAAATTAAAGAGAGGTAAGGAGAGAAAGTGCAATCGATGTATAGAGGTCACCTCGAGCGTCAATCCTCTCTTCCAGCTCTAAGCTGGGTCCGGTATTCCTCCCGGTTGTGTTCCACTATCCAATCAAATCAATAAAGTTACAAGAAGTTCTTGCCAATTCTTTGGCTACAATTCACTTAGCTTGATTCTCTCAATCAATCAATCAACTAAGTCTACTTGTAACTCTCAACTCACACTAAAAATGTAAGATCAAATCAAGAGGAATGAAAAAAATTAAGTTCCTCAAACTATTTGCTCAATGAACAGTAACAATGAATTATGACGGTTTTTTCGAATGAAGGTTAAAATTTGATATTCACGTTGTTGTTGATATATCTTCTGTCTTGTTCTTTTTCTTTTTATTCCAATTGCTCAAGGCTAGAAGAACGAATGGATTAACTTGTCCAGATTTTTGTGCGTGTATTCTGCTCGTTATTTCCGAAATATTAGCTTGCATTTATCTACAAATTGACTCACTTCGAATTTTGAATTCTTGAGATAATCTCCGAAATTCAACTTCAGAAGATAAATCAAATAACCAACAATTGTGTTTTATCTTTAAACTGAAAAATCGGACTTGGATTTATCCTTTGTTGAACAATTGCATCGTCTGTTACTGTTCATGTCTGTCAAGCTTCACGTTCTTCGGTTAATCCAAAAACTTTGAACACATTCACAAAATTCTGAATTGTATTTTGTAAATACTTCATTATGCACACTAACTTTCTTCAAATGTAATTCGTTTTATAATTTAAAAAATCAGTTGATATTGTCCTCTTCAACAGTGCATTCGTGTTCTTCAATTGAGCTTGTATTTAATTTTAATCTCTGTGGATTTTAATCCGACTTTGTGGAACACATTGAGCATAATACCCAAATTATACTCAATATTGGAGCTAGGTCTTCAAAATTTAATATGAATTAAAAAAAAAAACTTGATTTACATGTAGTTCATTAACCTTCTGACGTTCTCTGATGACTAAAAAAACTGCAGATCCTATTTAAATCTTTTGAGTAACCTTCTGATGAGTTATATTGTTTAAATAAAAGCTTCCAACCTTCTGATAAACTTTCTGATATAGTTTTACATTATTAATATCCAATGTGCGCACTTAAATAAAATATGTAAGAAATCATTTAATTCTTTTTGTTATCATCAAAATCATCTTTTAAAAGAAATCAATAATTTTAAAGTTTAGATACATAATTACATATTTTATCAAAGATCAAATACAATTCATGATATTAACCCTTTTTTTATTTTGGCAAACCCAAGTCTTAAACTAAGCAGTTTAAAGCATTAATCTTAGGTACTCTTCTTTCTCCTTTCATCATCTTAATCCCGTTAGACAATAGGGCTTCTTAAGACAACATTATAAGTATTTTCATTATCATTTTGTAGTTCTCATTGATTCTATCTACTTCATATCAAATTGACACAAAGTTAGATAGATATTATTCGTTGGCTCGTCGTTCATTCACGTTCTCCTATTTGAGTGATGATAGTTCACTTTCATTACACAAGTTTTGAAATCTTTTTGATATCCCGGAAACTAGATTTTCCGAAAAATCTGAGCGGATCAGAAACCGTGGGCAGGGTGAGGCCCAACTACAGCCTGGCGATTTGAAAAAGTTCTTTTTTGCTTGGTCTCTCTCGTGACAAAACAGCTGGGATAAGATTTTCTTTTTCTTTATTTTATGTTTAATCTTTTCAAACAGTATGCCAACCAAGTCAAAGACAGTGAATTAACATTTGCTTTTCAATTTCAAACAAGATTAAATGCTAATAGTTCAAGTAAATGAAACAAATACCTCAACCACCGGGGTGAGCTTGAAAATTATTATTATAAAAAAATTTTATATTTGATACTTGAATTTTACATAAACATTTAAATTGATATCTTAAGCTATTTTTACTTACTTCATCTATATTCTTTGATTTATTTTTGAATGTAAAAAATGTAATCTATTAATGGTAAATGATGTTTAGGGTATTAGTAAAATTTTCATAATATTCAATTTTTTGGGTCTTAAATAAAATAAATATTATTAAGATGATAATGAAAAATAACTAAAACTTTTTAATTAAATATTAAATCAATTATTTTAAAATTCAGACACCACATTAAAATTTTTAAGTAAAATAGTGCTACCAAATATTTATCCTAATTCAGAGAAAGCGGAAATATTGGAATCAAGCTGCATGGAATATATGGCACCTGCACCCAAATGTCAATTCATATACCAAAAAAGGTTGAAAAAGGTTTGAATTAGGCTCTCCCTAGTCCCCACGCAGTGCACACAGAAGTTTCGAGTGAAGGACCCGATGACAAAAGACACGTGGCAAATAACCATTAGTTGTAAGAATTAATTTCACGTGCTAAAGACCACGTACCACGTGGGCTTCAACCTGTGGCCTGTCAATGGGTACACCAAACAGTTGCAGTTATAAGATAGAGACATGCCCCAATTCAGAGACCAATACATATATATGGTGCTCTTTTTTATTATATTCCTGTGATGCTGTGCGTGGTGGGACTGTGAGGATCACGAAAGAAGACGTTGATACCAATCAATTAGGGATCCAATGGGGCACACCCTTACAGTGTTTCCAATCCGACGGACATGTTAAAAGTCTTATAGGATAAAAGATTTAAGATTGGTTTTAGATATATAATAAAAATTTTATTGGATTGTAGTATCAGATTTGAATTATATAACAAATTTAATGTACTTGATAATCTAATATTATAATTAAAAAATAAAAATATTACTAAAGTGGTAAGAAAAGGTTATAAGATATAAAGAATCTATCATTTTTCTTACTTCTCAAGCTTTTTTTTTTATTAGATTAGTTACCGATTTTATAACTTTTTATTAAATTTTGTTAAAATCATGTTTGCCATAGATTAATATTATTTGCCATCTATTATAGTCCCAGTAGGTGATTTAATTTAACTGTATTTTTAAGATATTATACAGTGACAAAAGTAATATATATTAATGTGTTTAAATACTGCATAATAAATGTGGTTAGCAATATTTTCTATCAATTCCACAAGTATCTTTTCATTTTTAAATGTATAGAAAATTGCATCAAAGTATCAACTTTTCTTAAATTTATTCTTAAAATTTAAAAATAGGTTGAAAAAAATAGGACCATAGGGTACAAGGTTGGGTTCTTGGTTCTAAATCAACTATTACAGGACGAGTTTGGATATATTGTAAAAATCTTATAGGTTATAAAGTTTGATTTGGTATACCTTATAGGATAATGTAATGAGTTTTTGGTTCATATAATCCGTCCAAAACCCAATCGAATTACATCCATATAAACAATTACAATCACATCAATAAGTACGTGCATATATATATACATATATATCGGATAAATATTTATTGTTTTGGGAATAGAGTTTCCATTTGTTCTAGCAAATAAGCACTTATCATGTGTTAAAAAAATTTATAAATATAAAAACATCCCTAAAATAAAAACAAACAGTTATTATCACTTTATAAACATATGATAAGTATTCTCATTTAATATTTCTCTCCATATATCCTCTCCTCTAATCATATCTCACAATACTTATCTAGTTATCTTATCATATCTTATCTTATATCTTAAACCAAAACACCATAGTATTCTTCACACTCTTAGAAATATGATATAATTAATGGGGATTTTGGTGTAATGATTTTAAATGTTAAAAATTAAAAACCGATACAAGGCAAAACAATAAAAGAAATAGGTGTTAATACTAGTAACGCTAGGAGAACATGCTAGCTTCTTCTTCTTCTTCTTCTCTTCTTCTTCTTCTTTTTTTTTTTTTTTTTTTTTTTTAAGGAACCATATCCCTTACTTATCATAGAGCATCTCTTATTCGACTCCAATACTTTATTACATAACTTCCACTTTCTATTTTTTATTCCTTCATAATTTTTTATTTTTATACATATAATTATCTTCTTCTGAATCTTCTCCGTCAAAATTTTATTCTTCTCTTTAATCGCTTATTTTTTCAAACTTTCAAGGCCAATGCATATAGTTGATCTAGTTTTGTATAATTTTCAAAATTATTTTTTCAACAATTTTATTTAATTATTACACTCGCATCGTGAATACGCAACAACTAATTTTCTGTTTAAATGGGCGCATATTTTATTGTTTTAATAAATATTGGAGCACATGCACGTGAGTCCATGGTCCTATAATACAATAATAAGGGACATGTATTAAAGAGTTTGAGTGCGTCACATGGAATTTCTAAATCAAACAGTCGCATTTTTTTTTTCGGTGGAGCAGAGAATCGGATCCCGTGCGGGTGAGATTAAATTTTTAAAACACAAATTCCTTACTAGCCTATTGAGTAGTTTGCGGAAAATCGAAAGTTCAATATGAATTGTTAATTAACATTTGTGAAATGGCTAATTATTTTAAACCTATAAATTAAAGGTTAATTAACAATTCACCAATTTAACTAAATGAAAAAAAAATGGAAAAAGAATAAAAAAATGTTATTTGAAGTACGTTTCTCTTTAGAAACTATCACTACAAAACATTTAAATGTATTATTTGTTAGTCTTGGATGGTGAAATGGAGAAAGTAGTGCAAAACCGTTTTAAGTTGAAAATTAATGTCTAGTATTTGCAAAAGGAAAACATTAAAGGATTATTGTAAAGTTAAAAGTTGGAAAGATATTACACGACTAAAGATACAAAAAGACTCCTCATTAGGAATTTAATGATATAGATAAATAAGTTAGTAATGAGGTTGGAAGCATAAATCATAAATTTGATTTTAAAACAACCTTTGTTTATCTATAACTTAAATTTTGAAAGGGAGGGATTTTTATTATTCTTATAAATAATAGAAAAACCATATATTTAACATCTCATTATATCATTCTTGATGTTTATGCACCTACAGTTATGGTTTTTTATTACCTCTACTATTATTTAAGGGAACACACTATATTGTGTAACACGTAAAATTATCAAATTAACCTCTTACAATAAAGGAAAATAAATAAATTATAATTTGTTATCATAATTCATGATTTGATTTTAAAAGTTTTTGTAACAGCTAAACTGAGAGTATTAGCAACCGCTACATGTCCTCACTAGAGATGAACATGCTAAGGCTCGAATTCTATTAAACCATAATTTATAACATATTACAACTCTACCATCTCACATTAAAGGAGAACTTCTAAAAATATTAATGTCATTAATAAAAACTTCTGAACAACTTAGTTGGTATAAACCAAGTTCTAACTTCCATCAAACTTAAAACATCATATGAAAAATTCTTATAACTTCAAGAATCATAACAATAACTATTTAAAACTTTGTAAAGTCTTTGACTCTAGCTATCTCCGATTTAAAACATCTAATAGTCAGTTGGAAAAATTGACTCCACTATCGTCGCTCCCATAATTTATAAATACATCATAACAAGACAAATAAAAAACCATTAGATCATCATCTATACCTAAAAAAAAAAAAAAAAAAAATGAGAGCAAAGATTCAGTACACTAAACCACAATCACATGCACATAAGCAGACATCATAAAAATCCACATGCAACATGGTAACACATATGCAACAATCACAGTTTATTATCTTAAATTAGCTAAACAACCGACACAGTTTAAAACTATTTGCAACTAGTAAACCTGAAGTATCTCATGACTTAAAAAAAAACACAGATACATATATACATAGATACTTATATATATAAATATATATATATAGGTGTTGAGTACTCCCCATACATCTTAGGTACCGTACTCGTACTACTCTAAACTACCGGAATCATTTTTATGTGCAACTCTACTCGGGACAACAATACATATAGATCATCAGGGTACCATCTTACTACACCAATACTCCCGATTTATTACCCACCAAGCATAAGAAACAACTAATTTAAAGTTAGATAGTGTTAAGTCCACATTAGGTCTAAGCCTACATTCGTAAGCAACACCTAAGGTAAGGACACACCTGATACGACACTTGAAACAAAAATAAATAAAATCAAGATCACCTAAACACATATAGTAGAAACTAACTCAAAACTTATTTTCAAAATAAAAACACTACTTCTAAGATTATCTATGTTCTTAAGCTATTAAAAACTACAACTACTCTTGGTCTAGATATGCCTTATAACTTTGATTTAGGTACACTAGATATTAAACTAAGGATTTAGGTGATTAGGAAGATCAAAACAAGAGTTAAAAGAAGAATACACCATCCTTTTGCTAATCACGCATGTAGTGGAGGGCATGATAAGCTGTAGGCAAAAAAACATCACAATGCTCGTTTGAGAGAGGATGACGACCCGTATCACGACCAAATTCGTCACTTCCGAGGAGATGACGACCCATATCACGACCAAGATCCCTGTCAAGGCCGTGATGGTTGTCATGCTCTTCCCAAAAGGTGGAAATATTCTAAAAGAAAACTTTTTTCTTGATTTTAACCTAGACTAAACCTCCAAAATATACTCATCAACATAAAAACCTCATTATAACCACATTACTTGAAAATAAACAACGTTCCCTTTTTTTTTCACAAATAACAACTGCAACCACCAACAAACTGACTTAGGGTTTTCTAATCTCTCGCAAAAAACACATGAACCTTCAACACAACGACACAAAATTAGAAAAGATAACTCCTTCATATCCACAAAGGATTGAAAAGATGAAAACGTACCTATTAATTGACCTACGCGATTCCTTGGAATAAAATACAATCTTGAGAGAGTTGTAGGATTTGGCTCCTTATGAAACTATTCAGAAAGAGATATATATTTTCTTTTAGGTGGGAGAAAAGAGTTATTTTATTATTTCATATTTGGGGGGACTCTATTGCCTCTTTATTTAACAGTATATGATGTTCTTATCATTCATTATAATTTATTTTATTTTATATTCTAGTTTTCATGCAAATTTTTTAATTTTAAAGTTAGCTAATTTTTCTTCTTACAAGAAACCAAATATCTAAGCTTTTACTGTAGAATCATTTTATAATTTTTAAAGCAAAGAATTGGGAGTTTTTATAATGCTTTCCCAAAGTAAGTAGATGCTCATGAACTATGCTAAAGAAGCATATCTCATGCCTAAGTATAATCATGAATGTATTTGTTTCTTATGATACTTTTTGCTTTCTGATTGTCACATGATTCTATAGAAAATTTGTCCTTGTTTAATTTCGCCCATTTGATGAGTTGCCTAGAAAGTGATAGAGCTTGGAACGGGAACGTGAAATAGGTTGAATTATGATATGAATTTGATTTAGGGTTTGGTGTGATCAATGGATTTGTTTGCATTAAAATGTATAACGAAAATTACAATTGTGTCTCGATATACACCATTTCATAAAGGGAGGAGAAATTAACACCACTCGGTTTCAATTGCATATAGTTTTTATATATATATATGTATATATTCAGAATAACCAAATAATGATATAAGATAATGTTTAAACATGTATTTATCACGAATATGTGCTAGCAACGCTGTACTTACAAATCCTATATATTATCTTAAATTTTATACCCAAAACACTACTTATGTACTCTCATGCAATATCCACATAGAATTTATCAGTTTTGGAGGTATGTTCAATGTTTATTTTAAAGTTAAAATATTATTTAATGTGATTCATGAGACATACAAACTTGCAAATTCATGAAATTGTGATTTTAATCATATAATGTTTGAAGAATATTCTTTAATAATTTGGTAGCATAGATATAACTAATGGATATTATTTTCTTTGGCAAAAAAAAAAAAAAAATAGTGAATATTATTTTCATATAGGTTAATACCATCTTATTTACTATCTTATAAATTTGTGATTTTGTACTATTAAGGATATTATATTCAATAATTGAGAAATATTAGTCATTCCGAGGAAAAAAAATTTATGGCAAACTCTAACTACAATTTTAAGGGCTAGATAAGTATATACGTGTGTGTATGTGTTGACTTTGGTATGCTAGCTAGGTGCATTGCTTATAATATTAGGAAAATTGTAGTATTTGATACTTAAATTGTCATGCCTCGAAGGGTACTCTAAACGTGGCAGTCCGCCACATATAATATCAAGGCTTAGGAAACTACCTTAGTCACGCGAAAGCCTTAGTATTATATGTAAGGCGTCTAGCATAGTAATAGGAGACGCTTTTGGGAAGCATAGTTTAAGCAAGTAAAAATGAACATACAAGAATCCAGAAATAAAATATATTATATCATTAATATCCAAAGGTCTGTTACATGATTTCTTAGGGGCATTCCCTTGCTAATCCCAAGGATCGTGATAATCTTTACAACATCCAAAATACTACATTAAAGATTTCAAAGGAATTCTAATCTAAGTCTTCGAGCAGATTTCCTCCAAAAGCTTCAATATATAAAACTTACACGGGTACGGGGAGGTCCCAAGCACAAAAATAGGTGTTCCTGAGAATACAAATACCTATAGAGGTGTAAGCTTATAGGCTTAGTAAGTAAATCCCAAAATTCATACTCAAAGTAAAATTATCAACCAAGTTTATTATTCAAACATATGGAATGCAACAACCACGTGAGCATACAAGATATATGACTTTCCGGGAATCATATGTTGAATGAATTACGCCCTTCTTCGGGTTGGGTATTCAGGCCAATTACAGCCACTACTTTTAAAAACACTTTTGTAGATCTTACTGGCTCCTATACACCATAAAAAACTTGTAGTTATTATAGGCTCCTACTAGCCACCAATTTTGTAGTTTTTACCGGCTCCTACTCGCCACTTACATGATATACCGGTTCTGCCTACCACCACTATTATACACTTGTCCCACCAATTGTATAGTAGTGAATGAAATGTGACTCAACATATGAAGTGCATGAATAATTTATTAAAGGTCTAATAGTTATATTTAACTTCTTTCAAGTGATCATCCAATTTCAAACACTCCAAGATAGTAATGTACATACAACTTTATTGCAAACAAATCGAGTTTCGATATACTTAATATTCTTTCAACATATTATCATACACTTCCTTTTTGATTTTGCCTAAATTCTAGTGCAACTAATTTTACAAGCACAATCAAGAGTATGAGAAAAATAATGGGGAATAAACTCACTCAGCCATGATGACACCTTTCTTGAGATGGATGAGTCGTTCGGGATTTCTACTTAATCGTAGTAATCTTCGGGATACGAACAATCCTCCTCAAGATTATCTAATCAAGAAGAATGCCCAAAATGAGTATTTCATGAACTTCTATTCTTGGAGATTCTAAACTTTTTTTAAAATCGTGGTAAAATCGTATAAGGGGAAATTCCAACTTAAAATGACCATAACTTTGCTCATTGTACTCAAAATTTCGCGTATAATATACCGTTTTCTACCTACTCGAAAAGATCTATGCATTTTTAAGCTTATTTTCATAAAACTAGGTCGTTTGGGTTCCGAAAAGTTAGCGACCAGATTTGCCACGAATTTGCAAAAACTTGTTTTCCTTCTTGTACACAAAGCTCATTTGAAGAGATGAATATTTCAAGTATTTTGTAAACTTTTTGAAAGGTATATGCATATATGAAATGATTCATAACAAATGCATGAAGTAAATGGAGTTGTCTCAATTCATGAAAAAGGTAAAGTCTTGAAAGATTTGAACTTGAGAGAATTTTGAAATATTTATTTTACTCTAAAAAGATCTTGAGCTATTTTGAAATGAGTATTTAATTTCTTGTAAGTGTTTAAAAAAAGAATGATTTTTATTTTATTCTAAGCTTAGTTTCCAACAATTTGTAAAAATAATAATAATTTTCACAAAAGAATATTTTAGTTCCTTGGTTTCTTGGGATCATTTTACTTTAATGAAAAAGGGGTTCTATTATTTAAAGAAAAAGATGAAGTTATTTGTAAACTTCTTGTTTACTTCATAAATCCCTTGTATGTTTATAAAATTTCTTGTAAGTTCCTCTAAGCTTGTTTAGGATGACTTCTTTGTTTCTTAGGGAAAACATTAACTCCCTATCTTTATTTCTAGGGAAAAACTTTTTATCTTAAGAAAACATTTCCTTCATTTATTTTGTTGAGACAAGACCATTATGTTCATGCATGAATATGAATCATAAGCTATGAAAATATGTAAAGAACATAATAACTTGAAAGAATAGGCATATAAAGAAATAAATCAAGTATTGGGACCTTAGCTTCATCAAGGTACCTCGGGACTAAGAAAAGGCTAGTCTCGAAAAAGAAAAAGAAAAAAAAATTTTTTAACTTGATGAGGACAAGTCTAAGACTAGAATGACTAGTCTTAAAAACAACTTGAAATAAAATAAATTGCGATAAAGTAAATAAATTGCATGAAAGATAAATAAATTGCAAGACAATGAGCTTATATGCTCTAAATAGTATATATAGCTATATAGATATATTAGATAGTTATGAACATAAAAGAAAATAAATGAACATAAAGGAGTTATGATTATGAACAAAAACAAAGTATGAACCTATTGTTGCTTTCTTAACCTTCATGGTTTTAGAAAACACACACTAAGCTCATACTAAGTAGATGAACATAAAGAAATCTTGAAGGAATTCTTACCTAAAAGAAGCTAAACTAAGAAGAACTTCTTGAAAGAACTCTTGAGAGATTTTGAGAGAAATTTTTGTATAATAACTTTAGAGAAGAAGTGGTGTGAAAGAAGTGAAGGTATGAGGGGGTATTTATAGGAAAATATGGGAGATAATTTGTGTTAATTAAATAAATAAAAAATAGAACAAATTGAGGGCATCAAGGGGGGGGGGGGGGGGGGGGGGGGGGGGGGGGGGGGGGGGTGGGGGGTGCGCAATTTCAAGGCATGGGGAAGACAAAAATTTGATTTTTTTTTTTGTTATTTTGTTAATTAAAGGTAAAAAATGAAAGATGTGAAGTTATATTGGAAATGAAGATGTGTAAGAAATAGGTGTATGGTTTGTAAGAGTAGGTTGTAAGAAAAAGTAGAGATAGATCAATAGTGTAGAATAGTAGAAAATACGCGTATAAAAGCGATATCTGATATTTTTAGCTACCGAAAAATTATGAAATTGATATTTTTGGAAACCTTATATTTTTACAAGTCTAACGGTATATTCGGAATATTTTTCCTATTCCGAGCTCCCGGACACGTTTTTCAAGAGTCGTGTCCGATCGGGTTCAAAGGACACTTGAATTTTGAAAAACTGATATTTTTATAAAACCTATAGCTATTACAAACTATTATAGCTAATTTTTCCAACTTCGTTTTCTAGGGCTTGAGAAAACGGCAATGCCAGACTTTAAACGGTTACGGTAAACTAGGGTTTCGTTGACTCTGGAAAATCCGATCAACTTCCGATTAGGGTTTAAACTATAATTCGAATCCAAAAATTTTCAGGATTTACATAAATTTTGATGGATTTTTTAATTACCTATCTGAACTTTGAGATTATTAATTTAAGTGTTTGCCTGGATTTTCATGGCTAGTGGTCCTACTTGTATTAACTCTAACTAAAACCATATGATTCGGTGGCATATATATATATATATATATATATATTATCACTTAGGACTACCATGTGCTTGAAATGGTACTTTAATGAAGATAAGGAAATTAAAGTACATATAAGTGGTGGAAATGATATCTCCTAAGACAGACTTAAAATAAGTAGTAATTTATAATTGTAATAAATTATATATTTTTAGTGGAATATCTTTTTTAAAAAAATTGTTTGGGATACAAATCAATCCAAACACAGTTAGAAAAGTCAATTGGATAAACAACTCATTATAGAGTTAAGATATGTACAGCAAATGGCATTCAAAAATTTTAATTGTATATAAATAGATAGTCAATTGAACAACTAGTCAAAATATGGGTACTAAATGCAACATTACTTTTATAAAATCCAAATTGTGCTCAATATTAGAGGCTTTTTTTTTTTTTTCTATTTTTCATTCTTTAAATTCCAATTTTGTAAACCCAACTTTTGGAATTGGATTGATAATATTTTGTTTTGTCTTTAGTCATTCTAAAAGAATGAGGATGAAATATAATTATTTATTTGGTTCCTCAGTTCTAAATCCTATAAACCACACCTTTCATCCCATGAGACAGGCATTGATTTTCTTTTTAGAGAGACAGAGGATGAAATTACTTATTTATTTGGTTGATTAATCCTCATTTTTAAACACTTTAAACCACACCCTTCTTCCCATGAGATAGGCATTGGTTTTTCTTTTTAGAGATAGAGAGAGAGAGGGAGAGAGAGAGGGAGAGAGAGAGAGAGAGAGGGAGAAGCTGATAGATGAATATATGATTTTAACGGATAGGATTGCTAATGGAATATGATTCCAATGTCAAAAGCCTTTAATTAGGATAATTCTATTGTTTGATGGAGGATATAATACATTGGTTCTTTCATATTAATAAATAATTCAGGTATTTTTTTAATGGTGATCGAATTTTTTAAATTTTTTTAAATTTTAATATTAAGTTGAGATAATTAGATTCTTTTTTTTTTTTTCGCCAACGAGATGATTAGATTCTTATTCGTAGAAATATTTAAAAACGCAAGGGTTCTGAAGTCCAATCCCAAATCTTGTCAACTTTCCACAAAAAGTATCCCAATAATTTGGTTCGAAAATTGAGATGGGAACAGCATAGTGCCTTTTTAACTTCCATCCATATTATGTCTTCTATCAATGCTATAATAGGTCATTAATGGACTTAGTAAAACGATTTCCTCTACAAAACTAAAAATGTCAAATCTGAAAAGAGAAAAGAGTTCAAATACTCAAATTGAAAAAGGAAAAAGAAATTTCAGGATTAACTTTATACTAATTTCCTCTTAAAAGTCACCATACAGTACATTTTACAAATGGAAGAAATGCAATTGATGGCAACTAATGATTGATATTTATAAGGTGTGTCCCATGTCTGCGTCTCAAACAGATTTACCTTTATATTTAAAAACCTAAATTCAAAATACAACCCATATAATAAGATGGGCTTTAAAGACTACTCGTTTGTTGGTTGATTTGAGCTAATATGATGTTTTAATGAGTTATCAATCCATTAAGAAATCCCCTTATTGTCTCATTTACTAATTTATATAATTTTTAGTGTCAAATTTAACAAAGTTATTTGTAACTGATCTAATAAATGATGAAAACATTATGATATGCTGCTTCCTAACAAAAAATTCGTCTCGCCGACATCATTATAATAGAGTAAAGTGCGAACAATTTGGAACCATTTATCCATGTTCTATCTCAATGAAATTATATAAATGCAGGATTCAATTTGACAATATGAAAAGTAATTTTTTTTTTTTCATAAAAGATAAAAACAAAATTCCCGGAAAGAGAAATTAAATTATAATATACCAAGATTGTTAATGTTATTTTAACAAATAGCGTACCTAATTGAGTTAAAATGTCATCCAAGTATGAGTCAAATTTAGATATTAATATTATTTTACTTAGAAAATTTTCTTTAGATAATGAAGCTTAATTGAGTTCAACTCAGGTTGGAGTTTGTTGGTAGGCATTTTGAGTCGAATTGGAGTATTATTGGTATACCTTGACATACTAATAATAGCTATATTCCTTTATTTTGTTAAATTAATGGTAGATACTCCATTTTGCTATTATCATCATTATCTAGGGTAGACAACTTATGTAGGTAGACATCTCAAAGAGCTGGTTCACCAAAATATAGACTTGGAACCACCCTATTTAGGTATGGGGTGGGTCCAACTTGTGGACCCATCGGATCCAGGCTAGTTTACGACGGTTCAAACCACCACATGTTCTAAAATAAAAATTAAAGAAGCAAAAAATTTAATTTTAAAATAAAACTTCAAATTTAAAATATAAATTGAGTCAAAGAATATACACCCATTTTCATACGAAACTATTAATGATGTGCATTTTCTTTTAGGTTGAAATATTAGTAATATGAGACTAAAGTAACACTCTAAAATAGTAAAGTTTACCCAAAAAAAATAATAAAGTCTCACATTGTTTAGAAGTGTGATTGAAATTTTATATTAAGCATGAGATATATTTTTATATTATATTTATTATAATGTATCAAATACTTATGAATGGATATTTTTCATTTACATGGAAAATAATATAAGCATTAAATCTTATTTATTTATTTGTTTCAACTTTTGTATACTTTATATTTTTTTTCTTCATTTCTTATATTTATTTATAATAATTAATACGTTTTTATCTTTTATTAAATAACACTTCATTGGACTTGCTAGGTCTATAGGTTTGGTCAATAAATCCAGACATGACCTATGGACCATGACGAGTAGACCCATCACTACCAGAAAGTATCCATAGGCAAACCTGATATGGCCGGATCGGTTCTGTCTTGGTTTTCGATCTAATCCTTGGAGACATCTGCAACCAGAAACCTAAACATACTTTGTTGAGTGGATAGGTTCCGGTCAGGTATATTTAAGGATACATGTTAGGTGCTCATTTCAATTATTTTATAATGTTCTTCCATGGTATATGATATAGGTGTAATATCTCTAAGCATATACTTATCGTGAACCTATACTTTAAAGAGCATAGGGCACAAGTTTAAAAAGCCTTTACTCATTTTATAATTTTTTATTAATTAATAATAACATAAAAGAAATGTAATGTTTTTAACTTATCGCATAGACTCAAACCCATCTACCCCTACAAAAAGTAAAAGCCCTAAAATGTATTATAAATTTGATATTGTTTAAATTAATAATAGGTTTCGATTTTGTGTTGATCTTCCATAAATAATTTTTTAGTTATAATATTAAATTCACAATGTATACCCTCAAGAAAAATATCCAATTGAAAAATGTGTGAACGAATTGTTAAGTTTTTTTAGTTCGAGAAAATACTAGTTATAAATATTTTGAAAAAGCTTATATAAAAATTTTTGTATTAGATAAACTTCATAAAAAATTTAATGGATTTACGAGTATCCCTTTAAGATATAGGTTTTATGGTGCCTCTTTTACTAACAAGATAGGTTTTTATGTGAAAACAGGATTTAAATTCCTACAAAGACAACTATGGAAAAGATCCCATACACTACCTATGAGCTCACCTTAGTAATGATTAATGCTAAATTAACACATTAAAGAAAACTATTATAAGAAATTATAAATCTAAAAGTGACTTTGTTTATTCAAATCGAAAACCATTACATTTTTAAAACGAAATGTAGTAGCACATAAATGGGTTGCGTTTAGATAAAATGGCCAAATTACTAACCCTAACTTTGAGACAAAGAGCAATATAAATGGAAATCGTAAAGTCTTATCTGCTTCCTACTAATTGACTAGAGGATATTAAATATCCGAAAATACAATTTAGATATAGTTTAGGGACCAGGAGATTATTCATCAGTATGTCATATCAACTTGCACTACCATACATGAGACTAAGAGCTGGCATGTCAAATCCGAATGTCATCTAAAATTCAGAATTTTTTTTTTCTTTCGTGTATTAATTAATGTCATCGGACATGGTTAAAAGAATAGGAAGAGGATACATCCTTAGTTGTCCTTTTCATCCCCGATTTTTCTTTATGCTATCAACTCTATATATAGACCTCATCCGCAGCACATACAAAATCATCATCATAGAAACAAACCTTAGCACATAGGAATTAGGAAGAGGATGAATCCTTAATTGTTCTCTCGGCAACAAGATAACAAAAAGCCTTGTGACATACCAAGATGAAGTTTTTTTCTGCATTTGCACCTGCACCTTACCTTGTTGATCTCCACTTGTTTTCAGTTTTCCTTCTCTTTTCCCACCAAAATGCTAGTTATTTTGCGTTTCTTTCCATATTTTTCATATAATTTATTTATTAATTAGAACCAGCTTTATTTCTAGTTGTTTGAATTAATTTGGCTTTATGGGTGTCAAACAATTTGAATTATTATTTCTTTTTGCGTTGGACAGTTTTTAATACATCCCTAAAATTGTTATTTTGACTTTGATTGCTCCATAAACTTTTAAAAGCATATCTTTACCTTCTATAATTTCGAAATTATGTGATTACTTTCCCATTTTATAGCTAAAGCATCTAACCCAGTTGTTGGCAAAAAAGTGGGAGCATGGTTTTGAATGTTTAGGGAGGAAGAAATAGAGGTAGAGGTGCAGGTGCGGGTGCAGAAGAATGCCATTTTGGCCTTTGATTATTGGGCATTTGTGAGATGCTACTACTATTTGGGAAGTTGCTCTTCTAAAAAACTTTTTTTTAATCATGTTTGAGGAGATTTCTATCTTTTTGTTATTAATTGTAATGGGATCGCTTTCATCGACTGTCCAACAACTCAACTTCATATCTAATCGTGATTCAACCACTAAAATAATTAATATTTTAATTATTATATTTATTTTAACAATTAAATGATTGATTAAGCGGTTTCATTAATATAACGTAGGAGCACTCCATATGTTAATATTGTTCGTTTTATTTTAGCTTTATAATAGGTATATTATTCATTTTTTCCTTGCAGGTAACGAGGAGAGCTCGATCAGTCCCACGTTGTATCCGTACGCATGGACAATTAGTCCAAAACCGGCACTTCTTCGTCTGTCTAGGGTTTAGAGAAAAGATAGTTCATAGATAGGGACATGGGGTTACATTAACCATCAAATTTTTGTACCATCCAATTCTGATTAGATACTTTATAGAAGGGAATTAAGAATATATAGTTTCTTAACAAATACATTTATAGGGCAACTATATATCAATATTTTATTATGTGCGTGTATACAAAATAACATCTTGTACCTTCTACCATGAGAAATTAGTAAAGGAGAAGACGAGTGAAATAAACATCGAAGCATATTTGACGTCAACATTAGTTGTCTTCTCTGAAACTTTATATTAGTGTGAGCACAAAACCCTAATTTCTCTCGATTCAGTTGATTGTTAGAGGAATAATATTGTGCGATAACTCTCATCCCAAGTATGATTCCCACGAAAAGCTGGATATAAAGATACTCCTAGCATAAATATTAGAGTTAATCGTCCGACCATGAATGGATTATTGTTTTAAATAAATCAATTTTAAATATTAAAGCCTTTAATTGCTGTTGGAACTCAAAATCTTTACTATGTTGACTTCGACTCGGGGCAAAAACTGAGATAACATATGAAAATTTTGTTTAGTCTACGTACAGAATCATATAACACACAGGCTGGCTGAAATAGTTGAGATGGTATATATATATATATATATATATATATTAACTTGTGATATTAATTTTATATATGCGTGTCTTTTCGAATTTTGATTATATACAGAACAATATTTAAAAGGGAATAAAGTGATAGAAATAATTAGGGTAAATTGCTAGTACAATCCCTTCATATACTTGTTTCTATGTGGATTGAATCCCTAATCTTTAAATTTATAGTCTAAATCTCCAAATCTTTGAAAGTATTTGAGTTCCTATTTTACTATTTTAATCTTAAATCAATTAATTTAAATTTAAACTTAAATTATAAAAGTGTACGGAATTAAAAGAGAGGTTGGGGGGTGGGTGTTGGTGTTGGTGTGGGTGTTGTGGAGAGTAATGGTTATATAGAATTACAAATAAACTTTTAAAGATTTGGGGTGTAAACTCACAAATTCAAAAAATATAAAAGGTTAAATGCATATAAAGTAGATAATAAAAGAGTGTATTTGTAATTTACTAGAAATTAATAAAATATAGAGTTTACACAAAGGAATCCTTTTGAATATTTATTAATTTTAAATTGAAATCATGATATGATAGGATTTTGCCCCCACTCAATCCTCTGAATGGATTATTATCAGGGAAGAAAAAATACATTTTATGATAAAATGCTATTCGGTACAACCAAAAGGCAAAAAATAAATAAATAAAAGAGAAAAAAGCTAACCTACTGTAAGAAAAGCTATTAATTTCAAGATTTTAACTAGTCATAATACTGGTGGGACTCATTCATATACTTGTCGGGGGTTTTATGTTGATATGTACATGATAATATATTTAACTAGTTTAGTTAGGGGTAAAGCATTCCCGAGTATACATTGACCATTTTATCCCAAACTTTTTATAAATCTAATACTCATATGATATGATCCAGTCACTAAAATAAATCTAGTTAGGCATCCTTAATTCCTTTGTGCTTGATCTTGTGCTGTTTCAGCGTCTGAACTCTAAAAATCTACCAAAGTTTGCAGGTGGTAATAATATAATATTGGGTTAATCTTTAACAAAATATATGACTAAGGTACTTGAATTTTAAAATTAATTAATTTAATATCTAACATTTAAAATTGATCAATTTAATACCTAAAAAATTTTTTCATGCATGCTAATAGTACTTTCGTCAAGTTCTTTCAATGCTAAAATAATCAATATTAAAATTTTTTAGGTTTAAATTGATTCATTTTAAAATTTAAATACTTAATTACATATTTTATCAAAACTTAGATTTCATTATTCCTAAATATTGGATTGACTTTTTTGAATCATGGCATAATGGATATACAAGCGGATGTAGTTTCGCAACTTTAGGCAAGGTAGCGTTTATTGGGATTAGGTTTTCAAGTATTTAATCAGTACGGTTATTGTAAAGTCATCCAATTGGTGAATATACAAACCCACATATGATATATAGAACTACATATATTGACTTGAGCATATGATAAGGTTTGTTTTTTTTTAATGGTTTTAATCATGAATTATTTATGTTATATATGACTTAGAGAAAACTTTTTGGGAATTTTTCTTAATATATATAAATATATTTAACAAGTAAAACTACTAGAAGCCTGCAGTGGCAATTGACGATGAAAAGGGTGATGATATTGGTTGACCACAAATAATTGGATTAAACAATTATAGAAAACAAGAAACGTAGTTTTAAGGGAATATAAGTTGAGATCTTTACATTTTATTATTACTTATTCCTAAAAGTCATTGCCAGTCACAATCTTTCGAGATAGTACGATAGGGATTGGAGATTTTAAGATTATGATTATGATAAAGGATGGGGGAAAAAAACAAAAAAGAGCTTCGAAAATCTTTTCTGTGGCATACTTTAAACCAATTGTAGATATCAATAAAAGACGCAGGAAAGGAACGTCTCTTGTGCCTCGTGGTCATATAACCGGCTTCTTTTATCACCCCGAGCTTCGAAAAATATTCGCAAAAATTGAGTAGGAAATTAGAAACAAATGAAAGAAAGAATAAGTACTTTAGATTTGGGTTATTACAACCTACGAATATAATTGGTGATCCACCCACCCTACATTAATTTACGCAATTAACAAGTGCTTACATATTCTTGTTTCCAGAGTAATCGAAAGGAAAAAGAAGAGTTAAAAAGAAGTTTGTACGAATCCCAAAATGCTGACATAAACAGAAAAAGTAAACGATTGATGGCTTAAATATATAAGTACATAAATATTGAACACTAAATTTGTATCTTTTCCTTTTATTTTTTTAAGGATTTATCTAATTACGGATAACGAAAAAATTTTAAATAATCCTCTTAAATCCCAAATATGGATATGTTTCTTGAATTTTTCAATGTACATATAATTCACCTAAATTTTCATAAATTGACTACATAAAGAATAGTTGATATATATACAAATATATATTTTAAATATCAAGTATTTTTTATGTTGTCAATTTATGAAAAAATACTTGATATTTAAGTTTAATAAAAATACACTTACGTTGAAATTTATGGGGTTTAAAATACACCTTATTGAGAAGTTTTCCACTAGGGATGGGTAAAAGAATCAATCAAATCAAATCAATCCATAAATCGAACCATACTAAAGTAATATATATATATATATACACACACACATACATATACATTTATTTATTAGCAATCCGGTTTAGAAAGTTTTCGACTTAAATAATAAATTTTTGGTTGGTTTGATATAAATTTATATAGAGGTATACTAAAGTAATCTTAGTGCTTTACTAATATTAGATACTAATTCTTAATGTTTTACACGTTTTTGCAAGATTTTAGGGAAAGAACAGGTTGTAGCTCACTCAAAAGGCCTGAGGCATGAATATTCTTAGGGGTTAAACCAGTAGTCGTTAATGCTTTTAGACTTGAAGTTGGTTTAATAGCTTAGACTTGCGGTTTAAGTGCTGAACAAAATTTTGAATTAGAAATCTTTAAAGTATTACAAAAGTCACTTTGGGGCATCATGAAGAATAGGGTTGCACCTACTAAGAAGAAAGGAGATTATACAGTCACTCAAAGTAAAGGTGAAATTGAAGCTTGGATTCCTAATCCTAGGTGCTTTCGATAGGTTACATCCATATGTTACATCCATGTAAAAGTTATCAAACGGTAGTTTATTCGTAACGAATAAAGCCTAAAGCCTCATCACATTAAACCCCATTTTTTTTTTTTTTTTTTTTTTGGATTTTGACATTTTAATAGATGCCTTTGCAATGAGTAATTGGTGAAGATATGGGTGGCTTACTAATTTGACGACTAAACAAGACTAACATATGTAATATTGATGATTTGCAAATCTATTAGACCCATTTCTTGACAACGTCGAGCACATTTCTTTGCCTATTTTGTTTATTTTATTGATTTGACTTGACAACGATCGTATATTATGTTAAAATGTAATTAGAAGCCTTGATTTGTGACTTACATTTGATAAAACTAAGGAATGAGAAAGCTAAGAAGTCATTTTTGAATTTATTTCTCTTGATGAGATTGGAGAACACCTATGCTATTTCATGGCGCTTATTGTTTGTTTTGCAGTATTTTGATTGATAAATATATAAGCTAATATGGACATTAAAATGGTGAAAAGACATTATTAAACAAATAAGTTGATGTTTTATAAAAGCTATTCTAAATACTTTCCGTGCAGAGATCCATTTCATGTGTTTAGGGATGTAACTCTTTGATTTGTGGCATTCTGGAATGTAAATTGTGTTATAATATGAGTAGTACATAAATATTAGATGAATTTTGAAGTTGTAGATGTATAAATTCGATTGTAAAGGCTTTAAGCCTAAATTTTATTTGGATTTAACTCTCTAGGTTAAAGTGGTATAGCTTAGAGAGTTAGGCCCAATTATATTGGGATGATCATGAGAGTTTTGGCATGGTAGGTTTGGAGTCGGGTCCGTTGGAATTGGTCTGCCCAATTCTAACCTTTCTCATATTGGCTCACACATATTACAATGAAGGCCTTGATGGGTCTGGGTCCACAAGGGAGCCCACATTCATATCCACAATGAGAGGAACTTATCTTAGCCGTTGGTCGTCGGTCTCATCTGACGGACAATCGACAGCTAGATTCTCTATAAATACCTCAGTCCTTACCTCATTTGGACAAAAGAAGAAGTGAAATCTTGGAAAAACATCATCATGTTGTCGGATTTCCATTTTTGTGAATCGATTATTTGACTCAAAAACGCATACGATATTCATGGTACTTTAGTGAAGTTGATGCTTTTTAGCTCCTCATCTGTCACAGTGTGTTAGGGATTATTGAGACTGCCTACTCCTCCCCTACCACGATTCTTCTTGATCACCTTTGCGTGTTGTTTTCCCAGGTCACGTGTAGCGCAATAGTTAGGGCCGCACATGATCATTGCATCCGGAATCATACCCACACAAGTTTGGCGATTCACTGGGGATAGGGAAATAACACTTGTATGTGGCACCTCCAAGAAAGAGACCGCTAATCCCATTGAGAGTACAACTCAGAAGAAACTAATGCTAATCCGAGGCTGTGAACATGATGCCAGCACTTGAGCATGTGAACCAACCTGCTGGTACTTAAATTGACAATGCTGTGATCTTGCGTGCTGTGCAAGAAAATACCAAGCAAGTCAATCAATCAATGCGAGAATCTACAAGACAATTCAACAATTCAAGACAATGTTTGCTCAGTATCTGCTTGGTATAGCTGCTATTACTGCGGCGCGACAAGGTGCAACTTTGTCAACCCCTGTTGTTGCTGTGCAACAACTCGCTTCTCAGGAACCTCAAGCTCTTCAAGCACTTCAACCTACTAATCCTACTTCTATTCCTGAATAAGATCTACTAGAGTTAGAGAGCAATCCTCCATTGGAGCCTGTAGTTAACAACACTGCACCTCAAGTAATGAATACAAGAGTTCAATTTGGAGCACTATCAGCCTCATAGCCTACATTACATACTCAAACTGGAGGATCTTCATCCTCATAGGCTATACCACAATTGTCATTAGTGGACCACTGTTCAACTATGCAATTCCACTCGAAATGGCAACTCAGCCACACCAGTTGAAGTTACTACTTTAACTCCTAAAGGTAATTTCATCACAAAGGAAGATCTAGACATGTACCTGAGGGAAATATGAACTAAGTTAATGTGGGAGTATATGGATCTCAATCTCCATACAATCAACGTATTGCTGTTAAGCCATACTCAGGACAATGTGAGTCCCAAATTCATGCTATTCAATGGTTAAAAAGGGAAGTGCCAAGAATTTTTTGAAGTTCATTAAAACACTAAAGTTTATGGATTTGATGATGATTTGAAGTTGAAAGAATTCTCTAAGTCTCTCACAAAGAAAGCGTACACTGGTACGTTAATCTTCCCCCTGGATCTGTAGATCATGGGCAACCATGTGCAAGATTTCTAGAGAAATTCTTTTACACAAGAATGAGTGACTTGACTGATATGGGAAGGATTCACCAAAAGCCTAAGGAAGACTTAATGGATTTATTGAGCGCTTCAGGGAGTGTTCACTGGACATTCAAGTCATATGTGATGAAAGAGAGCTAGTGAAAATTTGTATCCAAGGCATATTCACCGAGTGTGCGGTGCATTTGGAAAATCTTCCTTAGCCTCATTTTTCACTTTGGTTGAGAATGCGCGAAGGATCAATAATTCGATTGCACGACAAAGAGGAGATGTGCTAAATTTAATAAGAGAGAACCACGGTGAATCTGGCTCAGAGTGAAGATTCTAAAGAGGGGAAGAAACCAAGAGGTGAGAAGCCAAGGGTGAGAGGGAAAAGAAGCATAAACATATCCTTGCTCAATGGGAAAGGTATCGCTGTGCTTGATCAGTGGTTGAGAGATGAAATCTCAAACTCCAAGAGTAGAACATTTGGCCAACTCAGGAAGAAAAAAATAATCCTAAATTTTGTAGATTTACAAGATTGTGGGGCATCCTACTAGGGATTGTTTACTTTGAAAATGATCTTTAATGAAAGAGTTGAGAATGGTAAACTTATCATGAGAATAATGATGTCAGGAATAACCCACTTCCGGCTCATGGCAATCAACGTGGTGCTATGAATGCATTACCCATGATCTGCTATAATGGAGTCAACGACACACAGCTATTGGGAGACATGAAGAAAATGACAATACACTCAAAATTGAAACTCATGAGGATGATAATGTCATCTTTACTTTAATGAAGACTTCAAATTTTAAGAATTTCTTTGATCTCCTTGGATTTGATAATCATGCACGATTTGCAGCAACGACTGCACTTAACCAAATTGCCAAAGTCATTATAGTGAATGCGACATAGTTCAACCTAAGAAAGAGTGGTTTCTACAAGGGACTATGCAATTACATTTACTAGAATTGGCGCACTTGAAGAACTTCAATCACAATCGTCCTTTGTATGTAGAGAGTGTACTCAATGGTTACCCCATCAAGAGGACATTTATCGATAATGGATCCTCACTAAATATCATGCCCATGTCTACTTTCAAAGCTGTAAGAATAGATATCCGATACTTGATGAAGCATCCCATTGCGGTGAACAGTTTTATCAAATCTTCTATAATGACAATGGGTTATGTCAAAGTAAGTTTTAAAGTTGGGCCCATTCATAGCCTCGCTACATTTCACGTAATTGATGGACCAGTGTCTTACCACATTCTCATAGGAAGGACATAGCTACATGAGTACAACATGATACCCTCAACACAGCATCAGTGCATGAAAGGTCATTGGACTGGAAGTGATATCCTAATCCATGCGACAAAGAATCCATTCAATCGTAATGAACTCCACCTTGCTGAAGCTACATTTTTCTATGAACATGAAAATGAAGTAGATATGACTTTAGTAGAATCCACGCGAAGTCACTATCTACAGGAAAAGAAATTAAGAATCGAGAATTTAAAAAGAGAAAGAAGCGTGGTTGTCGTGGAGGTGTAAAGAAACACAAGAAGGCTTATGGTAGTATAGAAATGCAAAGCACTGCATGAATTGAAGAAAGAGCTGTTTATAACCAAGAGTGTTATTATCATATCTCACTCATTTCGTTTTTGTTTCTGTGTAAACAAAGCGTTAGATGTTTTTACCTAATGAATGAGTTGTATTACTCAATCAGTGAGTATTGTTCGTGAAAACATGATGGGGTGATCACTCATTTTCCTTTTCATCGCTATTGTCACTGCAAAGTAAGAAACTAATCTACTTAGAGTGCAAAGCTAGTTTAATAAAAAAGGATTGATATCAGATTGAGTCAGATTATCTTTAGTAATGAAAGAAAAACCATAACAAATATATGTGATTTAAACATCGTTGCCGATGGGGTAGAGCTTAGCTCCTAGGCGCATGATGTTGATCGCTCATCACCACTTTCTTCTTGGTATTTCTAGTTGTCAAGTAGTGGAGATAATTCATTTGATAAGCTCCATTGAGGCAAGTAATCCTTAGCATATGGTATTCTATACGAGTACTATGTAGTCGAGTAGTGGGAAATACCCCCTTGACTAATAAAAATATATCGATAAAAAATGCTATCGCAGCATGAGCGCGAATGATAACAAATGTTACTATCGCTACATGAGTGTGATTGGTAAAACTGCTATCGTCGTTGCATGAGCGCGATTGATAATGAATGCTACTATCGCTGCATAAGCGTTAATGATCATTTTCCTTAAATGGATTGTCTAAACATCATCGTGAGGAAGTAGTAGTACTACTTCAATGCGCATGATAATCTAAAGAGTCCACTCGTCTCTTGTATTAGATAATATTGCTGCTTGTTTGAAGCTTTGCTCCTAAGCGCATATGATCATAAAGAAAAAGATATGTTTTAAAATTAAGTGTTGTGTTTCAATAACAATCCTTGTTGTCTAGACATGCTCTTTGTTTATGGTGCCTATAATAACTTTACAAGTGCCTAAGGGATTGAAGTGATCCTACTACTATGTCTTTTCATGTGTTGCAACCATATGAGAGCTAGTACTCAAGAGCACATGGTGACTAGATATATCACCAAGGTGAAAATGAGTATCAATAATATAAATGGATATAGAGTTGACGAGTTAATTTTATTATCATGGTCAGTTTCACATATTCGATACAACTATATTGAAAGAAAAAAAAAAGAGAGACAATATTGCATGACCAAGAAAATTACAATGAAGGAAGGCACAAGTAGATTACAATGAAGGAAGGCACAAGTGGATGCCCATCACAACTCAATAAATTCTGGGTGCAATACACATTTGTGGTGCTTGTTTGTGTGTGATCCTCACTTATGCAAGAATACATAAAGTTTATTTGTGCAATATGCTTAAAATGTGTACGTGCATGTGACACTAGCTTGCTCAAGATGGTACATTGCTCTTATATAATGCTACTACAATTAGTCAATTAAAAGTACATGCATGAAAATAATGTTTGTCTTCAAACAAGTTGATATGTTCCTTCAAGATATTGCAATGATGGCCCAAGCAAGTTCAAAAGGAGCATCCAAGTAGCAAGACACGACATCCAAGCTTATCCTCAAGCTTGAGTACAAAAAAAAAAAGTATCACATGCACTATGAGCTATGACAAGCATAGGTGCTAGATTTATACAAAATAAGTGGGGCAAGGATATGTTACAAAGTCTTAAGGAGCACTGGTATACGATTCATTATATATGTTGATTCATACTTTGAATGAAACCATCAATCATTATCCCTATCATCAAAGTGATGGTCTCCGAGTGCCATTTTCCAAAACACGGCACGTGTCACCAACAACTTATCTCCTATCATCTAATTTTCTGACAAAGACAATGATGCATACCAGATAGTTGTCTACTTTGAAGTATTTCTTATGATATTGTTCATCTACAAGATAGTGAAGAAGGCAAGCTTGATACTAGAATATTGAAAAAAAGAGAGCTAAAAGAGTTGTTGGTACAATGAAAATAGCAGATCAAGTTGTTTACATAAAACTTTGATTTAGAGGACAAGAGATGCTACTTGTGAACTCAAATCAATAGCATGAGACATATACAACAAGTGTATCAGTTAACAGAGTATCGCATTCATTCACCAAATGACTGGGTGCACAAGATGAGAAAGAGTCCCCTCTTATAGTGGTGCGGTTCCAAGATCGCCGCATAAGCAAGTGAGACATGGACGACTAAGGAGAGCCTATCTCATAGCGGTACGGTGCCAAGGTCATCATGTGAGGAATGGAACACAAACGCAATGTGCGGTTCCAAGACTATTACATGAAACTTAGGACGCGGACGACTGAGAGTGTCATTATATAGTGTGTGGTCTTAAGATTGTCATTTATACGGTCAAAACGCAAACGACAAAGAGCTTTGTCTTAAAAATCTTGAGGCACCGTAGTCATTAGATGAATGAATGAAACACATGATGGACATGAATATTGAAGTTGAGTATTCTTTTTGAATGTGTTCAAGAATTATTAATAGTTGATGACATTAATATGAGTTCATAAAACAAGAAAAGCATACTTACAAAAATGAAGTCAAGAGGATACGTGATGAAGACTTAACAATTCAATCTCAGTACCTGCATTCAAGAAAATTAAAGATGAGTTAGTTTCATAAAGAAAAAAGGCAGGCTATGAAATCACTAATACTCTACATGAAGAACTTACAAGAGACAAGAGTAGATGTGAGAATGCTCATGAACTTGAGAATGACAAAGAAAAGTGTACAAGTAAAGTATGTGGGTTATAGTATTCTACTAGCCTTTGAAGAGTTTATACATGTAGATGTGATAAGATTGTTAGCAACGCATTTCCTTAGGCAATACATGAAAGGGCAAGTATCAAGTCATAGATGCATACAAGAAATATTCCAAAAGAATAAGGTGAATTCTTATTGATCATTGGTTATTCATGGTTGGTACTTGTTATCCCTAATCAGGTAATAAGTCACCATTTAAAGATTATCAACACATACTACTCAAGTCATGAATAAATTAAGAAGATATAAGCAAGCCTACTTCTTGTCCATGCTACTCAATAAAAAATGAAGTCCTACTATGGAGTTTGGAATCTCTTTACAATTTACTAATTCTACTCTAAGCTAATATTTAAAATGTCCACTTCCCACTGCTTGGCTTGATTGCAGTCGGCTCCACCACTCAGTGACGTTGTGAAGTAAAATTTTCACACTTAAGACTTATTTATGCCACTAGAAGGCCCATCTAACAGTGCCTCATTGCCAGCTGTCCAATAAAACAAATAACAAGGAATTCATAAATAACACCATTGACCTCAATTGAACTATATCCAGGTTTAAACCCAACATGGATCATTTCTGAAAACAAATGCAAGGCATCACTTGTTTTCCATTCATAGCAAACCCACATATTATAGATGTCTAAGCACTTGTATCCTTTTGCCTTATCTTATAAAAGATGCCCAAAGCTTCGTCTATATAGCCACATTTGGCATACAAATCCACAAGAGCAATTCCAACAGCGGCATCAATACAGATCTTGTTTTCATCTATATAGCCATGTATCTACTTTCCCTGTTGAATGTGAGCGAAGAAGTGATACAAGCATTGGAACAACCTAAGAATGAGATCCAACGGTGCTGAAAGCACTTTCACAACTATCAATAAGCTCCATTTCCTAATTTCCCAACATAATCCCATGTTCCTCTGTCACAACTAGGCACAATTTATGCCTCTGCCTCTGCCGCTTATCCTCCCAAAGTAACTCCTACTCATGTTTCCTCTCTCATAAAGTACAAGATCCTAACGCTCATAAACCTCTACAAAACCTTCTCCACCTTTCCTAAACCCTACCCCAAATCCATCTCTACGGTCTCCATTCCTAAACCTTTTTTCACTTCCCAACTCCTCACAACCCACTTTATATAATATCCTAATAAGGACATATACTAATAAAAACTTAGCAAGCAAGGCTTTATATGTTTAGCTTGACATGAGATAGAAGGGTGTTGCACTCAATGAACATACTTTGCCATTCGTGTTGAAGTCTTGTGGAGGTAATGTTCGTGGATTTGGGATGGGAAGGATTGTTCATGGGGATGCATTGAAGTATAGGTTGGATTGGAATAAGTATGTAAATAATGGGTTTATTAGTTTCTATGGGAACTATGAGAAATTGGCAATATGTGTAGGGTGTTTGATGAAATGACTGAGAAAAGTGTTGTTTCGTAGAATTCGATTGTTTCAGCTTATATTGAGAATTTATGTTTAGAGTTGGGGTTAAGCCTGATGAGACCAAGATGGTGGTTGTGCTTTTCTACTTGTGTTGAGATAGGGAATTTAAGCTTTGGGAAGTGGGTGCATTTGCAAGTGATTGAAAGAGCGATGGTTTTGAAATTGTCAATTAGGGCCTACGTTTGTTGATATGTATGCAAAGTGTGGCTCAATGTCGCATGCCAAGATAGCGCTTAATCCAATGGATAAAAAAATGATATAGAAGAACAAAGAAGAGAGCTCATTCCCGTCTCGTAGAGCTATAAAATGGAAGGAAAATGAAGAGAGAAGATTAGAGAAGGAAGAACATGGGTCATTCCCATTTGATGAAAGTTTAAGATAAAGGAGGAGTGGAAAGGAAAATACAAATGTTGGCAAATGAAGAAAGGTCTGCAAGAAGGAAATAAAAGATTACCTATGTGTTCGAATAAAAGAAACAATACCTATATCATATTGTACTATAGTTATTAAGATGTTAACATATCATTGAAATGGAGGATGAAGATCGTGATAGTACATACTCTAAAAATCATGACAAATTGGTTTTGTCCCCCCATACTGTACACCATCTAGTGGGTTTGGTGGAAATTTATTCCTAAGGGTACCGTCCATGATTACTTTTTCATTTCCAACTGCATTTAGCCAAATAACACCATTCCAATCATCTCAGCCTTCTCAGACAGCCGGTGCATTTGGCTTTGGAAACTTAGAGTAATCTTGGACAGACGCTTTCAAACCTGAGCTCAGTAGTGCCTCAAAGATGATAAAGGATAAGGAGCTCAAATAACATTACTTATTGGAATTGCAGCATTCCACATAACCTGCAAATGAAGGATGATACAACCAATCATGTTATATCGTGTAGTAGCCTAATTGTATTTTGCTTCAACATGTTTTATCAATCCTTTGCAAACTTCTTTACAATGGGATGACAATCATAATTCATATGTCCATGAGTCTTGACTGATGATTTGGTTTTTCACATGTACAGAACTAAAAAAAAATGCAATAGCTACGTTATAGTCCATGCATATCTATCTTTCAAAAAGCAACATGACAGGTGTATGATTATATTTCAGAGAACTGCTACTAGTGGGGCACTAAATATGCGCATTGATATAGGTGACACTATTTCTTGTTCATTGTGCTAGATGCCCTTACTATTTGCTGGCTGATAGATACCCACCAAGGAGAGACATTGATCGGATCTGTGATACCTAACTTCAGAGAGACAAACTTCTAGATAAGATATATATATATATATATCAGCTATGTATTGGTTTGTAACCACTATGACCACCCTAGGCTATGGTGATCTCCATGCTGTAACCACCATTTGAAGGCACTTGCAGGACCATGCAGTTTACATGTGAAATGATGCAAAGAAATGATGTTTCCTAGACATAGCTCATGATAGGAATGTGTGGATGAGGACAAGGTCAACCTTTCAAGCTGTCTCTGCATCTAATGCATTTCTTTGTAGAGTATTAGTGCTTGGGGACATAAACTGTGCATCCCATATACTGCAATCATAGCATTCCAAGATGTCAAGCATCACTAAATTCTAAGATGCCTCTCAAGTTATTGAACAAATAGAGCAACATGGAATTTTACTTCTGCTGTCCAGAGAAAACTGAGTATAATCCTAAAACAAGGAATGGTTTCAAAGAATAGATTAAACAATGTTTTTATTCTTTAAAATTTTATAAAATTTGTAATTAGGTAAGCCACCTATTTAAACATCTATTTTCTAATCTCAAAATGAAGGTTTTTATTTAAATAATGAAGATGATGGCTATATAGGTCATCAAGGTTGAGTTTTGATAAAAGCAAGTGTGATTTTACAAGAAGAAAAACAATTTTTTTCTTAAGTCTAGTAAATTTCAAAAGTTTTACAAAGCAAAAGTTTTTCAAAAAGAAATCTTGGTATTATATCATTAAGAATATACATATAGATAGTTCATCTCATAACTTTCTTGACAATAGCTTGTAGGTATTGCATATATACATGATGCACTTGTCGAAACAAAGTTAGGAAAGTAATGTCCTATACTTCTTATTTGACATTACCTAAGTACATGAGAAATTGGAATTACCAACACCCACGAATCATGCATGATATTGAGTTATATATGTATATAATAGAGTCTTACAAGATATAATGATAGCTAAGTATCTATCAAAGCTATAGTATGATGCTTGGTTTGAAATTAGGAGTTGAATTATGGAATGGGCAATTCGTATAGTATTCTATACCCTACGGTTCATGGACCAAATGATCTTGTTTGTTGGAATTAACTCTAGAAATAGATAGCTCTCGTCGAATAGGTAGAAATCGGTATATAATATGCAAAATTCCGAGTTAAAATGACCAAGTTATGGCCGTTTTAAGTTAGAATTTCCTCTTAGACGAATTTGACGAACTTGTTAGAATAGAATTTATAAGTTCATTCAAACTTCATAGAAATACTCATTAGAGTTATTTCTTTTGATTAGGAGACTTGGGAGATGTACTAGACCTTCCCGAGGACTATCACAATTAAGTGGATTTTTGCGCCATGGCAAAGTAAGTTCACTATCTTTAAATTTTATGCTTATGATTGTGCTTGTAGTGTTAGTGGCATTAGAATTAGGGCAAGATAAAAATTTGGCTGTGTGTATATGAGTTCTACTTGGGTAAATTGATGCTAAGAATATCAAAACGAGTTTGTTGTAAATATTTGTATGATTTAGTATAGAATTGACGTGTCTGCAATATCTATGATCACATATAAATTGTTAATTAATATGCCATGATCTTATAATCAAATTAACCATGCATATCATATGTGAGTTACATTGCATAGGTTATTATACCTTTATGAGAAGAAGGCATAATAGCTGGGCAACAAGGGACCTGTAAACTTGAATGTTGGCGTAAGGGCCGGAATTAAAAATGTGTGTGGGTGGGTACCTGTATCAACCACAGTATAAATGAAAAAAATTAAAATCTATGGTCGTATGGGCCTGAAACACCTAACCCGCAATGGAGGGCGCAAATCCATTCAACATAAGACTTCCATATGGTCTTATGTATTGTATGCTCACGTGCTTGTGCATTTCATACGGTTGTTAATATAACCTGTCTGTTATGTATTACTTGTTGAGCATTTAATTTTGGAAGTGAAACTCACTAAGCTCGTAAGCTTATACCCCAATAGTTTCTTATTGCAGTATGAATATTTATGGCTATCCCTGAGAAACCACTTTCCTTAGGTACAACTTTTGGAACTTAATGAGCTTGTTGAAGAAGTCGAGACTTAGATATAGGCATAGACTTCTAGTTGAATCTCCTAAATCGATATATAATGGTTGTTGTAAGAGACTTTTGGGAATTGAATCTGGATATAACTATTATGATTTACATTCTTATTGCTACGTATGTCTTTTTAAGCTATTTCGATTCAAAGTATGATTCCCTATATGTTGAAGGTGAGCCTTGCACCTGGTGTTTAAACTCATGAGTAGTAACTAAGGTTGTCATACTTGAGTTTAGATATCGAGTGTGGCGGACTGTCGTATTTAGATTACCCTTTGGGGCTTGACAACACTGGTAGTGTTGAGCCAGCGCTTGATTCTTAGTTACTAATCTTCAGCTTACACCACCCTAAAGCCGATGGCACATATGATTATTTTTGCCGGCCTTTGAATTCTTAAATTGTTCCATTTCAAACCTAGGTCGAACGCCGATAGTATAGAGGCAATGTTAAAGTTTAACATTCTGATCAACCTCTAGGCCGACTATACGCCGGCAGCGTATGATTTTGGAAAGCCGACGTATCCTCTGAGATTCTTCAATTTCAGTTAAAACTACCTTGTTATGCTTTCCTTTGTTCAATTTAAACGTGAAACATAAACTTAAACAATACGAGTACCAATTCTAGCAAATTTTATAAAATTCAAAACAAATTAATCACTAATTGCTTGTTAAAAGTTACGTAAAATATGATCGTATTAGATATCACCAACGCATGGTGTTGTTAGATTTAGTATGAGCGGCAAGTTTAATACTAGATATGTTGGTCCATTCGAAATTTTGGAAAGAATTGGAGACATGGCTTATTAGCTACTGTTGCCACCAAGTTTAAAGGGAGTGCACAATGTATTTCACATATCCTTGTTGAGAAAATATGTGCAAGACCCTAAACAAATTGTAGAATTAGAATCGTTGGAAGTTCAAGCTAATCTTTCAACCCAAGAAAAGCCAGTAAGAATTTCAGATATGAAAGAAAAGATATTGAGGAGATGCAAGATCAAATATGTGAAGGTTCAATGGACAAATCAAACTGAGTGAGAGGCAACTTGGGAGCTAGAAGAGGAGATGCGAGCCACACACCCCGAGCTATTCAATGAATCAAGTAACTTTCAAGGATGAAAGTTTCTTTTAGGAGGGAAGAGATGTAAGATACAGATAAATAATCTATAATGAATGGTTGAATCGTAATAAAATGTTGTTCATAAGGGTAATATTATCCTTGAACAGATAGATTTGGACCCGAGGAAGTCGTACACGAGGAGATAGATGAAAATAGCCTAAGCTGGCATTAAGGCCGCTAGCCTAGGACCAAAGGCCATCAGCTTATGTTGGAATGATGCTGGCATTGAAGAAGATTATGGCAGCTTGGAGCAACGATGTAGGCCGGATTTATTATCGCCGACATAGCAGTATAGGCCACCTACGTAGGGGCTAGGCCGCCGATATGGGGGCTAGGCCACAGGCCTAAACGTCGGCTGTTTACGCCGTACTTCCTAAGCTATGTTGACATTTTTCCTAAGCTGGCTTCCTCTATAAATAGACCTTAAGACCTACGAGTTTCCCACATTTCCTCCTCAGCCAAACTTAAGGTATGTGGGTCTAAAGTTGGTCTTTTCAATTCTTTTCCTTAGTTAAATTAGTCTAATCCTAGTTTTATATACGTTTGAAGAAGATTCAAGATCTAGGAGCGAAACCCTAAATTAGATTTGGAGGATTTTTGTTTCAAATAAAAGTAAAGGTAAGATATTTTATCCTAGTCTTGTGATTTCTAAGATTGATAGATTATAAGAATGTGATTATAACGATAGTATATTATTTGAGGCAGGAGCATTTATTGAATGGATTAGGTTTCAATTGCGAACAAGATCTGCGTGATCTAGGCAAGTATAAATCATTCTTCATAAGTAGATTTAAAGTTATGAACTTTTACAGTTGTTTTGCTCATAAAGGATTGTATATATATGTGTGTATGTGTTGTGAAGGGAATTTGTGAGATTCGTTAAGAACTTTGGAGAATTTGTGAAAAGGGTTTCTGTGAAGTGCAAACATGATAACAGGTGTGTTGATCTTCGATTAGATTTATGGAATTAGGGTTAGGGTTTGATATTGTTATTACAATTGGAACTGATTGCAATATATATATATTGTTGAACAGAGTATTTCGAGGTTAAGGTTCCTTTTCAATTAAAAGTTTATATTGAATAGATTGGGATTGAAAGCAAATCCAGGTATGACCTTACCATGTTTGATTGTATGTGCTTGTAAGATTAGTTGTTATAAATCTGAATTAATGTTTATTGGACTTTAACTGAATCGAATGCTGCCTGTGCTTGGCTGCGGTTAGTAAAGACTTTGACAATAGTATGATATTAATGCTGGCAACCTAATGATCCTTATGCCGTGTTATCCCAAGTAGAGCCGCACCAGGAGATGATTCTAGTAGATTAGGAGTCATTACTAGCTTAATTGTGGAACACAGTTATATATGTATTTATTATCTATATTATGGTTTTTATCGGGGTCATGAGTTACTCCGAGTTTAGGATTAGTGATCAATAGTCCTAAACTGTGTTGGTTGCAGGCTAATGAAAATGATAATTAATTTCTGCTTATTGCATTAGAATATAAGTTGTATGTGATATTATGATTTGAATGTTCATGTGCATGTGTTTTCGGTTTGGCGTACTAGGCTTTTTTCGCTCAATCCTTATTTTTCTACAGGCACAAGTGAAGATTCTATTATTTATGACTTGACAGGCTATGAGTATTCGTTGATGATGGGGAGAGCGATAGCGGTTATGACCATCCTGTTGATGATTAAAATTAGTTGTTAGAAATTTGAGATGAAGAGACTTATTATGAGTTAGTTAGTTTTCTTTTGGAGACTTTTATATGTAAGGATTTCTTTATTAGTTTTAGATTTGATTTTTTTATGCTAGTTCATGATGAGGAAAATTATTTTTGTATGAAAAAGTTTTGAAAGTTACCCTATATGTGAGTATTTAGTGATATTTGAAATACATAATTGTGGTTTTTAAAATTCTATAGCCTTAGTGTCTATCATAATAAGGACACGAGGCGATGATAATGCCTTTAGGTTAAGGCGTTAGTGTAGTTGAAAGAAAAAATAGAACATTAATTAAGATGTCTAGAACCATGTGTGAAAATAATTTGCTAAAATATTTTTGGGCTGAAGCTGTAAATACAACATGCTACATTTCAAATAGAGTTTTTATAAGACCAAGTTTAAAGAGAACTCCCCTACGAACCTTGGAAAGGAATAAGGTCTAACATATCATATTTTCATCCTTTTGCACAATGTGTTATATTTTAAACAATAGTAGAGAATAATTGGGTAAATTTAACTCTAAAAGTGATGAAGAAATTTTCTTAGGATATTCTTCAATAAGTAAAGCTTATAAAGTTTTTAACAAAGATCTTTAGTTGTTGAAGAGTCAATTCATGTTTCTTTTGATGATTCCCTCTCTAATGCATGTTTGAATGATGATGTTAATGATGTGTGTACTGATTTGAATAGAATTTTTCTTGAAAACAATAACAAATGAATTAATGAACAAAGATTGGATGTTGATATCTATGAATCTGATAATGCTGATTTTCCTAAAGAATGGAAGTATGCTAAATCACATCCTAAAGATTTAATTATTGGAGAACCTTCCAACCACGTGCAAATAAGATCATCCTTAAGGAACTCAAGTAATCTAGTTGTTCCATCACAATTTGAGCCTAAAAATGTTGATGAAGCCTTAAAAGATGAATTTTGGACAAATGTTATGCAAGATGAATTAAACCAGCTCATAAGAGATGATTTATAGTTTTTGGTTCCTAAACTTGAAAGTAAACCTTATATAGGATTCAAATGGGTTTATTGTAATATCCCTCAAATATAGATAGTGGAACTTTAATCATAAAGGTACCTTTTCGGTGTAATGGCTTAGAGTTTGTTATAACTCCAAAGTTAAACATGCTCTAGGTAGAGCAATTCCAAGATAGATGATCCCTTGGAAAGTGTTAGCACCAAAAGGATAAAACCGTACAATGTGTGCCCAAAGCAGACAATATCTCAGTGGGTAGAGTTCAGAGAGTTTCGAGTAATTACACAGTGCCTTTGGTGTCCTGGTTATGCCTAAGAGTGTGCTGGGAGGGCTAGTGTACCTGACATCACGATCCCTACCCAAGATGGCCTAAGGGTTTAGGGGTGCCCCCTCCGCTACAGTGGAGCCTAGGGTAGCAGGTCGTGGCAAATGGTATTAGAGTAATGATTTTGGACCTGTGTAACGAAACTAACGGGGACGTCAGTTCTATAAGTGGAGGACTATGTAATACTCCTTAAATATAGATGGTGGAACTCTAATCATAGAGGTACTTTTTCGATGTAATGGCTTAGGGTTTGTCAGAACTCCAAAGTTAAGCGTGCTTTGGGTAAAGTAATCCCAGGATGGGTGACCCCCAAGGAAGCGCTGGCACCAAAAGGATAAAACCATGCGGTGTATGACCAAAGCAGACAATACCTCGGTGGGTGCAGTTTCGAGTCATTACACAGTGCTTGGTATCCTGGTTGTGCCTAAGGTGCGTTGGGAATATAAATCCCTGAATTTTTCATAATTCTTAAAAAATAATCTTAGAAGTTAAACACTAAAATCGAGACATTGAAAACCAACCCAAGTTAAAAATCGAATTTTAAATAAGATCAAATACAAAAATTCTTAACCTTGAGAAAAAGAGGACCTTTAAAACAAAATGAAAAATCCAACAATCATTTGATTCAACATCCGTACGCCAACTAAATAAGCTATCTGATCCCTATAACACAAATCAAGATGATATATCCAAATAACACTCGATGACAAAATACTAAAACCTTAAATCCTTCGGTGAATTTTATAATAAAAATTTTCTACTGCCACCAAAAGTCAAACGGAGTCAACTTATAACCCTAAACTTGATTAAATAATCCTGAGAACTGAAAAATATTAAATAAATGATAAAAAATTCAATAAATGTCAATTTTAAACCAAAAATATAACACGGTCAAAAACACCAAAATTTTATGATCTTACAAATAAATCAAAAAGCCGGAAGTCAAACCGGAACCCTAAAAATCAACAATGTCTACAACAAACCCTAGTATTTAGATCTGACAATCCCATGCTCTTAAACCATAAGCAACAGAATTGAGATAATTATGGATAATAGTTTGTAATAATATAAGGAAGCTTAAAAATATTAGATTCGTTAATTTCTAATGTGTTTCGAACCCGAACAGGATCAGTTCTCGAAAAGCGTGTCCCGGGGCTTTGAATAGTAAAAACATTTTGATAACACCGATAGATTCGTAATGATACAAGGATTTCAAAAATATTAGTTTTCTAATTTTTCGATAACTAAAAATATCAGATATTGCATTTTTATGCTATTTTCTTTACTACCGGTATTAATTTATCTATTTTACTATTTATATTACTATTTCTACTATTCATTACTATTTCACTATCTCTACTTTTTCTTATACCCTATTCTTACATACTATCATACCTATCTCTTACAATTTATCTTTCCCATACAACTTTATTTACATCACACCTTATATATTATTTCTCTTCATTACAAAATATAAAATTCAATCAAAGCTCTTCCTCTCTCTTACTTAATTGCATCGGCTCTCCCCCTTTCTCTTCTTCAATATTTTCTTTTTCAATTTATTTTATTTCATCTAATTCTCACTTCAAAATTTTATAAATACCCTATTTCCCTCAACTTCTTTCACACTTCTCATTTTCCTATCAAAACTCTCTCAAAATTTCTTTACAAATCCTCTCTAACAAACTCTTTCCAACATTCTTCTCTACACAAAAACCATCTACCACATATTACCACCCACATAATTTTACAACCATCATCTTCTTCCTTCAACATAAACACGTTTTAGGTAAAAGCTTTCAACCATTTATTTTCCCATGTCATGCAATTTAGTATGACCATGGTGTTGTTTTTTAAAGCTCATGTGAGTTATGGAAGCAACAATATGTTCATGTTTTATTCTTGCACATGCCAGGAATTCTAATTTTGTTATTATTATGATATTATTTGTTATGATGCTTTTAATCTAATCTTATATATATAAATATATATATATATATTATTAAATATATGTATATCTATATATTTTCTAGAGCCTAAATGTTCACCAACTTTCACTAACATGCTCTTACTATTATTATTGCTTTTCCTTTTCTTTCTTTTTGGGACTAGTCTATTCTTAGTCCTGGAAAGCCTTGATAAAGCCAAGGCTCCTAATACTTGATCGGGATACCTTGATGAAGCTAAGGTTCCCAATACTTGACCTTATTATTTTGCTTATTATTACTTCTTATATCTTTATTCTATTACTATGTGATATTTTCATCTATTTCACGCTACATAATCATATGCAAGCATCATTATAATGATATTGTCTTAACAAATTTAAAGTAAAATTCTTTTTAATAAAGGGAAATGGAACCAAACCCTTTTATTACCAAACTTTGAACCTAAACAAAGATTTCATCATACAAAACATAGAAAAAGTATTTTTATAAATTCTTTTAAAAATTTAGACAAATTCGTCATAAATTTTCTTCAATGACAATAAAGATTATTTTAATTAGAGAAATTAACTAAGGAAATAAACACTATCTTTTTTATGATAAGTAACATGATGTTTATTAAAACTTAGTGTTAATAATTCTTTGATAAGTAATTTTTTCATAAAAGCTTACTTATAAGATTTTCACTAACTCCATAGTAAAAACCAAGAATTAAACTAGTTTTTAAAGTTAAGATGAAATCAATTCACTAGTCTATAAACCCACTTAGAGAAAATAAAAATTTACCAAGTTTCTAAATGATAAACCTATTTCCAAAGAAATAAAAGAATATAAACATGACAAACTCAAAAACAATAAATATCATCAATAACTTAAGAAAATATTGAAAGTATTTCCTTCAAAGTAGAAATTTGGTAAATAACTTAAAAGACCAGGTTTTAGAAATAAAATTTATCTCTAAAGAAGTTAGGAACTGAAAATATAAGAGGAAAAGACTTATTTATAATATTCAACCAAAACCATTTGAAAGGAAAAATATATGTAATACAACTCAAACTTTTAGAAACTATCAACAACTCATGAAGAATTTTGGAAACTTCATTTCTACCACTAGAGATAGAATTTGCAGATATCCTAAAAGGTCAACGTTTAGAAAAAAGTAATTTATCTTAGAAAAGAAGTTATAAATCAAAATTTATAAGAATATACTCATTTATAATAACCTGAGAATTTTTAAAGTTCTTTCAAAACGCTTAAAGAGGAAATTGTTAAAGTTCAAGTTTTCGCCACCACAAGACAAGTTGTTTTATGAAAAATAACCGTTAAGACAACACCATTAAAATTTTTCATACAATATGAGTCTATATTTTTTTTAAAAGTTTTTTCAATCATATAAATATCTATATTTTTGCTCATGAATTTTTAGATGAAGAAAATTTTGAAAAGTTGTGTTTTGAAGACTTAGAATTTCATAATGATTATGTACCCTACCTTTTTCAAACCTAATTAGCTTTTTATGATATAAATAACCTTTAAAATAGATAGATCTTTTTGAGTAGGTAGAAAATGATATATAATATGCAAAATTTCGTGTTAAAATAAGCATGTTATGACCATTTTAAGTTAGAATTTCATTCTACATGATTTTTGACGAACGTAGTGAAATAGAATTAGAAAGTTTAAGTAGAACTTCTATGAAATACTCATATGGGTATTTCTTTTGTCTAGGTGACGAGGAATACGAAATTTCCCTTCCTGAGGATTACTACGACTAAGAAGATTGCAAAATGGACAAGTGAGTTTTCTCTCTTAATTTCATTATCTTGCTTGTACTAGTAAAGTAGTGGCATTAGAATATTAGGAAAAGATAAAAATAGACATATGTGGGGAATTCAGAGATATATTTATACGTATATGATATTATGTTTATGTGATGAAATGGGATTTAAGAATATCGCAACTTAGAATTATTTGTTTAAGTATTTTGTCTACATACATGTATGCTTGCTTATTATTTCCTAAATTGTTTGATCGCTCCTAAGAAACCTTAATAAGGTTTAGCCAAGGAAAGATAAAAACGTTCACACATAGCATCTATTTAGTCACATTTCTTTCGGAAGATTGTTACTCCTACGCGTAGAGTTGGATGGATTGTTAACGTGCTGGAATACGAGCCATGCTCCTTCCTAGAGAATCCACATCGCTTGGGGAATACGACTCTAGGTTCAGAGTCGAGCCAACCGAATGCTTTGAGCGCGGGTCTGGGGACTAGCAATAGAAGATCGAGAGGATCTTCATCAATAATTCCCTAATCTTCTATATGGAGGGGTAAATCAATTCTATATATGGTTTTCAGATAATTATATATATATTTGTGCAATCATGTGATTTAATGCATATCATGCATAGCATATGTAGGAAAATTAAATAAACTTGTTTAATATCATGGTGCTAATAAAAGAGAATATCTCACTAAGTTAGTTGTAAGCTTATACCCCCATAGATTTTTGTTGAAACATGTATAACGGTAGCTCTATTCAAAGATCATGACATTAAGGAAGTCATTGATGGATTTTAAACTCTTATGGAAGTAATGGAAATATAGGATGAAGCTATTGTGTCAACTCCTTATATGCGATGTATGCTATGTTAGTATTTTGGTGATTACTAAGAAGTGTATTTATATAGATTTGAAGGCAATAGCGGGGGTATGCCCCTAAGATTTGTTGTCGCACCCCCAAGGATACCCTTAATGCAACAAGCTGCCACACTCAATATTGAGACTTAAGTATGACAACCTTAGTCATTCCAAAAGCCTCGATATCGTATGTAAGGCGTACTTTCACAATCGTAGTGGACTAAACTTTGGATCATGCCGTTTAAGTAGTTATGCACAATAGCAATTAAGAAAATAAATCATAACAATATAAGCAAGGTTTCATAAAAACATATAAGGAGTCTTACAACATTAAGGGGCATTCCCCCATCAAAGATAGCTAAGTCTAATAGAGTCCATCTTAAAATAATTTATACTTTTGAAACTTCTTTTGGAATTCCATATCTACTTCTAACAAGCACTTCTATCCAAAAGATCTTGGCTTGAAAGCATTACCTGGGTAAAATAACCTCTCGGTTCCAACCAAAGGTACGAGAACTACAAAAGATATCTAAGAGGGTATAAGCTACATGCTTAGTGAGATTCATTGCCATAATTAAACACTCGACATCTAATAATCGACACAAGTTTATTTGGGCAACCATATGAGATGCATACGTGAACAAACAATACATATGATTTTTCGAGAATCATACGTTTGAATGGATTTACCCCTCTATTCGAGATTAGGTGATCCAAACCATATAGGCCGCTAGCATAATCATAATTTCATGGTAGTTTTTGTTTAAGCCACTACTTAGCTGACAAAATATAATCCAACTTATTTGTAGTTTTATTTTCGAGCCACTGCTTAGCTGCCAGATATGTTTTAGCCGAGTGTTTTCTCACCGCCATTTGATTTGGACAACCCTTCGCCGCTCTATAAAATTTACAAACTATATGAATCTCTTTACTAAGCTTTTATTCCACCAAAGATATAGTAACAAATGTAATGAATTCACCCGATGATATGCATGAATAAGTTTAATTAAATACTCATGGCATGATTAAATATTTCACGGATGATCATAGAATTTGTAGATAATCATTTTGACACTAGATCAAATATTCATTACAAACAATTCTTGCCTCGATATACTTAATCATAATTTCATCCATATATGAAAAGCACATGCACTTATCCATTTTATATTTTCCTAGTTCTAATATCACTAATTTATAAGCAAAAGCATAAGTGCATAAATGTAGGAAACAAACTCACTCAATCACTTGCACAGATACTTTTAGTCAAAGTAATCCTCTAAGTAGGGAAACTCGGTCTCCAAGCCACCTATACAAAAGAAATACCCAAAATGAGTATTTCTTGGAAGTTCTACTTAAACTTGTCATTCTATTTTACTAAGTTCATCAAAATTCGTATAGAAGAAAATTCCAACTTAAAATGATTATAACTTGCTCATTTTAACTCGCAATTTCACATATTATATATCATTTTCTAATTACTCGAAAAAATATATTTATTTTTAAGGTTATTTTTGTCATAAAAAGTCTTTTGGGTCACAAAAAAGGTCGGTACAGAATTGCCACAAAAATCTTAGCCCTTAAGACATAATTTTCAAACTATTCTTTATTCCAAAAATCCTTTAGAAAAATACAGATACTCATATGGTCGAAAATCCTTTGAATACATATATATATATACACTCATATTATATGCAAAGTTTAATGATATTGTTGCAATGAATATTTTTTGTAATATAATTTATCTGATAATGTTGAAAACTTGAATCTTAACAATTTTCTTTCTAAGTGTTTTTGAAAGAATTTTATAAACTTCTTGGGTTATTATAAATGAGTATATTATTATTTTGTTTTCCAATTCCTTTATAACATAAATAAATCTTAACTTGGATCTTCTACAAAATTTTACTTCTATGATAAAAATGGAGCTTCGAAAATTAATTTGTGGACAACTTATAATCAATTGAGTTGTATATATTTTTCCTTTGGAAATAGTTTTGATAAACAAGTCTTTTTCCTCTTATATTTTCACTTCCTAACTTCTTTAAAAATAAATTTTATTTCTAAAACTTGGTCTTTTGAGTCTTTTACCAATTTTACTTAGAGGAAATTATGTTTCAATATTTTCTTAAGAGTTTTTTTTTTCTTATAATATCTATTGTTCTTTTGAAACTTATTATGTTTATATTCTTTTTATTTCCTTGAAAATGGTTTATCATTTAGAAACTTGGCAATCTCTATTTTTCTAAGTGAGTTCATAATTTAGTGAGTTGATTTTATCTTAACTTATAAAACTTAGTCCAATTATTGCTTTTTCTTATGGAGTTGGTAAAAATCCTACAAATAAGCTTTTTGAGAAAAGTTTTCTTATCAAAGAATTATTAGTACTAAGTTCAATAAACTTTATGTGACTTATCACAATAAAAGGAAACATTTATTTTGTTAGTTAACTTCCTTTCAAAAATTATCTTTATTATTATTTAAGAAAAATCTTGATGAGTTTGAAAAGAAGTTGGAAAAAGAATAATTTTCCTATGTGTAAGATAACAAAGTCTTGATTTAGTGACAAGGATACATATTAAGAAAGTTTGATTTCATTTTCTTTTATTAGAGAAAATTCTCCTTTTGATTCTATTGAGACAATACCATTATCATGATGCATGTATAAGAGCATTTAGTATGAAAAAGATGATAACAAGAAAATAAAATCGGAATTCTTGGCATGTGCAAGAATAAAACATGAACATGTCATTGCTTTTACAACTCATATGAGTTTCAGGAAACAATACCATAGTCATGCTAAGCTACATAGCATGGAAAAAAAAATAATTGGTTGAAAGTTTTACCTAAGTGTTTTTTAGTTAAAGGAAGATGGTAGATGTGTGGTATTATGTGGGTAGTAATATGTAGTGAATGGTTTATGTAAAGAAGGATTTTGGGAGAATTTGGTTGTAAAGAGTTTTGGTAGAGAGAAATTGTAGAGGGAATTTGTGGAGTGAATTTGATAGAGTTTTGTTATATGAAATGAAGGTATGAAAAAAGTGAAGGGAAATTGTGTGTAATAAAGTAAGTTGAAAAAAAAGTAATAGAGATGAAGAGAGGGGAAGTAGCGTCGACCATGAGAGGGAAAGAGAGAGAAAATTGATTTTGTTTGTATTTTGTAAAGAAAAGTAAGTAATATATAAGATGTGATGTGATTCGAGATGTATTGGAAAAGTAAAATTAAGAAAAAGTAGAGATAGATGAATAGTAAGATATGACATGAATAGTAACACAAGACTAATAAGGTACCAGTAATAAAAAAAATACGTGTATAATTGCGATATCTAATATTTTTCATTACTGAAAAATTATGAAGCTAATATTTTTGGATTTCTTATATTATTACGAATCTAACAGTGTCATCAGAATATTTTTACCGTCCGATGCACCAAGGCGTGATTTTCGAAAACTGATCTTGGTCGGATCCAAAAGATAACAGAAATTAGCAAATCTGATTTTTTAAGCTTCCCAATATTGTTACAAACTATTATAAATCATTAACTCATTTTCGTTGTTTAGGATTTGAGAGCACGGGATTGCCGGATCGAGATTCTAGGATTTTGATATAGATTTTGTTGACCATAGGTTTTTCGGTTGACTTTTGGTTCTAGGGTTTAAGCTTAAACTTGGTATAAAAAAATGGGGGTTTACATTTGTAATCAACCATGGTTGTATTTTATGATAAGTATTTTCTTGCCTTGTTACTTAATCATTATTAATGTAAATTGCACTACTCTGATGCGTTCTCTTAGTTGTGATGTACACCTTGTACATGATATAGAAGCCTTTGCGTGACTAAGGTAGTCATTCTTAGCTTTTAGTATTGTGTATAGCGGATTGTCATGTTTAGGATACCCCTCGAGGCGTGATAAGGAGGGTTAGTATATCTGGCATCACGATCCCTGATCGGGATGGATTGAGGGCCTAGGGGCGCCCCTCCGCTGCAGTGGAGCCTGAGGTGGTAGGTCGTGACATTTATAAAAATAAACTTGATGAATATGGTTTAATAATAAGAAATAAGGCTAGGTTAGTTGCTAAAGGTTACAATAAAAAAGAAGGAATTGATTTTGATGTGACCTTTGCTTCGGTTAACCAACTAGAATTTATTCGAATGCTTTTGACATTTGCAACTTTTAAAGATTTCACTCTTTTTCAAATGGATGTCAAAAGTGCTTTTTTAGATGGTTTTATAAAAGAAGAAGTCTATGGAGAACAACCACCTGGTTTTGACAACAATGAGGTCCCCAATCATGTTTTTAAGTTGAATAAAGCCTTAATAATGCAAACTCCTAGAGCTTGGTATGAAAGACTTAGTAGCATTCTGTTAAACAATGGTTTTTCAAGAGGAAAAGTTGATACAACTTTATTTATTAAAAATCATAAGTATGATACATTGATTGTGTAAATCTATGTTGATGACATTTTGTTTAGAGCTACCAATATGAGTCTTATAAAAGATTTTGTGAGTCCTTGAAAAATGCATTTGAGTATGATGGGGGCTCGATTATTTTCTTGGTCTTCAAATCAAACAGACTGAAAATGGGACCTTTACAATCAAGCTAAATGTACAAAAGATTTGTTAAAAAGGTTTCCGAGTGGATAATTGCAAATCAATAACCAACACCTATGAGCACAATATTATGCTTGATAAGAGAAAAAGACAAAAATGCTTGTGAAAAGATGTATGTGCATGATAGACAATTTGTTATATTTGACAACTTTTAGACCTGATGTCATGTTCTTTATATATGTATGTGCATGATTTCAATCTTGCCTAAAAGAATCACACTTGAATGTTGTAAAATGCATTTTTAAGTATCTTGCTGACATGATTAAAATAGGTTTATGGTATTATAAATTTATTTCTTTCAATCTTATTAGATACTCTGATTCTAACTTTGATGGGTGCAAAGTAGATAAGAAAAGCACAAGCAACACCTAACATTTTTTTAGAAAATTTTTAATATCTTGGCACTCTAAAAGGCGGAACTCGGTTGCACTCTCAACTGTTGAAGTTGAATATATTGCAGCTAGCAGTTGTTGTGCACAAATTTTATGGATGAAACAAACTTTGCTTAATTATGGTTTAATTTTTGAAAATGATCTAATTCTTTGTGATAATACAAGTGCTATAAATTTGACGAAAAATTCGATCCAACACTCAAGAACCTAGCATATCAAAATTAGACATCATTTCATTAGAGATCATGTTCTAGACAAAGATATCAGCTTGGAATTTATTGATGAAAACAATCAGTTTGCTAAAATTTTTACTAAACTCTTAAGTGAAAATCTTTCCTACACTTTAAGAAGAGAATTGGAAATGATCAAGCAAGATAAGTGCTATGTATTATTGAACCAAGTTGACATAGAACAGAATTTTGGGCTAAATAAGCTATTAAATATGATATATGCCTATAAAAATCTAGTATGTGCTTGTATTTGATCTGTTTATGTGCTAACCAATGGTAATATGGTTTGATTGCTGCATATTTATAAAGATAAGTGCTCTGATGAGTTTGCATATCTACTATATTATATGAGCTTGCTGTTTTTGGTGAAGTCTTATCAGTGCATAGATATGTGTGTGCAGTCCTATATGAGTATATGTAAACCTCGGTATTCTTAGTAGTCAAATAAACTCCGGGGATCGAAAGCAAAACCCTAATCCAGTCCAGTTAAGTTAGTGAGAGAAGCTTAGAAACCCTAAATCCGGCTTTCCTTTGGTTTCATAATAAAGAAGTTTTATAAGTAAATGAATATGAATTATTATTTTAAATTATATTTTAAACCTTGGAAAGTTTTAAATTCGGAAATTTTCAATTCCGAGCCTTCCGAGCTCAATTACTGAAAAACGTGCCCTGGGACCAGGAACTCAGAAAAATATTCCGGAATATTCATTAGAACCAAAATTTTATAAGGATTTAAATATAAATTTTTTTAATTTTCTGGGCTATAAAAATTACAGTTATAGCCTTTCCCGTATTTTCTTTACAACCGGTAAAGTAGATGTTTTGTCTACTATTCACAAGTACAACCTACACTACACACTACCCATACCCTATTCTTACATCCTTACAATTGCTCATTACAATTTTCTTTTCCAAGAAATTTTGTTTCCTAATTTTTATTACATTTATTACATTTTATTACCTAAATTACAAATTTTATCAAAATTCAAATTTCTCTCTCTCTCCCACACACCATGGCCGGCACACCCCTCCCCATTTTCCCTCTATTTTGTTTTATTTTTACTTCTTTTATTCAATTAAAACCCTAATTCCTCTAATATATAAGCTCATTTTCTCTCTCTCTCCTCATTTTTACTCTTTCAAAAATTCCAAAAGAAGAAAAACTCTCTCCTTTCCTCTTGTTGTTGCCATGACCTTACACACACACACACACACACACTCATAAGCTTATTTCCTCTTCTTTTCTACTCTAAATCTCCATTGGTATGATGATTTTAAGCTTTGTTATTGCTAAATCTTGTAATAGCAAGACTTTTCTTGTGTGTTTTCCACTTTAAATCCCAATGAGCATATGCTAGGGACAAGAAAACACTAATACAAGAATATCAAGCCATCACAAGAAGTAGATCTTGTGTTTAAAGGAGTTTTTGTTGAAATAATATTATGTTCATGCATGTAAAGTAGAGATCTTGCATGGAAAGTTTATGTTCATGTCATGAAACTCTGATTCATGACTATTATGTTGATCTAGTGTTTAGACATTTATATCTTTCATGACATTTATGTTCATGTGGATGTTTTGAACTTTCATGCATTAATGATCATAAAAGCTTAGCATTGCATGTATATAGATGTGTTAGATGATAGATCTTTATGGATTGACAAGGAACAAAAGAAAAGATGTTTTGTTAGTGTTAGTGGAAAATTCGGATGATTTTTGAAACCTATTTTAAAAACCCTTGAAACCACTTTGAAACTCATTTTTTCATGAAAAATGAAAGGTATATGTAATAGGTATCTCTAAGGAATGATTTCCGCAAGTTACAATGAGTTTAGGCATGAGTAATGTGTTAAACAAGTGATAGAATTAAATTGGAAAATTTTGAGTTAGTGATCAAATTGTCAAATTCGTAATTTGAGATGATGCATATGTAATCACCTAATATTTGAGCTCAAATTACAAGTTTTATGTGTTAAATGAAGTCTTTAGGCAATAGATATAGTAAAGCTTCAAATTTTGATGCATTAAACAAGTTTTCTCATAAGAAATATGCAAGAAGTGAAATTTTCCAAAATTCGGATTTTTGTGAAAAGCTTGTTTAAAAACATAATTGCAAGGTGAAAAATGTGAATTTCTAAGTATAAATGAAGGTCTTGGATAGTGTAGATGTTAAGGACTCATTTTTATTTAGATAACAAGTAAATTTTAAGAATAAAATCCTAAAACACTAGAAGATGAAAAATTGGAAAAAATGGATTTCTAAGAAATGGCTATTGTGGAGTCTTGTAATAACTAGGAGTTCTTAAGAGTTCATTATCAAAAATCATCAAGATCATGCATATATTGGACTCATTACATGACATTCATATTAGGAATTCATTCATATTCCATCTATACATGAATCATCAACTAGAAACATTTTTTTACCAAATGCGAAACAATTTTTCGAAAATGGAAAAGTTACAGAACAGATCTGATCCCTCTATTCCGTGACCTTAAGGCTTTCAAAACTTGAGAATAATTAGAAATAGATAGATATTTTGAAGTAGATAGAAATCGATATAAAATTTACGAAATTCCGAGTTAAAATGACCAAGTTATGGCCGTTTTAAGTTGGAACTTCCGTAAATAGCGAGAATCATGATTTTGTTTAGTCTAGATGTATAGTTTGAATTAGTTAAGTGATGAGATTCTTATTAGGTTATTCTTATTTGGTAGGTGATCCCGAGCACGACAATACCCTACCACCCGACTACTACTATTAAGAGACCGGTATTCCATGGCTGAGTGAGTAACTCTTCCGATTTCAATTATTGCTTGTGATTGTAATAATAGTTGCACTAGTTGTTAAGCAAAGATAAAAAGGAATGTATATGCATGATGGGGATAGTTAGGAATTATACTTGTCTGTTGTTGACATGTGAAGTTGAACTTAAAGAATATTGAAGCCGGGTGATAAGTTATTGCTTGTATAGAGAAGAGCTAGAATTGATTGTCTGCGAATATTGCTTGGCCACCGAAAAAAATTGGATTAATCGAGTATTGAACTTCAATTATAATTTGAGCTCATTCATATCACGATGGGGATGGAGCATTAGCATTTGTTGATTTTTCGTGATCCATAAAACAAATATATGTTGGTTAATCGTGATCCATAAAACGAATTATTGTTCAGTTGACCGCGAGCTTAAACGGCGTCGTACCGCAAAATTCGTTAATCTGCTAACTCGGGATGGAGGGCGCGTGTCCATCCACATATTATTTCCGGTTGGTCATATGTTTGTTGAACTCATTTGTTTGATGCATTCACTTGATTGGTTAATCACTTGCTTGATTGCTATGTTTTAATTGTGATATGGAAGTTTTCACTCACTAAGCTAATTAGCTTACGCCCCTATAGTTTCTACTTGTTGCAGCATGAATTCATTTGGCTTAGGCCAAGGTAGGCTACAACTCAGGTACCGGAGCTAAGAGTTTCCCTTAGAAGTTTACTTCGATTTTGTTTAGACTTCTGTTGGAAACTAGAGGACTCTGGATGACTGTAATGGACTTAATATTATTTTGCAGAGGAATGCCCCTTGGACCTTGTAATTTATATATGTTTTTTTGGTTTATTATCTATGGCTAATGAATGCCACATTAAACTCCTTAACTCCATTGATTCGAGTATTTTATTGTCATTAAGGACGCTTTACATCTATACATCCCGAAGGGCTTGGATAGAAATCCGAGAGTCTTATGTAGTAGTAGCGGACTGTTACGTTTAGGATACCCTTATGGGGCGTGACAGTATAGGTAAGTGTGGTGAAGTCCAACATGGGCATATGCATCTGTGTGTAAAGTCCTATCCGAGTATAGGCAAGTATGGTGATGACCAACTTGGGCATAGGCATTTGTGGTGAAGTTCTGTCTGATATAGGCAAAGGTGATGAAGTCCTACATGGGTGTAAGCATCTATGGTGAAGTCTTATGTGAGCATAGGCAAGTGTAGTGACGTCCTATTAGGGATGTAACCAGGTTGTGTAAACCCCCAAATTTTTGGAATCGGTTTAGCATAAAACCCTAAACCGGAAGTCAAACGGAACCCTAAAGGGCAATAAAACCCTAGTTTACCGCAACCGCTTAAGTCCGGTATTGTCGTTTTCTATGGCCCTAGAAAACGAAGTTAGCATAAGTTTCTAGAATAGTTCGTAATAACCATAGGCTTTATAAAAATATCAGTTTTGCGAATTTCGGGTGTCCTTGAATCCGATCGGACACAGTTCTAGAAAAACGTGTCTGGGAGCCCGGAATAGTAAAATTATTCCGAATACACCGTTAGACTCGTAAAAATATAAGGTTTTCAAAAATATCAATTTCGTAATTTTTCGATAGCTAAAAATATCAAATATCGCATTTATACGCGTATTTTCTTACTACCGGTACTTTATTAGTCATATCTACTTTACATTACACTATTCATTACTATTCTACATTATTCTTTTATCTTTACTTTTTCTTACACCTACTCTTACAAACACTATAACCTATAACATTTAGTTTTTACCTTTCCCATAATTTTATTTCACATCTACTTTATTTATTACTTCATTAAATCCACAAAATACAAAAATTAAAACACACTTCCCCCCCTCCTTTTTGTGGTTGCGCCCCCCCTCTCTCTATCCTCATCAATTTGTTTCAATTTTCTTTATTTTAATCACACAAAAATCCCTCCACATTTTCCTATAAATACCCCCCTCCTCTTTCACTTCTTTCACACATTCACTACCCATAAATTTCTTACCAAAACTCTATCAAATTCTCTCTCAAAACTCTTCAAATACCATCCCAAAACTCTCTCAAAATAATTTCACAACAACTTCCACCAACAACAAAAACCCATAACCACATACTACTACCAAAGCTTCTTTAGGTAACTACCTTCTTTTATTTTCTTCTTCTTTATGTCATGTAACTTTACATGACCATAGTGTGAGTTTCCAAAGACTACAAGTTATGGAAGCTACATTATGTTCATGTATTGTTCTTGTTCATGAAAATCTATTTATGTTTATGTTATTATTTTTGTTCATATTATTTTAATATATCTAAGTATTATTATCTATATATATATGTACATATTCTTTAGAGCATATAAGCTCACTTGCAATTTATTTATTTCATGCAAAGCAATTTATTTATTTATTTCATTGCAATTTATTTATTTATTCCTTGTTATTTTAAGACTAGTCTCTAGTCTTAGACTTGTCCTCATCAAGTCAAAACAAACTTTCTTTTTTCATTTTATTTTATTTTGGGACTAGTCTACTTTCTTAGTCCCGGGAGCCTTGAAAAGCTAAGACTCCAATACTTGACTTTATTATTATGTTATTTTTGTTTATATTTTATTCATAAATCATGTTCATTTAAATTGTTGTCCAAAGTTTCAAGTTCTAAAAATAAATTGACAAAAGAAGATTTTACACATTAGAAATAAGTTTATGTAAAGAAGGAAATCTATGGTTTGAAAAAACAAAAAAAGTTATCTCTTTTCAAGTTACAAGAAGAAACTATTAAGATTTAGAAACTACTTTACATAAAAAGTTCTTAAATCACATATTGTTCCACTTTGTTTTTATCAAGAAAATAAATTTTTATGCAGGATGATTCTATGAAAAACATAAGACATGAGGAAAGAATGAGAAATTTTCAAATAAATTTTTTGCAAACAAATAAACAAAGGAATTTGTACAAGAAAAATAAATAGAAGAATAGCATATTTTCTAAAACTCCAAAATAGTATTAGTGTATAAAACTTAGAAAATAGAAAATTTTATTTTCAAAAGTTACTTAGGAAAAATAATAAAACCAATAAAGCATTTTTAGAAAACAAAAGAAGGTATTCATTTCAAGAAATTTACAAAAACAATTTTTGAAAACTATATTTTTCTAAAAACTTCAAACCGACATTATTTTACTCAAGAAAAATAATTGGACAACAAAACACTTGAGCATGCTTAAATATGAGTTATATAGTTATAAAAAGAGAATTTTTCAACTATATAGATAACTAAGTATTTATCAAACAAATTTTGATTTCTTGAACCAAAGTTGTTTTGTGTTGGAAAATCGTGGTGAATTTTGTCGCCACTGTTTCGGGCCTATATGACCTTGTTTGTTAAAAATAATTTTGAAATGGGTAGATCTTTTCGAGTAGGTAGAAATCGGTATATTATATGCGCGATTCCGAGTTAAAATGACCAAGTTATGGCCATTTTAAGTTGGAACATTCCTTTATACGAACTTTAACGTTCTTTTGACATTGTTTTGTCAAATTTCAAGAAAATCATCAAGGAATACTCATTGTGGGTATTTTCTTTGGCTAGGTGACCCGAGGAAGGATTCCTTTATCCCGAGATTATTACGATTAAGTGGAGTGTGTGAACGACTCATCCACTAGAGGAATAGTCGACATGGCATCGTGAGTTTATTTCCATTAAATGCTATACTTGTTGTGCTTGTAAATTAGTTGCATTAGAATTAGGAAAAGATAAACGATATGTATGTAAAATAATTCTTTGAAAGAATTTTAAGAATATCGGAGCCGGAATTGTTTTAAATGTTTGTTTTAGTATAACATTTGATTGTATGAAATTCTTGATCGCCTTAAATTCAAAAATAATTATGCTATGACTTTATAAATAAATGAATTCATGCATACCACGAAGTGAGTCACATTGCATTTTGGGTTATTATCCTTGGGTGAGAAGGATAGTAAGCTCATGTCGAAAGCAACACTTGGCGGGATCCGAAAGCGATTGCTTGGCGGCTTAAGGGAAATGCTTGGCGGAAGATCCGAAAGCAAGGTCAAATCAAGTAGATTCGGAATGCTTGGCGATGAGTGCTCGTAAGCATAAAACTTTTTAATAAAACTACTTGTTTTGAGGTAAGTATCACCAAACCCCGAATGGAGGGCGCAAATCCATTCAACATATAGTTCCCGGAAAACTATATGCTTGTTTGCCCACGTGTATGTTGCATTACATTTGATTGTTTAAACAACTTGTTTGAAATCTTGTTACAAGAAGTTATTTATGGAAATAGTTCTCACTAAGCCTATTAGCTTATACCCCAATAGATATCTTTTGCAGTTTCCCTACTTATGGTTAAGGCCACGAGGACCCTGCGGGCAGGTAATTTCTTTTAATAAAGAATTTAGATAAGTTTGTATTAGAGTAATACAAATATCTTATAATAGAATAGTGATCTTGGAAATGTCCCTAAGTTTGTAAAACCATTGATATGAATAAATGTTTATTATGAATCCTCTTTTCTTAATATGTTTTTATATCTCCTTAAGCTTCATAATTCCATATATGGTCCTCTAAAGTTGTGAAAGTACGCCTTACACTTAATATAAAAGCTTTTGGGAATGGCTAAGGTTGTCATACTTAAGCTTTAATATTGAGTGTGGCGGACTGTCACGTTTAGGGTACCCTTTGGGGCGTGACAGTTTAAGTTGGTATCAGAGCATGGTTTAAGAACCTAGGAGTCATAATTATAGAATTGGACTTAAGAAGAATTGACTTAGAATAGAAGTAAGAAAGACTTAGATGAAATAGAATGGGTAGAATAAGTTTTCTAATATCTCTCTTTTACATAGATCACCATAGATGAGGCCCGTCTTCAAGCCAAGAACTTCCGGAAAGGACCTTTCGAAAAACCAGAGAATTACCGAATGAGACTTAGAGTTTTATGTGAGGAGTTTGCCCTAGCAGGACAACCTAAGACCGTTCGGGAAATGTTCCAAATCTGGAAGAGGGGAATGATGCAAACCGAATGGAAGGGAGTGTTACGGACTATTCACAACTGCCCTATAGGCAAGAAAATGACTGAGTTGGAGGTGATATATGCTCTGGAACGAATCATTGCCATCGCGGACCACCAACCAATGTTGAAAGAAGCAACTTTCGTCCTTAGAGAAGAAGGAGGTCGAACTTCACCAGATTTTCGAACTTGGACCAAGATCGGACCAATGTTTGTCTACGCCCGTGACAATCTGATGGATCATCTCGAATGGATGAGGGCCGACATCAAAGATATCTTCCATTGGCATGGAGTATATCAGGGAATGCTACGACCCCCAACTGAATATCCACTGAGCTATCTGCTTTCACAGGAATCCAACTAGGGAGGAACGAGGCCTTACATTTGCGAGAAGATGGATCAGTGATAAGAGACGAACCAATGCAAGAGGTGAGTGATAGTTCGGATGATGAACCCGATGAGGACCCAGAGGAAAATCAAGAAGAAAGACCGACGCAAGAGGTAAGGGATCAAGCCGCTGTGGGAGTCGAGGAACCTTGGACTAGTGATGAGTTAAGAATCATCCGCTATCTATAAGGATGACATACTCAGGGAGGACAAGGAACAGACTCCACGATGGATACGGAAAATGCTCCAACCAATGAAAACAACAGTATGGAGACTGAAGGAACAATCACTTGAAAGACCATTGATGAGATAGCACTAGTGATGACGGGGGAGGAACTGATTGACTATCACGAGAGAGCATTGGAGAGAGAACGAAAGAGAAGGAAACGCTTCGACCAAATCATGAGGAGTCTGAACCCAGGATCATCCAGCAGCAATCTGGGAGATGCACCCGAAGAATGAAGGGAAGGGAAGACAGAGCACATCCCTAGAAGTCCAGCTTAGATTTTATAACCATAGACAAGATCCACGATCTCAGTCTATCTTTTAGTTTTCGGAGCAATGTTTGCTATTTTCTATGTATTTTCCTTTTTGTGATTTGTCTCATTTCTTATTTCATGTATGAACTTTGTCTCTATGATGATGCTTTAAGTTTGATTCAGCAAATTGTCTTGATTTAAATTTTATTAGCCTTTACGCATATTAAAGTTTCCGTTATACCCACTAATTTCAGGCAAAAATTTAATTTAGTTATCAAAACTTTATAAAATCTGACTTAGGAAAGTTTCAAACAGCCAAAATAGAAGTAGACAAAGAGAGGAACAAAGCACCTCTAATCAACTGGACGTTGAAGCAAATCAACCTGTTGTTCAAGGAGGCGCCGCACCTCAGATGGACCTACACGCCACGTTAGGACATCTGACCCATGTGCTAGAAGCGATTAGGCAAAACATGCCAGCACAAGCACCCGTCCCTGAAGCTGCACCAGTAAAAGCACCAGTAACAGCACCAGCATCCATACCAACCTCATCACCACAACAAGCATCAACAGGGGCATCTGTGCATAGGAACATGCATAGCCAAAGTGCACCGCTACCTCCACCCCCACCACCAAGGCCATATAAGAGTATGTTGCCTGATTTCATCAAAAGCAACCGCTACTTTGAGGGAGCTTATGATAAGCCGGAGGAGGCCGAAGATTGGCTGGCTCAAATAGAAATGTCTTTTGATGCATATGAAGTTCCGCCCCACCTGCAAAGCGAGTATGGAACGTTCATGCTTCGTCTAAATGCTAGGATATGGTGGGAGTCAAAGAAAAGAGAATTAATGTCTCCAATCACTTGGGAAATGTTTAGACATGAGTTTTTGGAAAAATACTTCTTAGGAAGTTTACGAGTAAGATATAGTGCGAACTTCTTGCAAATTGCTCAAAAGGGAAGAACAATCGAGCAATACGAAACCGAATTCAGTAGATTATTGCAATATGCCCCTGATTCCTATAAGTACAGCGATGAGTTAAAAAGGCAAGTCTTTATAGGAGGATTGGACGAAGACCTGAGAATGAGGTTGGAAGAATTTGACATAAGAAATTTTCGAGAATTGATGGAAAGAGCTCGGATGGTAGAAGGAGCGAGGAAAAGGAGAAAAGAAGAAGATGGAACCTTGATCGTTGAGAAGAAGTTTTGTGTAGAATCCAATTACATGCCTCCACGAAAGAAATTCAAAATCTCCAGGGACATTCAGTGTTGGAAGTGCAATGGAGCACACTACCCTAAGAAGTGCCCTCAGTTATTTGGAAAGTGTTTCTTCTGTGGAAGTGCAGACCATAAGATATTAAGATGCCCAAACAAAGGAGTTAATACTTGTCATGTCTGCAAACAGAAAGGGCATTTTGCCAGCAACCGTCCACAAGGGAGAAATATCCTGACAAGATCATCAGAAGGAGTTGTTCCTATGAGGATTAGGAAAGGAAATGGAAGTGGAAGTGAAAGCAGACCAAGATCTACTGCTTCGGAAATTCGAATCTACAACTTAGAGGGACAATGGATAAGTGAAGAAAGGAACAAAGAAGATGGAGACTTGGCTGCCTTGGAGTGCATAAGAGGCTATAATAGCGACATGGGAACCAGTAAGCCTCCAACCCTCTTTTGATGTTGTTTCTTTATTTCAAGCAACACAGAAGTTTAAAGTTTTTCTTTATATGGATGAAAAGGAGTAATAATCTCCTAGCGTATACATAAGAAGCTTTCAGTTAGTGAATCAGGAAGTTTTGCTCTCTTGAAATTCAAAGTGACACATTCTTTTGATATATCTAGTCTAGACTACCGATAACAACAAAAACCTAGTTTTAAATGTAAAATCCCCACACGAAAGAATGATGAAACCCAAGAAAGTGTTGGTCGATCATGACGTAGGGACATACAATCGTTTGCGACTCTAGGGAATAATGGAGTTAAGAGATCCTTAGGATGAGATGTATACCTCTCAAGTAGGACCCTAATAAAAAGTCACAAGGAGAACATAGAACTCATAAACCGATGAGACGGAAAGAATATATTGGTAAAGAACCTGCTACCACAAGAAAAGAAGAGACACATTCTTTCGAGTTGAGGGGAATGAATGACTTTCTCAATAATACGAAAGGGAATCAATCTTTGGAGATATTTGTGAATAGAAGTTTTAAGAAGGATTCTGGAAAAAATGACTCGGATTACAACTTGGTAACTAGACTAATAGCTTATAAGGAAGTCGGGACCCATTCAGCTTATAATGGAAGAAAAAGGATAAATCCCTAAGCCAATGTGTTAACTTTTGGAAAGGAACAAAGTAAATATCCACTCCTTGGAAGTGAAAATCTTTTGACCAAATACAAGGAGTAAACTCGTTTTCTCGCAACTAAGGACCAGATTAAGAAGGAATGACCCTCGAACTCTTTATAAACTCCACAAGTTCTGGTAACGCTTTTGGGACTCGAACCAAGAATATAAGACCCTGTTGAAGAAGTGAATAATTGACGAAAATAGTGGTATAGTCTGAAAGGAGAAAAAGAGATAATCAAAGAATGTAATCTTAAAGTATAAGGAGTTATAAAAAGGAGTTGAGAAGCTGAACATCGAAATTTCAAAACAAGGCTTAAAAGGAGGAAACAGTCTATTAGAACTAACCGTGTAAAAAGAATAAAAGAGCTTAGATAAGAAGATACGAAGGATAAAGAGGAGATACAGGAAAGAAGGTGTATTGAAGGAAGCTAAAGGACGATTTAGCATAACCGAGGACAAGGAAGTCAGTAAGAAAGAACCATAGATACAATTCATAATTTGGGACCCACGACATATTCAAGAAAAACTCAGATGTGCCAAAGTTCAAGAGACATAAGAAGAAATGAAGTCTTGATAAAGAAATAAGAACACCAAAGGATGGGAAGATCTATAAGGACTCGATAATACCGGGATAAAAACGGAATTAGCCTCCTCGAGATTTTGGATTTATCATTGTTAGCAAAAAGGCAAGGACGATTATAAGTTGATTGACTGACAAAGACGGTTCGTTTCATAGACAGTCAATATAACGTTCTCCACGAAGCTTAATAAAGGAAGATGATATAAAAGCAAAAGAGTTCTAATCAAAGTCATGACAAACCAAGACAGGAGAATGGAGCAATGAAGAGGAACTAATAATGAGTTCTGGGAAAAAAAGGAGACCTCTTGATGCTACATAACAAACGATCAAGAAGAACAACTCAAGACCTTGGAGGAACAATCAAGAGTATCTCAGGAAATGAAAAGGCACAAAATAGACGAAAGAAATAAGACTAATCGGAAAGGAATGACCCTAGGAGTTTCAAAATGGAAATCATGCGTGCTTAAGGGTAGGAAGTAATTACTGTATGATCTTTTGAGATGTGAAGTCTAGATTATTATATAAACATATTGGAGACATGTGACAACTTCCCATTTAACAAATGATTAGGGAATCAAGTTACGAAGATAAAAGTTAATGTTTTTGAAGGAGAATTTTCCTTGCGAGGAATACCCAATACAGACATTTATTCCGAAGAATCCAAAAGATAAGAAATGAGGAAATCGATTAAGAGGATCTTTTGAGGAGATACGAATGAAGCACAACCCAAGTAACCAAGTTTGGTTGGAACTACAATTAGGAATTTCCAAGTTTTGAGGATAAAACTTTCTTTAAGGGGGGGTAAGTTGTAAACCCCCAAATTTTTGGAATCGTTTAGCATAAAACCCTAAACCGGAAGTCAAACGGAACCTTAAAGGGCAACAAAACCCTAGTTTACCGTAACCGCCTAAGTTCGGCATTGCCTTTTTCTATGGCCCTAGAAAACGAAGTTAGAAAAAGTTTCTACAATAGTTCGTAATAACCATAGGTTTTATAAAAATATCAGTTTTGCGAATTTCGGGTGTCCTTTGAATCCGATAGGACACAGTTCTAGAAAAACATGTCCGGGAGCCCGAAATAGTAAAATTATTCCGAATACACCGTTAAACTCGTAAAAATATAAGGTTTTCAAAAATATCAATTTCGTAATTTTTCGGTAGCTAAAAATATCAGATATCGCATTTATACGCGTATTTTCTTACTACCGGTACTTTATTAGTATATCTACTTTACATTACACTATTCATTATTATCTACACTATTCTTTTATCTCTACTTTTCTTACACCTACTCTTACAAACATTATAACCTATAACCTTTACTTTTTACCTTTCCCATAACTTTATTTCACATCTACTTTATTTATTACTTCATTAAATCCACAAAATACAAAAATTAAAACACACTTCCCCCCCTCCTTTAGTTGTGGTTGGCGCCCCCCCTCTCTCTATCCTCATCAATTTGTTTCAATTTCTTTTTTTTAATCACACAAAAATCCCTCCACATTTTCCTATAAATACCCCCCTCCTCTTCACTTCTTTCACACATTCACTACCCATAAATTTCTTACCAAAACTCTATCAAATTCTCTCTCAAAACTCTTTCAGAATACCATCCCAAAACTCTCTCAAAATAATTTCACAACAACTTCCACCAACAACAAAAACCCATAACCACATACTACTACCAAAGCCTTCTTTAGGTAACTACCTTCTTTTATTTTCTTCTCCTTTATGTTATGTAACTTTACATGACCATAGTGTGAGTTTCCAAAGACTACAAGTTATGGAAGCTACATTATGTTCATGTATTGTTCTTGTTCATGAAAATCTATTTATGTTTATGTTATTATTTTTGTTCATATTATTTTTAATATATCTAAGTATTATTATCTATATATATATGTACATATTCTTTAGAGCATATAAGCTCACTTGCAATTTATTTATTTCATGCAAAGCAATTTATTTATTTATTCCATTGCAATTTATTTATTTATTCCTTGTTATTTTAAGACTAGTCTCTAGTCTTAGACTTGTCCTCATCAACTCAAAACAAAATTTTCTTTCTTTCATTTTATTTATTTTTGGGACTGGTCTACTTCTTAATCCCGGGAACCTTGAGAAAGCTAAGACTCTAATACTTGACTTTATTATTTATGTTATTTTTATTTACTTTTATTCTCATAAATCATGTTCATTTAAATTGTTGTCCAAAGTTTCAAGTTCTAAAAAAAATTGACAAAAAGAGAGATTTTAACACATTAGAAATAAGTTTATGTAAAGAAGGAAATCTATGATTTGAAAAACAAAAATAAAGTATCTCTTTTCAAGTTAGAAGAAAAAACAATTAAGATTATAGAAACTACTTTACTATAAAATGTCTTAAGTTACATATTGTTCCGCTTTGTTTTTATCAAGAAAATAAACTTTTATATAGGGATGATTCTATGAAAAACATAAGACATGAGGAAAGAATGAGGGATTTTCAAATAAAGATTTTTGCAAACAAATAAACAAAGGAATTTGTACAAGAAAAATAAATATGAAGAATATCATATTTTCTCAGAATTCCAAAATAGTATTAGTGTAAAAAACATAGAAAATAGAAAATTTTATTTTCAAAAAGTTACTTAGGAAAAATAATAAAACCAATGTAAAACATTTTTAGAAAACAAAAGAAGGTATTCATTTCAAGAAATTTACAAAAAAAAAAAAAAACAATTTTTGAAAACTATATTTTTCTAAAAACTTCAAACCAACATTGTTTTACTCAAGAAAAATAATTGGACAATAAAACACTTGAGCATGCTTAAATATGAGTTATATAGTTACAAAAAGAGATTTTTTTTTTTCAACTATATAGATAACTAAGTATTTATCAAACAAATTTTGATTTCTTGAACCAAAGTTGTTTTGTGTTGGAAAATCCGTGGTGAATTTTGTCGCCACTGTTTCGGAGCCTATATGACCTTGTTTGTTAAAAATAAGATTGGAAATGGGTAGATCTTTTCGAGTTGGTAGAAATCGGTATATTATATGCACGATTCCGAGTTAAAATGACCAAGTTATGGCAATTTTAAGTTGGAACATTCCTTTATACGAACTTTAAAGTTCTTTTGACATTGTTTTGTCAAAATTCAAGAAAATCATCAAGGAATGCTCATTGTGGGTATTTTCTTTGACTAGGTGACCCCGAGGAAGGATTCCTTTATCCCGAAGATTATTACGACTAAGTGGAGTATGTGAACGACTCATCCACATAGAGGAATAGTCGACATGGCATCGTGAGTTTATTTATATTAAATGCTATACTTATTGTGCTTGTAAATTAGTTGCATTAGAATTAGGAAAAAATAAATCGATATGTATGTAAATAATTCTTTGAAAGAATTTTTAAGAATATCGGAGCCGGAATTGTTTTAAATGTTTGTTTTAGTATAACATTTGATTTGTATGAAATTCCTTGATCGCCTTAAATTCAAAAATAATTATGCTATTGACATTATAAATAAATGAATTCATGCATACCACGAAGTGAGTCATTGCATTTTGGGTTATTATCCTTGGGTGAGAAGGATAGTAAGCTCATGTCGAAAGCAACACTTGGCGGGAGATCCGAAAGCGATTGCTTGGTGGCTTAAGGAAAATGCTTGGCGGAAGATCCGAAAGCAAGGTCAAATCAAGTAGATTCGGAATGCTTGACGATGAGTGCTCGTAAGCATAAAACTACTTGTTTTGAGGATAAGTATCACCAATCTCCGAATGGAGGGCTCAAATCCATTCAATATATTGTTCCTGGAAAACTATGTGCTTGTTTGCCCACGTGTATGTTGCATTACATTTGATTGTTTAAACAACTTGTTTGAAATCTTGTTACAAGAAGTTATTTATGGAAATAATTCTCACTAAGCCTATTAGCTTATACTCCAATAGATATCTTTTGCAGTTTCCCTACCTATGGTTAAGGCCATGAGGATCCTGCGGGCAGGTAATTTCTTTTGGATAACGGAATTCTAAGATAGAGTTTGGTATTAGAGTTAATGCACAAATATCTTGTAATAGAATAGTGATCTTGGGAAATGTCCCTAAGTTTGTAAAACCATTGATATGAATAAAAGTTTATTATGAATCATCTTTTCTTAATATGTTTTTATACCTCCTTAAGCTTCATAATTCCATATATGGTCCTCTAAAGTTATGAAAGTACGCCTTACACTTAATATAAAAGATTTCGAGAATAGCTAAGGTTGTCATACTTAAGCTTTAATATTGAGTGTGGCGGACTGTCACGTTTAGAGTACCCTTTGGGGCGTGACAGGTTGGCTCTTATAGGGTTTCCAACCCGTTTAAAACCCTGAACCCTATAAGGTTATAGAGTTGAACCCCATAGGGTTATAGGGTCGGGTTTGAATATATAGTAAAAACCCTATAGGGTTATAGGTTCGGATTTGGATCATATAACAAACCCAATTGATACCCGATAACCCAATATTATAATTAAAAAAATAAATAAAAGACATTACTAAAGGAGCAAAGAGAGAAAAGAAGACATGAATGAGCTACTATCTTTTTTGTCTCCTAAGGATGTTTTTCTTTTATATTTATGGATTAGTTACGGATTTAGAACTTTTTGTTAAATTTTTTTCAAGTCATGTTTGCTATGAAAATTAATATTATTTGTTATCCGTTATATTTTAATCCCAACAGGAAATTAAATTTAACCATATTTTTAAAATATTATACAGTGACAAAAGTAATATGTTAATGTGTTTAAATGTTATATAATGAATGTGATCTACAACATTTTCTATCAATTCTGTATGCATCATTTCATTTTTGAATATATAGGAAACTTATGTCAGAAGTACCGACTTTTCTTAAATTTATTATTAAAATTTGAAAATAGTTTTTTTTTTTTAAATTTTATAGGGTTATAGGGCCGGGTTCCAGATTCTAAATCAAACCCTGTAGGGTTATAGGGTCGGGTCTGATAGACCCTATAGGGTAGCGGGTCAGGTTTCGTGTTCATATGATCCACCCGAAACCCGACTCAATTACATCCCCAAGTCCTACATGGGTGTAGGCAAGTGGTCTGAAGTTCTATATGGGTGTAGACAAATGTGAAGTCCTTTGTCGAGGCATCAGTGAAGTCCTTTGTCGAGGCATTTATTTTTTGAGCTGAATGTTGTCTTTCTGTGCATCTCTTCTTATTGGCATATATTAAATCTGTTATCATATTTTTTTTTTGAGTACAAAGGGTGAGAGAAGTGGGTGCACAATTAACTGTATGTATAAAGTCAATTTTGATAAGGGGGGAGAAATTGGCATATTAAGTGTAATTTATATTTTCCAAAAATTAAGCATTAGAAATCAGACAAAATTGAATCTAAAAAATTGAAAATTTCCTTAGAACCTAGATGCTTAATTGAATGATAGTATGCTATAGTAAATATGAGTTAATTGTGCATAAATTGACCTCATCAAAAAGGAAGAGATTGTTGAACTTGAGAGTTCAATGTGAATTTTGATAAGACAATTTAATATACAATTAACTATTTATTTGTTGTGAACTACACTTAATTAGTCAAATATACACACATGCTTTATGTGTGTTTGTGCGTGTTTTCTACAAGTTTTAGTATGAACAGTGATTGTCGAGGGTAAGCTATAAAAGTTAATCAAGGTGCAACAAAGCTAAAGGCTCGACAAGCTCAAAGAACACACAAATAGTGGTCGAGGGTTTGATGGAGGTCTAGACAATCAAGTGATCAAGACACGACAAGTTAAAGTCAAAGTGCGAAAAGGCAAAGGAGAAAATAGACTTGTGGAGGGCCAAGTTTAGGACTCGATGTGCCAAAAAGTTTAAGCTCGACCAGTATAAATACAAGACTCGACAAAGCTTAAGGAAGTCGATAGTGGTGTCGAGTGTCACATCAAGACCTCGATGTATTCAAGTTTAGGACAAAACAGTTTAAAATTTAAGCCTTGAAGAAGAGCAGGTGTGAAAGGCTATCGAGGGTCAAGTTTGGGTGCGACAAGTAAGACACGATAACTGTTTTGAGGTGCAATGGCTTAAAATATGAGGCTGATGTGGTAAGAAAAGAGCTATTGGAGTGCAATTAATTCTTAGTAGGTTATAGACGTTGTGTCTAATGGATTTTTGAATTTCAAAGGCTATTTATATATAAAGTCCAAAAGACCAACAAAAAGAAAAAGTGTGGGAAGTGAGAAAAGAAGTGTCAAAATCATTTACAAGCACTTTATTGCAATCAAACAAAACTTTTATTTTTCTTGCTCTCTTGTACATTAAATTTGTAAATATTTGTATAGAGAGAGAAACACTATAGAGCTTTATTCTTTCTTTTGCTATCTATCGAATGAAAGGAAGCTTTAAAATTTTATAAAATCTAAACCTCCTAACTATCTTTGGTCACAACTTTAGGCAAGCATACCTACTGAAGTAGCATCAAAACAATTAAGTTGTATTTCAAAGAAAAGTTGGCAATTACTTCTATTCACTCTTTTCCTATTATCTAGCCTACCAAAATAGGGAGATTTTACCTAACTAGTAACCTAAACTAAACCTAACTGACAAGTTTCATAGTGTGCACAAGAAATTGAAGATATATTAATTCATAAGGCACTCTGATCATGCTTTACCTTAGGTCTATTCATCTAACTTGAGAAAATCTTAATAAATTTTGTATTGACTTCTTGAATTATGAATTCTCAAATACATATTAAAGCCTCTCTCAAGATCATTAACGTCTAATCCTAAGTTTAACAATTGGAATCTCTTTTTAACCATTAACAACTTACAACCGCATCAAGAATTAGAATTTAATGATAAACTAATCAAGTTACAGAAAGATTTCACAACTCTATCTCTAGATGTTATGAGCAATCATTATCAATATCATAGATCTATTTATTTAAATGACCTCTAGATCTATTAAGCTCAAGCTATTGAATTCAAGAAATCAACACTAGTTCATTTTAAACACAAATGAAGTTATATAAATTCAACTTAAAGATCCATAAGACCTAAGCTAAATCAACTACTCTTCCATAGATGAAATAGAACAAATAAACAATTTAGAGAAGTAATTGAAAAATATAATGAGGTGATATGATAAAACTATGATCCTTGGTGAATTAAAGGTAATGAAGTCCAATGGCAGTTGTGAAATCCACAAAAGTCTGTTAAACCCCCCCCCACTAAAGATACTCTCTAAATTCTCTCTTGTGTACAATTTGAATATTTCAATCCTATGCTTTGGGTATTTCAGTACATGATTAGTATCTCATCAATATATCCTCTTAGGGTTTTGTAAAAAGTGAGTATTTATAGTATAAAGGATGTTGACGTGGCAAAAAGATACAACAATTACACAAAACACATCAGACATCCATTTAGGGGCCGCATTTACAATTATCTCATATTAGTTCTCTTTGACCGCGAATGCATATGGAACTATGTTCTCAATTATGAATAATTCATGATGAAAGACTTCCACATTCAATTACATGCTTTCAACTATAAAGTTCCTCTTGTTCTAAGCTTAAATCCAATAGTGATCGAGTACTCAAATGTGTTCTTGATCGTAAGCTTTTCTTCTCTAAACTCAGCTGCATTAATAGCCATGTACATAGCTCTAGAATTTCTTAAAATTTTGATTTATTGTCTCCTTAAGCATTGCCACGTTCTTGACCACAATCTCATTTGTGAGCATTTCTTCTCACCCTCGAGCACATTCATAGTTGTGTCTCTAATTTATCATTAATTTATTGATCTTGTTGCATTCTCTTTTCATGTCATGCTTTATAGACCTTACATCAAAAATCATAAATAATAAGTGCTAAATTATTGGACCACTGACAAGTTTATCAATGTCTAGGTATTAAGAAACTACTTCTAATACACAAAGAAGAGTAATATAATTCATATCCTAAATCAAGATAAACAAAAGATAATCATTCCCTTCAAAATTTTCAACTCTATGGAAATGTCCACAAATCTCCAAAAATCTTCTCCAAAAGCTCTCTTTAAAGTTCTTCCTTATCGCTTTTTACAAAGATATATATATAAATATATACATATATGTTGAAAATTGTAGCTATATAATAATTTGATAAAGCATATAACCACAAAACATGGATGTGCACCTCAAGTGTATTTCTCTCTACCGTGTGAACAACATGTGAATTTTTTATGTAGTACATAGTTGTACTAAACGAATCTGTGCCATGAACCATTATCCAATCCAGGCATCAATTCTTCAATTTCCACTTCTCTAATGCTCCCTCGAGAGTATTTTCAAGACATATAATTTCTTCAACCTTCTAAATAACTCCTAAAAACTCCCAAAATTCATTGAAACTTGAATAATTTCAATAGTTAACCTCTTTAATTCGTGAAATGAAAATTATATTCAAATTAAGGACAAAATTCCATCAAAGTACCCTTAAAATATTATAAAGTAAAATAAAATCTACTAAAAACAAGTACAATTATGTTTTATCACTTGTCCTTGTTAGTTTCAGTCAGTTGTACTGGGTTGACATGCCTAGCAATATTGGCTATGGTTCTTCTATAAAAAAAAAAAAAAAAAGAAATCTTTTCGAAGTGATTTTATGACAAACTTGTAACTAAATTAGGATTGTTCTAACTTGTTCGATTCATATTTATTCTCTTTTCCCAAGTTTCATTGGGTGGCAACTCCAAACTAAAGAAAACCCAAATTTGCATCAATTCTCAATCAATGGTCCATACGAAATGTGATAAGTTCAATATGGATTAGATTAAGAAAAATTAAATATACAATTCAAGCTTGACAGAGGTTTTCTAGGTCTAATTTATCCATTTTTGCTAGTATTGAAAATTCTCCTAATAAAATTCTTTTCACAAGGAAAGAGACTTTATGGTTTGAAGTTAACTATCTCCTCTAGAGTCTTGAGTATTTGGCGGCATTTTTTTCAACAATAGGTCACCTTTTTTAACATTTCGTAGGCAAACATCTTGTTGAATACCCTTATCAATGTTTAGAAACATTGGCAATGGTGCATGATTGTGAGCATACTTTCATTGATAAGGTAAAACTATTCAATCATCTTCTTCATCCTTTTTGCTTCATCTAAAGGGATTTCTCTACCAACACTTTGAAGCATAATGTGTTGACTTTAATTCGATGTATTATTCTTGTGTCATATACCAAGTAATATAAGGCAAGTTTTGTGTAACTTTAACTTAGCAATGCTATTCTATTAGGGAGAATGAGAGCATTTAATGACAATTGGTGTATGTGATTATCATCTTCTCCATTCCTTTGATGCTCTTATTAGCTGGTTATGTTGCTTGTTTAATTGTAGGTAGCATGCGGCTAAATTATTTTGGTTGATCTCAAATTGTATGCATAACTCATTTACCAACTTTTTTTCCCCTAATGCTTATGATGATTGATTTTAATGCTCAATATATGGTAGTTATCTTTCATGAGGAATCTACAAATAACCTCTTCGATGACGTTCACTTATGATGAGGATTCAATTCACTTGATGAAGTGATAAGGTTGCTACGAAGTCAAAATTTATGTCCTTTTAATGCCTTTACATGACTAATGAATAATGTTTATTCCTTGAATGAGTAAAGACCAGGGAGTTGACAGTATGTCAAGTTCTTACAAAGAACATTATTTTGTTCCCATATGCCTAGCTAAAGTAAAAATGTTTTACATGTTCGATACAATTTGCTTTTGTGATAATCCAATAATAGCCCATTTACAAGATTTTGATATAAGTAGTAATGAATCTAATGTACAAACCCTCTCTCTACTCTCTGTCTTTCTCTCTCTCTCTCTCTCTCTCTCTCTCCCCCCCCCCCCCCCTTCCCCCCCCACCCAAACCACCTCTCCCCTCCCCGATTTTTGTTCTTATTCACTTAATCATTTATGTTAAATCTCAATTTGACTATAAATAATTAACAAATATTTTTTGCGTTTTCATATAATTGATTGGCTATGGCTAATTGAATCAAATAGAGATGAGTTAATTCAAATTTTGATTATTTTACTTAAAAAAGTTACAAGCTATAAACAGAAGATTTGAAATGTTACAAAAGAAACCTATTTTAAAATGAAGAGAAAAAGCAACTTTAAATAAACTTCCTAGAGCTTGTAACCTTCCATGAAAAAGCTAATGAATATTTTAATGAAGAAAATTCTCTTTATTGCATTCTAAGTAGTACTAACTATACCATATAAGGGTAAACATCTAGCCTTTTGTAATTTATAACCTATAATACCTTGTTCAATGAGATAGGTTATAGGTGAGTACGGAGGTCACATGGTATATTTCATAATAATTTTTCAAAAGTTATTTCTATAGGATATTGTGATGTTTAAGGCATTGATAGTTCTACCATGTATAATACTTAAATGTTACACACAAAAGCTACTATTAACTAAGTGTGTTGGCAACTAATATTGAAGAAATTGTTATTTAAGCTGTGTAAATTATAATATGTAATGAAAATATACATTTAAAACATTAGAAATAGTCCCTCACTAATACATAGGAAACCTTACAACAAAGATATCAAACTCTCAAAAATCATAATATAATATCTAACATCTAAACATTTAGCTTGTCTAATTCTTCACTAGTATCCAACCCATAGTCTATGTAATCATAAGGGTTCTCATATGAGTCATCACTTCAAGAAGAAACGAATGAGCCGAAGCCCAATACACAACAACAAAGCATACACGATATGATCATATGCACATAATCCAATACAAATGCAACAACCAATAATTTAGATCTTAAATTTAAGTATGATAAAATAATAGTGGAGCACTCACACTTCATCAATACGATATAGCAGCAACAACAACTACTTAAGTTGTTGATAAAAGCAAACCGAATACCTTTATCCCCCATAGGAAAATCTATGTAATAGCATCATCAAAGGTCACAACTTTTACACATCTTTACTTGTTTCAATCCATAATATAATATAGTCCAACACATAAGTTGTGAACTATACTATATTACTTCTCTTAGAACCTAAATAAGCGTTACCTCAATATTATTTCCTTATCAACTACTTGGTAAGCCATTATTAATGGCCTAAGCACTTAACTATCGTGATGGCACCGCCTAATAAGGTTGTCATTCCCCTTCCCAGATTAAACAATACAAGTACATTCAAACAATTAATTAGTTGTCTTTAAGTATTAGTTCATTTTAGTATATTTGCCAAATAAGCAACATGTAAGTTACTGTGTACTTGTCAAAACAGTAACACTATGAAGTAGCTTAGAATATATGCATGATCGTGAATATGTATCTACTTAAAGAAAGTTATCTCAAATAGGATTTAAATAACAAATTTCACTCATCAATTTGTATTTGATTAATTAATTAAGATAAGGTCATATATGATATAGGACCCTTATCAAGATTTGAGTTTTGTTCTCCTAAGGTAATGAGATTAAAAAAATTTAATGAAAATCATACAAATTTAGAATAGCCCATTTGCATTATGAATAGGCCAAATAGGCAAAAATTTTGTCAATAGACCGAAATTATTTCTAATTAATCCTATTTTACAATTTAGTTCAACATATAATTTATGCAATATTTGTAATTCAACTTCTTTGATTTTTATTATTTTCTAACTTGTAATAAATTTCAACAATTTGGATATTTATTTTATTTAAGTTGTAATTTCAGTATTTTTATCAAAATTAAAATTATACTCGATTTAAGAATTACCATGCTTGTCTCAATATAATTAAGATTGGTTCGATCTACTTTTTGGCTCACAGGACCAATTTAGATTCTAATTTTTATCGGTTTTATTTATTTTAGGCAAGTTCATTCCAGTTTCTAATTTCAAGATTCTACAAAATAAATTATTAGTAAATCATATAATTCTAGCTTAACTACATATAATAACGAATTATAACGTTACAAACAAATTTATACATGCATAAATCCATATTAAATTCACAAATCAAATAATTATTATAATAACACACATATACACATTATTCTCAGTGTAATGCGGTTATTCAATAATAATTATCAAATTTACATTATTTCTCAAATCAAACCAACATTGTCAACACAGACACACACACACACACATACATATATGCATATTTTCACATAAAATTGACATGTATATATAATTTCATTATCAATTTCATTATTAAAAATCAAATTTATACTTCACGCGACTAATTATATATCTATTTTCTACACTTTATATATATACATATTTATATTATACATTGATTACTAATAACTAACTAAAATCTTGGACATACAATTATATACATAAAAATCCAATTCGCATGCTTATTATATTTATAAATCTCATTATTAATTTCTTTTAACTAAAATTAAATCAATTTATACATACATGTGGCGCATATTGTAAACCTCCAAAGTTTCATGATCAGTTAAGCTAAAACCCTAATTAAGAGGTCAACCGGAAACTTGAAAGTCAACAAAATCCTACTTAAACGTAACAGTTTAAGTCCGCCAATCTCGTGTTCCTAACCTTAAGTGAGTAAGTATGAGTTTAGCATGTAGAATAGTTCGTAATAATATAAGAAAGGTTAAAATGATCAGATTAGCTAAACCACAATTCAATTTGAACCTGAACGGATATAATTTTCGAATAACGTGTCTCGGGCCTCGATATAGTAAAATATTCCGAATGTACCATTAGACTCGTAAAAATATAGGGTTTTCAAAAATATTAGTATTATAAATTTTTCGGTAACTAAAAATATCAGATATCGCAATTATACGCGTATTTTCCTACATTGGTACTTCATTCGTCACCTCTATTTTACATTACACTATTCATTACTATTCTACACTATTCATCTATCTCTATTTTTTCTACCACCTACTCTCACACCCTACATACCTATTTTCCTTAATTTTCACCTTTCCCATAACTTTATATCACATCTACCTTACTTATTATTACATTTAATTAACAAAAATACAAAAAAAAATAAAACTCTCCCTCTCTTTCTCAAAGTGGCCGGCGCCCCCCTCTTCTCTCTCTCATATTTTTTTTTTCTTTTTACAGCTATTTAAATCACAATTTCACTACTCATTTTACTAAATCCCCTCTCCTCTTTTATTTTTTTCACACTTCATCTACCCAAAACTCGCTACTAAAACTCTCCAAAATTCTCCTCTCAAAACTTCTCCAATACTCTTCAAATACTCTCAAATTTTTCTTCAATATGCAAAACCCATTCACACATACTACTCCATAATCTCTTTATGTGAAAAAAAAAAAAAGAAGAAGAAAAAAAAACTTCTTTCCATATCCTTTCTACCATGTCATGTAATTTTACATGATCATAGTGTGAGTTTTCCCAAACTTATTGTTATGGAAGCTACACTATGTTCATATATTTTTTGTTCATGAATATCTATTTTTATATTTATTGATGTTGTTTGTTTTGCTCATATTATTATTGTTATTATGCTAACTTCTTAATTATATCTAACTAAATATATTTATGTAACTATATATATTCTTTAGAGAATACAAGTCACTTGTTATTTATTTATTCCATGAATTACAATTTTTTACTTTCATTACAATTTATTTACTTCTATACTATTTAGACTAGTCTTTCTAGTCTTAGACTTGTCCTTATCAGGTCAAAAATTTTTTGTTTTCTGTTTGGGACTAGTCCATTTCTTAGTTTGAAGCCTTGATTCAAACTAAGACTCTCAATATTGAATATATATTTTGCTTATTATTTTGTTGTTTTAATTTTGTTTGTTATTATTCTCATATTCATGCAAATTAAGTTTGCTATCTAAATCGCCAAAGTTTTAAACTATACATTTTACAAAAGATATTTTTATCACCCAAGGAGGGTTCTAAAAGAAATTCAGAGTCTTTAAACTATTAAACGGAATCCTTTTTCTCAAAGCCGTAGGAAAACTCATCATAATTTTGGAAATATCTTTATTTTAAAAGGCTTCTTCTAAAACCATATCTTTAAAAGTAATAGAGTTGTTTTCTAAAAATAAGGAAGATGATTCCTTGTTATGAAAATGTTTTCCTTAAAAACATAATATAAAAAGGAAATGTAAGTTTTCAAACTAAAATTTAAAAATAATAGTCAAAGGAAATACATAAAAAAAACTAATAGGAAAGTGACACTAGTCTTAAAAGTTTCAAAAAAAAAAAAATAGAAATTCATTTTTAATGAAAAGTCATCAAAGAAAATAGTAAGATAAATATAAATTATTTTTGAAAACAAAAAGAATCAAAAGGTATATTTTTAAAGGGTCTACAAAAGGATTTTTTATAAATTATGATTTTCCCAAGCTTCTAACTAACAATGTTTTTACTAAAGAATTTTTTCTTGACAACAACTCCATTAACATGTATGAAATATGAGCTATACATCTATAAAAAGGAATTTATCAACTATATAGATAACTAAGTATTTATCAAAGCAATTTTTGGATGATTCGATGATTGAAACAAATGCTTTTGAGATGGGAAAACTCGTGGTGAATCTGATCACTACTATTTTGGAGTTTAAATGACTTAGTTTGATGAAAATAGTTTTAAAAATGGATATATGTTTTCGAATAGGTAGAAAATGGTACATTATATATACAATTCCGAGTTAAAATGACCAAGTTATAACCATTTTAAGTTGGAATTATCTTCTACTTGAATTTTGACGTTCTTATGACATAATTTTGTCAAATTTCAAGTGAGTTATCAAGAAATACTCATTATAGGTATTTTTCTTAACTAGGTGATCTTGATGAAGAATACCCGTACCCCAAGAACTATTTTGATTAAGTGGATCATTCGATCGACTCATCCATTTAGAAGAAGTATCTCCATGGCAACGTGAGTTTATTTCCTTAAAGTGTGTACTTGATTGTGCTTGTAGTATAGATGCATTAGAATTAAGGCAAGACAAAATGCTATGTATGTAAAGTTATATGAAAGAACACTACAAATATCGAGGCGGGAGTTGATTGTAAGGAATTGCTTGTCTTAGTATAGAATTTCATATGTCTGAAATTCTATGATCACCTTAAAATTGACCATAATGATGCTATGACATCTTAAATAAATTGATTTATGCATACTACGAAGTGAGTCACATTTCATAAGGTTATTATCCTTGGGTGAAAAGGATAGTAACACAATTGAAAACAACACTTGGTAGCAATGGTTGAAAGCGATTGCTTGGCGACATGGAATTAAATCAATGCTTAGCGGTAATCCAAAAACATGGCTCAAAACGAGTAGACTTAATATGCGTAGCGGTAATGATCGAAAGCATAACTTAATTAAGATGACTCGTTTTGAGATTACTTATCACCAAACCCCGAATGAAGGGCGTAAATCCATTCAACATATAGCTCCTAGAAAACTATATGCCTTGCTTGCTTACGTGTATGTTGCATTTCATTTGAATGCCTAATTAACTTGTTTGAATTCTGCTACTTAAGTATTTACTTATGGAAATAATTCTCACTAAACCTATTAACTTATACCCTTATAGATATCTTTTGCAGTTTATCTATTTATGGTTGAGGCCAAGGGAACCTTGCAGTCAGGTATTTCCCTTTTTTATTAAGGAATTTTTTATGAAGTTTAGCACTAGCTTAGATGTAGACTTCATAGGAAAATTTCTTGTAATAGCTTGTAAGACAATTATTATGAATGAATAAATATTTTGATTTCCATTTCTTAATTTGTTATTGTATCTTATTAAGCTTCATATTTCAAAGTATGGTCCTCTAAATAGTGTAAGAGCATGCCTTACACCTAATATCGATGCTTATGGGAAAGACTGAGGTTGTCATACTTAACCTTTAATATTAAGTATGGCGAATGGTTACCTTTATGGTTCCCTTTTGTGGCATGACAGTTTAAGTTGGTATCAAAGTATGGTTAAGAATTTAGAAATCATAATTATAGAATTGGACTTAAGAAGAAACAAATTAGAATAGAATTAAGAAAGACCTAGATAGGATAGAATGGGTAGAATAAGTTTGAGGCCCATCTACAAGCAAAATATTTCAAGAAAGGACCATTTGAGGCTTTCGAAAATTACTACTTAAGGCTTAGGGTTCTATGTGAAGAATTTGCTCTAGCTAGGAAACCTAAGACAATCCGAGAAATGTTTTTGATTTAAAAGAAGGGATTATCGACCTCAGAATGGAAAGGAGTACTTGAAACTATCCATAACTATCCCTTAGGGAAGAAATGGTCTAAACTAGAGATAATCTATGCTGTAGAACGAATAGCCGCAATAGCTGAGGATTGACCAATGGTGAGAGAGGTGACATTCGTTCTTAAAAATGAAGGAGACAGAATCTTTCCAGACTTTTGAACTTAGAACCCGATTGGACCACTGTTCGTGTATGCATATGATGAATTGATGGATCATAGATAATGGATCAGAGCAAAATTAATAATGCTTTCCATTGGCACGAGGTTTACTGGAAGTTCTACGGCTACCAACGCATGTATCCACTAAACCGCCAATTTTCATGGGCATTTAGCTAGGAAGGGATGAAGTATTACATCTGAAGAGGAATGAGACTGTGGTAAGAGAAGAAGAGATAAGAGAAGCAAACGTGGAGGTTGAGGAAGAGTCTGAGGAAGATTCAGATGACGATTGAGAAAAAGAACGAGAACGAGAACGAGAGACAGGAGACCATACCACTCCTGGAGAAGGTGAGCCTTCGAATGATGAAGACCCTATGGGAATCGTCTGCTACCTGGAAGAGCAACGAGCCTGAAGAGGGCAAGAGGCGAACCCAACTATAGACGTGAATGGTATACCACCAACTACGAATGAGAATGCTAGAAGACTATTCATGATATAGTGCTAGAACTGGCTGAAGCCGAATTAGTTGACATACATGAGAGGTCAAGGGAAGCTGCAAGAAAAAGAAGAAAATATTTTCAATAGTTTATGAGGAAAAGAAACCCAAGATCATCTAGTAGGAACCCTGGAGATGCACCGTGAGAATGAAAGAAGAAAGAAGGAAGGATAAGGAGAACCCAAACATATCCCTTTAGTCCAGCTAGAATTTTGTAATCAAGGACTAGGACGATGGTTCTAGTTTATCTTTAGTGCTTTCGGAAAGATATTCTTGTTGTTTTTTTTTGTATGTTTGTTGTTATTATTTCAATGTAAGGGTCTTGTCCCCAATGTTTTAATCTTTTAATGAAATTATGCTTTATTTGTGATTTATGATTTCAAACTTACCTTGATTTAAATTTAATTCCTTATTTTAATAGGTATTTTTGCAAGTTTTGGTAATTTCTGCAAATTTCTGTCAAAGACTTAACTAAGAATATACAACTTAACGTAGTAAAATTTAAAATAGCCAAGGTAAAAGAGGATGCAGGATGCAGTAAGGTGCTAGCACCTACTCTACCTCGAACCTATACCAGCATTGGGGCTAGCACCTACTCTACCTCAACCACAAACATCAATACATAGGAGCATGCACTCCCAAACCGCACCGCTACTTCCACCCCCACTGCTAAGACCATACAAGAGCTCGTTGCCTCAGTTTATAAAAAACATCCGTTATTACGAAAGAGCTTTCGGTAAGCCAAATGAAGCTGAAGACTAGCTTGCTCAGATTGAGAGGTCTTTTGATGTATTTAAGGTTCTAAATCACTTACAAATCAAATATAGGACATATATGCTTCGCTTAAATGCTAGAGTATGGTGGGAATCAAAGAGAAGGGAATTAATGACCCTAATCACTTGAGAAATATTCAGATATGAGTTCTTGGAAAATTATTTCCTGAGGAGCCTGAGAGTGAAGTACAGCGAGATTTCTATATATTGCTCAGAAGGAAGGACCATTGAGCAATATGAGATAGAGTTTAGTAGACTGCTGTAATATGCTCCTGACTCCTACAAGTACAACGAGAAGTTGAAAAGATAAGTCTTTTTGAGTGGATTAGATGAAGACCTAAGAGTGAAGTTGGAGGAATTTGACATCAGGAATTACCGAGAATTGGTAGAAAGAGCTCAAGTTGTGGAAGGAACTAAGAAAGGAAGGGAAGGACAGAGGAAAGGAAAGCCCCAATCTTTGGGAGAAGGTTTCATGGTAGATCCAGTTCCACACTCCCACAAAAGATATTCAAGTTCTCCAACAACTATAGGAGTAATGTTAATAGTGGGAAGCCAGTACCTAAGACCATCAATTGTTGGAAGTGCAACGGAGCACATTACCCCAAGAAGTGCCTAAAGTTGTTTGGAAAATGTTTCTACTGTAGAGATGCTAATCATAAGATGCCGAAGTGTCCAAAGAAGGCAAACTATACTTGCTATGTCTACAAGCAAGTGGGACATTTCGCCAATGAATGTCCACAGAGAAGGAATGTTTTGACAAGATCCTCTGGAGGAGCTGTTTCTATAAGGACTAGAAATGGAAGTGGAAGCGGAAGCAAGTCGGGATCTACTACTTCAGGATTCAAAGTTTACAACATAGAAGGACAATGGATGAATGAGGAGATGGATGAAGAAGAAGGAGACTTGGCTACCTTGGAATACAGAGAAGGCTACAACTGTGATCTGGTGACCGATAAGCCTTAAACCTCTCCGTTGCTTATTCTTTTATTATTGTAGTACAGATTTTTTAAGATTTATGGATAAATAGGTATGAGAATAGACGTAGTAACCCCCATGTTAAATACGCAAGAAGCGTGCAATTAGGATGTCAGAATGCTTTTGCTCTTTTTTACTCTGGAGCAACACATTCTTTTGTTACACCTAGTCTAGCTAAGAAGGTTGGACTACCAATAACCACAACAACTTCTAGCTTTAAGATTAAAATCCCCACAGGAAGTGTTGTTGTAACTAGAGAAGTGTTGAAAGGTTGTCCAATAAGGATATAGGGACATCCATCCACTTATGATTTCATAGTGATGGAGATGAGCAAATACGAAGTAATCTTTAGTATGAGTTGGTTATCTCTTGTTAAAGCCACAACAGATTGTCGTAGTAAGAGCGTGGAATTTGTGGACTAAGAAGGAAAGAAGATAACATTCATTAGAGAATCCACGATCTCAAGCAAAGAGGAATTGTATTCATTCGAACTAATGGAGGAAGTTCCAAAAGAAATGGATAGCTATATAGATGACACGGAAAAGGAAAAAGGAGAAGCCTATTTTAAGGAATGTTCTAGTTGTCAATGAATTGTCAAACATTTTTCCAAATGAGTTTCTTGGACTACCTCCAAAAAGGGAGATCGATTTCAAGATCGAGCCGGTAGCCAATGCGGAACCAATTTCTAAGGCACCATATTGTATGGCCCCAGTAGAGTTAAAGGAGTTGAAAAAATAGCTGCCAGAGCTTTTGGATCAAGTTTTCATAAGATCAAGTGTGTCACCATGAGGTGCACCAGTCCTATTTGTGAAGAAAAAGGATGGATCCATGAGGTTATGCATTGATTATTGGAGTTGAACAAGGTCACAATCAAGAATAAGTACCCACTTCCTAGGATTGACGATCTCTTTGACCAGCTACAAGGAGCGAGCATATACTCTCGCATCGATCTAAGGTCAGGATATCACCAATTGAGGATCAAACCAGAAGATGTCCAAAAGACTGCTTTTCGAATTCGCTATGGACACTACGAGTTTCTAGTAATGCCTTTTGGATTGACCAATGCATCAGCTACTTTCATGGACTTGATAAACAGAGTATATAAGCCTCTATTGGATAATAGTGTAATTGTCTTTATTGATGATATATTAGTCTATTCTAAGACGAAGGAACAACACGAAGAACATTTAAGGATGGCATTACAGACTTTGAGGGAACATAAGTTATATGCCAAGTTGTCTAAGTGTGAATTTTGGTTATATCAGATATCATTTAAGCACTTGATGAACATAGTATATAAGCCTCTATTGGATAAGTGTGTAATTGTCTTTATTGACGATATCTTGGTCTATTCTAAGACGAAGGAACAACACGAAGAACATTTAAGGATGGCATTACAGACTTTGAGGGAACATGAGTTATACGCCAAGTTGTCTAAGTGTGACTTCTGGTTAGATCGGATATCATTTAAGGACTTGATGAACAGAGTATATAGCCTCTATTGGATAAGTGTGTAATTGTCTTTATTGACGATATCTTGGTCTATTCTAAGACAAAGGAACAACACGAAGAACATTTAAGGATGACATTACAGACTTTAAGGGAACATAAGTTATATGCCAAGTTGTCTAAGTGTGACTTCTGGTTAGATCGAATATCATTCTTAGGACATGTGATATCATGAATTGGAATCTCAGTAGACCCCAAAAAGATCAAAGCAGTCATGGAATGGAAACAAGCCAGAACGGTAACTGAAGTTAGAAGTTTTCTTGGATTGGTCGGCTATCATAGGAAATTTGTATAAGACTTTTTAAAGATTGCTAGGCCACTAACCCAGTTAACCTTAAAGGATGAGAAGTTTATATATAATGAGAAATGAGAGCAAAGTTTCCAGGAGTTAAAGCGACACTTAGTGTTTGCCCCAATCTTAGTCTTGCCAAATCTAGAGAAGCCTTATAAGGTACATAGTGATGCATCGAGAAATGGTCTCGGATGTGTACTAATGCAAGAAGGAAAGGTAATCACCTATGCTTCATGACAACTAAGGCCGCATGAACAGAATTACCCTACACACAATTTGGAGCCGCCGTCGTGTTTGCCCTTAAGCTATGGAAACACTACCTATATGGACAGAGATGTGAGATTTATACGGATCACAAAAGTCTTAAGTATCTGTTCACCCAAAAGGAATTGAACATGAGGCAAAGGAGATGGCTAGAGCTAATCAAGGACTATGATCTTGGAATCAATTATTATCTTGGAAGAGTAAATGCCGTTATAGATGCTTTAAGCTGCAAGAGTCATGGAGAAGTTGCTGCTTTACTTAAAAATAAGAAAGAGTTGATAAGAGAATTTGAGAAGTTGAGCATTGAATTTACGGGATAAAATGTAGAAGTGGAGATAGCTAATCTAGTGTTGGAACCAACTTTGGTAGAAAGGATCAAAGAAGCTCAACCCTATGATGACAAGATACAAAGGATAAAGAAGGAAGTACAAGAGGGAAACTATACCAATTTTGGGATAGATGATGACGATGTTGTAAGAATAAAAGGACGAATTTGCGTTCCGCAGGATGAAGAAATGAGGAAAGAAATCGTAAGAGAGGCCTATAACTCAGGATATACGGTACATCCAGGAGGAACCAAAATGTACCAAAACCTTAAGAATCATTATTGATGGAATGGGATGAAGCAGGACGTAGCGGATTATGTGATGATGCTCGATTTGTCAACAGGTAAAGGTGAAACACCAAAGGTCGGGAGGATTGTTGAAATTTTTACCGATACCCGAGTGGAAGTGGGATCAAATCTCGATGGATTTTGTATGCAAATTACCAAGAACATCAGTAGGATATGACATTATATGGGTCGTGGTAGATCGTTTGACAAAGTCAGCTCACTTCATACCGATTAACATGACGTTCTCGATGGATAAACTAGCCAAGCTATATATAAAGGAGATAGTGCGACTACATGGAGTATTCGCCGAGATTGTATTAGATCGAGACCTCTGATTTATATATAAGTTTGGATAAGTTTACAAAAGTGTATGGGACAAAGTTACACTTCAGCACGGCTTATCACCCCCAAACCGATAGATAATCAGAACGGACAAGCCAAACCTTAGAGGACATGTTGTGTGCTTGCATCATGGAATTCAAAGGGAGTTGAGATGCTCATTTACCACTCAGAAAGTTCCCCTATAACAACAACTACCACTCTACCATACAAATGTTGGCATATGAAGCTTTGTACGGACGAAGTTATAGGTCGCCTTTGTCTTAGGATGACGTGGAAAAGCTTGCTATAGGATTAGATTTGGTAGAAAAGTAGGGCAGATCAGAAAAGGCGAGTTTTGGAATTCCAGGTAGGAGACTATGTGTATGTAAAGATAAATCCAATTAAGAGTATACACCGAGTATGCTTACGAGGAAAGTTGGGCTCGCGATACATCGGACCTTTTGAAATGCTTGAACGAGTTAGAGACTTAGCTACCGCCTCGCCTTGCCACCAAACCTGTCAGGAATACACAACGTATTTCATGTATCCATCTTATACAAGCACGTAGCCAATCCATACCAAGTAGCGGAGTTGGAGCCAGTTTTGCTAAAGGAAAACCTCACTTATGAGGAACACTCGGTACAAGTCTTGGACCGAAAAGTCCAAAAGCTACGGAATAAGGAAATAAAATATGTCAAAGTCCTTTGGAGGAATCACACCCATGAGGAAACAACCTGGGAAGCCGAGGATGAGATACGACGTAAATGTCCAAGTCTATTTGAAGCTTCAGGTATGCATTTCCAAGTTTTGAGGACAAAACTTTCTTTAAGGGAGGTAAGTTGTAAACTCCCAAAGTTTTACGATCAGTTATGCTAAAACCCTAACTAAGAGGTCAATCAGAATCCTTAAAGTCAACAAAACTCTAGTTACATGTAACATTTTGAGTCTGACAATCCCGTGTTCGTAACCTTAAGTGAGTAAGTAAGATTTTAATGTGTTGAATAGTTCGTAATAACATAAGAAAGCTTAAAATAATCAAATTAGCTAAACTGCAATTCGTTCTAAACCCACGGATACAATTTTTGAAAAACGTGTCATGGGGCTCAAAATAGTAAAATATTCTGAATATACCGTTAGACCCATAAAAATATAATGTTTTAAAAAATATCAGTTTTATAAATTTTTCGATAACTAAAAATATCAGATATCGCAATTATACGCGTATTTTCTTACTACCGGTACTTTATTAGTCACATCTACTTTATATTACACTATTCATTACTATTCTAGACTATTCATATATCTCTACTTTTTCTACCACCTACTTTTACACCCTACATATCTATTTTCCTTACTTTTCACCTTTCCTATAACTTTATATCACATCTACCTTATTTATTATTACATTTAATTAACAAAAATATAAAAAAATAAAACTCTCCCATCTCTTTCTCAAAGTGGCCAGCGCCACCCTCTTCTCTTTCACTCATATTTTTTTTCTTTTTCTATTTATTTAAATCACACAATTTCACTCCTCATTTTCCTATAAATACCCCATCCTCTTTCATTTCTTTCATACTTCATCTACCCACAAATTCACTACCAAAACTCTCCAAAATTCTCCTCTCAAAACTCTCTCCAAATACTCTCCTAAAATACTCCCAAACTTTCTTCTACATACACAAAACCCATTCACACATACTACTCCATGTTCTCTTTAGGTAAAAAAAAAAAAAACTTCTTTCCATATCCTTTCTACCATGTCATGTAACTTTACATGACCATAGTGTAAGTTTCCTAAACTTATTGTTATGGAAGTTATACTATGTTCATGTATTGTTCTTGTTCATGAGTATCCATTTCTATATTTTTGCTGTTGTTATTATGTTTTGCTCATATTCTTATTGTTATTATGCTAACTTCTTAATTATATCTAACTAAATATCTTTATGTAACTATATATATATATATATATATATTCTTTAGAGTATATAAGTTCACTTTTTATTTATTTATTTTCATGCATTACAATTTATTCACTTTTATTACAATTTAACACTAGTCTTTCTAGTCTTAAACTTGTCCTTATCAAGTCAAAACAATTTTTTGTTTTCTTTTTGGGACTAGTCCATTTCTTAGTCCGAAAGCCTTGATTCAAAATTAAGACTCTCAATACTTGACTTATATTATTTTGCTTATTATTTTGTTGTTATAATTTTGCTTGTTATTATTCTCATATTCATGCAAAATTAAGTTTGTTATCTAAATCGCTAAAGTTTAAACTATACTTTTTACAAAAGAGATTTTTATCACCCAAGGAGGGTTCTAAAAGAGATTTAGAGTCTTTAAACTATTAAAAGGAATCCATTTTTCTCAATGCCGTAGGAAAACTCATCATAATTTTGGAAATATCATTATTTTAAAAGGCTTCTTCTAAAACCATGTCTTCAAAAGTAATAGAGTTGTTTTCTAAAAATAAGGAAGATGATTCCTTGTTATGAAAATGTTTTCCTTAAAAACATATTATAAAAGGAAATGTAAGTTTTCAAACTAAGATTTAAAAATAATAGTCAACGGAAATACATAGAAAACTAATAGGAAAAGTGACACTAGTCTTAAAAGTTTCAAAAGAAAAAAAATACAAAATTCATTTTTAATGAAAAGTCATCAAAGAAAATAGTAAGATAAACATAAAATTATTTTTGAAAACAATAAGAATCAAAAGCTTCATTTTTAAAGGGTCTACAAAAGGATTTTTTATAAATTATGATTTTCCCAAGCTTCTAACTAACATTGTTTTTACTAAATAATTTTGTTTGGACAACAACTCCTTGAACATGTATGAAATATGAGCTATACATCTGTGAAAAGTAATTTCTTAACTATATAGATAACTAAGTATTTATCAAAGCAATTTTTGGATGATTTGATGATTGAAACAAATGCTTTTGGTTGGGAAAATTCGTGGTGAATCTGATTGCGCTATTCTGGAGCTCAAATGACTTAGTTTAATGAAAATAGTTTTAGAAATGGATACATATTTTCAAATAGGTAGAAAACGGTATATTATATGCGCAATTCCGAGTTAAAATGACCAAATTATGGCCATTTTATGTTGGAATTGTCTTCTACCCGAATTTTGACGTCCTTATGACATAATTTTGTCAAATTTCAAAAGAGTTATCAAGAAATACTCATTATGGGTATTTTTCTTAACTAGGTGATTTCGAGAAAGAATATCCGTACCCCGAGGACTATTATGACTAAGTAGATTGTTTGATCTACTCATCCATATAGAAGAAGTATCTCCATGGAAATATAAGTTTATTTCCTTAAATTATGTACTTGATTGTGCTTGTAGTATAGATGCATTAGAATTAAGGAAAGACCAAATGCTATGTATGTAAAGTTGTATGAAAGAACACTAAGAATATCGAGGCAGGAATTGATTGTAAGGAATTGCTCGTCTTAGTATAGAATTTGATATGTCTGAAATTCTATGACCACCTTAAAATTGACCATAATGATGCTATGATATCTTAAATAAATTGATTCATGCATACTACGAAGTAAGTCACATTACATGGGGTTATTATCCTTGGGTGAAAAAGATAGTAACATGGTCGAAAGCAACACTTAGCAGCAATGATCGAGAGTGATTGCTTGGCGATATGGAATTAAACCAATGTTTGGCAATAATCCAAAAGCATAGCTCAAAACGAGTAGACTTAATATGCTTGGCAGTAATGATCGAAAGTATAACTTAATTAAGACGACTCGTTTTGAGATTACTTATCACCAAACCCCGAATGGACGGCATAAATCCATTCAACATATAGTTCCCGGAAAATTATATGCCTTGCTTACTCATGTGTGTATTGCATTTCACTTGAATGCCTAATTAACTTGTTTGAATTCTGCTACTCTTGTATTTACTTATGGAAATAATTCTCACTAAGCCTATTAGTATATACCCCTATAGATATCTTTTGCAGTTTAACTATTTGTGATTGAGGCCATAGAGACCTTGTAGTCAGGTATTTCTCTTTTTGATTATGGAATTTTAGATGAAGTTTAGCATTAGTATAGATGTAGACTTCATAGGAAATTTTCTTGTAATAGACTCTAACATATTTTGGCGGAGGAATGCCCCTAAGGCTTGTACAACGATTATTATGAATGAATGAATATTTTGATTTTCATTTCTTAATTTATTATTGTATCTTCTTAAGCTTCATATTTCAAAGTGTAGTCCTCTAAATAGTGTAAGAGCACGCCTTATACCTAATATCGAAGCTTATGGGAATGACTGAGGTTGTCATACTTAAATTTTAATATTAAGTGTGACGGACTATTACGTTTAGGGTATCCTTTTGGGGTGTGACACATATTATATATACATATATAGACACACATACCTAAAGATCAAAATCAATTTAACGTCAAGATATAACTTGATCATCAATCAAAATATATATCCATTCATATAATTAAAATATAGTTATTGAAAATTAAAAAAAAATCAAAATCCCCTAATCTACAATTAATGGTTTAGTTGATGATGGTTCTAATCACTACTCCTTAAATAGATTTTTGACTTCTCCTTCAAGTTTTCTTAAAGAATCACATAGGAGATTTCAGATTGATTTAGAAAAATAAAAGAATTAAATTGTATAGTTAATTAGGAAATTTTTACTTAAATATTATACTGAATTTGATGAAGAATTTAGAGAGGATTAGTGATATTTTGGAATGAGTTTATAAGAAAGTGTTTTTAGGAATAGGTTGGCTTCAAAAACACTATAAAAAGTATTTTGGAAAGGTTTTGTGGGTTTAGGTCAAGATTTATTTTTTGAATGTAAGGAATATGAAGTAGGGATAAATTAGGTAGGTACTTAGAATTTGTTAGAAGTAATGATATTTAATTAGTTAGATATTGTAATATAAAAATAAATAAGTTATAATGAAGGGTAGAAGTGAAATTTAAGTGTTGTTAAAAGGGTAATTGTCACGCCCCGAAGGTGCCTTAAATGTGGCAATCCTTCATATACAATATTAAAGCCTAGTAATGACCGCCTCAATCACATGAAGGCTTCCATACTATGTATAAGGCATCTAACACATGGAGGAGACACATCGGAGTGATATATTTTATATTGATACAACTTGAGTAACAATGTAAAAAAAATGCAATTCACTATACTTCAATTACAATTCATCAAAAGATTTCACTACATAAAACTATTACAAAGCAATTTACAAAACCTAGCCAATATCTTAAAGTATTCTTACATCCTGCCGGAACCTTGAGGTCATTCTCGACTCTAGACATCTCAGTCCCCAGGTAGCAGTCTTAAGTCAACCTGTTCATTCAAACATCTATTGAGATATAAGCTACACTAGCTTAGTGAGTGAGTGTCATGCCTCAAAGGGTACCCTAAACATGGCAGTCCACCGCATATAATATTAAAGCTAATGAAAGACAACCTTAGTCATGCAGGAGCTTTGATATCACATGCAAGGCATGCTTCCAAGATAGTAGGAGACTCATAGGGATATTACATTTAAGTAGATAATAAAAGCAAGCAAGAACTTATATAAATAAACATAAGATTTTCATAATAATATCTTTACATCATCTTAGGGGCATTCCCCCGCTTTAGAAGTCTTTCCAAAATAATAACAACTATAACATAAGCCTACTATAGAGATTTTCCTAGAAGCCTATGTTCAAAACTTAAATACATAAAGCTTCTCCCAAAAACTCCTAGTAGCTTATACTCGTACCTGGCATACGGGGCTTCTTGGGGCCAACCAAAGGTAATCGTGCTGTAACAAAAAGTTATAAGGTATAAGCAAAACTAGCTTAGTGAGATAATTCCATTATAAGACATTTCCATGATTCAAACAAGTATTTAATCAAGCATATGAAATGCACCAATAATATGAACAAACAAAATACACATGATTAACCGAAAATCAAGTGTAGCATGATTTTGCGCCTCCATGACAAGGGTTGGGAGGTTACAAGCCCATACGACCATCAATATCTACAGATTTACTAGCTCCTGCTTGCCCTGTAGACTTTCCGGCTCCTACTAGCCCATGTAGACTTTCTGGCTCCTACTAGCCACCACACGAAGAATAGTAGTGAAACAAATGTGACTCATGTGTATGATATGCATAAATTGATTTCAATATAAATTTAACCAAAAATGTTTTTTTCAAGTTAAGGGCGATCAACAAAATTTCATCATATCAATACAAGAATCACAATTTATTTATCAAACCAACTTCCGATATTCTTAACTTGTATTCAATCATTCATAATACCAAGTCACATAACAATTATCTATTTTATCTTTTTCTTAATTGCTAGTGCTACTAATTACAAACACAAAACAAGAAAATGTAACTTAGTAAAAGGAATAACTCACTTCATGTCATAGATCCTAATCGAAGTAATCCTCCGAAAAGTGATCTCGGGTCCTTCACCACCTAAACAAGATGAAATACCAAAATGAGTCTTCATGAAGTTTCTATTCTTGAAGATCTTAAACTTTTCTTAAAATCGCGGTAAAATCGTAAGAGGAAATTCCAACTTAAAATGGCCATAACTTGCTCATTTTAACTCAGAATTTCACATATAATATATCGTTTTCCACCTATTTGAAAAGATCTATCTATTTCTAAACTTATTTTCATCAAACTAAGTCATTTGGGTTCCGAAAAAGCAGCAATCAATTTACCACGAATTTACCAAAAACTTGAATTCTTCCTTTTTATCAAAAGCTCACTTGAAGAGATAGATAATATAGCTTGTAAAACCTTTGGAAAGTATATTCATATATTTGTTGACTCATGACAAATGTATAAGTTAATGAAGTTGTCTCAAATTATGAAAAAGTGAAGTCTTTAAAGATTTTGAAACTTCAGAACTTTTGAAATATTCATTCACTTTGAAAAATATCTTAAGTTGTTTATAATGAGTATTTCTTTTCTTTTCCTAAATCTTATTTTCATAATCTTCTTAAATTCTTAAGGAATGATCTCTATTTTCTAAACTTAGCTTCTAACTTTTTGGAAAGTATTAACACTTCTATACTTAGAAAAATAATTTCTTGATTTCTTGAGATCAAATAAGGAATTTCTATTATTTGGAGAAAGGTGAAGTTGTTGAAAAATCTTTATTTACTTTAAAAATTCCTTTTAGTGTTATGTATGTTTATAAAATTCCTTGTGAACTCCTCTAAGTTTGTTTAAGATGACTTCTTAGTTTCTAGAAAAAGTTTACTTCTTATTTTATTTCTAGAAAAGAATTTTTATTTTTAAGAAAACATTTCTTCATTTATTTTGTTGAGACAAAACTATTATGTTCATGCATGAATATGAATCATAAAGTTATGAAAATATAAAGAAACATAATAACTTGAAAGAATAAGCTATTAAGAAAATAAATCAAGTATTGGAATCTTAGCTTTTTCAAGGTATCCCGGGACTAAGAAATGACTAATCCCAAAAGAAAAAGAAAATGTTTTGACTTGATGAGGACAAGTCTAAGACCAGAAAGACTAGTCTTAAAAACAACTTGAAATTAAATAAATTGTAAGGAAGTAAATAAATTGCAAGACAATGAGCTTATATGCTCTAAATAATATATATAGCTATAGATAGTTATAAACATAAAGCAACATAAAGAAATTTAGATTATGAAAAAAAATAAAGTATGAACCTATTGTTGCTTTCTTAACCTTCATGGTTTTAGAAAACACACACTAAGCTCATACTAAGTAGATGAACATATGAAAATCTTGAAGAAGTATTACCTAAAAGAAACAAACTAGAGAGACTTTTTGGAAGAGACTTCTTGGAGAAATTTGAGAGAGATTTGAGTATAGTAACTTTAGTGTAGAAGAGGTGTGAAAGAAGCGGAAGTATGAGGGGGTATTTATAGGAAAATGTGGGAGATAATTTGTGTTAATTAAATAAAGTAAAAATGAAACAATTTAGATAGAAAAGGGGAGGGGGGCGCAAATGAGGGTTATGGGGAGGCAAATTTTATTTTTTTGTTATTTTGTTAATTAAAAGTAAGAAATGAAAGATGTGAAGTTGTATTGGAAATGAAAATGTGTAAGAAATAGGTATATGGGTTGTAAGAGTAGGTTGTAAGAAAAAGTAGAGATAGATGAATAGTAGAAAATAGTGTAATGTAAAGTAGACATGACAATTAAATATCGGTAGTAAGAAAATACACGTATAATTGCGATATCTAATATTTTTAGCTATCGAAAAATTACGAAATTGATATTTTTGAAAATCTTATATTTTCACGAGTCTAACAGTGTATTCGAAATATTTTTACTATTCCGAGCTTCTGAACACGTTTTTCAAGAACTGTGTCCGATCGGGTTCAAAACGAGTCGCGGTTTTACTAAACTGATCTTTTTAAGCTACCTTAGATAATTACAAACTATTCTACTCACTAAAATTTTTCTTGCACTCTTAAGGTTTCTTAAACGGTGATGCCGGACTTAAGCGGTTACGGTAAACTAGGGTTTTGTTGACTTTGGAAGTTCAGTTGACTTCTAATTAGGGTTTAAGCTTTTAATTCGAATCCACAATTTCGAGGGTTTACAGTGAGAACTTCCAAGATTACATTCATAACACATCATACAAGCAAGTGATTAATCAGGCAAGTGATATGCATCAAACATATGGAAATCAATAGACATATGACTAGCCGGAAATCATATATGAATGGAATTTCGCCCTCCATTCCGGGTTAGCAGATTAACGAATACTGCGGTACTACTAAAATATGCCGTTTTTGGATCACGGTCAACTAACTTATAATTTCGTTTGTGGATCACGATTAACCAACTTTTACTCCGTTTTTGGATCACAAGCAACCAATCAATGCTAATGCTCCATTCCCATTTGTATATGAATGAGTCCATATTACTTATCAATTTCGAATAGTCAATTATGCCAATTCCTTAGGTGATCAATCAATAATTGCAGACAATCAATCCTAATTCATCTATACATCTATTAGTTAATCACCCGGCCTCGATATTCTTATTTTCAATTTCTCATATCATCAGCAATCATACATAATTCCCATTTATCCCTACCATACATATCCATTTATCTTTGCCTAAAATCTAATGCAACTATCATTATAATCGCATACAATAAATGGAATCGGGAAGAAATACTCACTCAGCCATTGGAACACCGGTCCTCTAGTAGTAATAATCCGTGGAAATAAATCCTCGAAAGCAAAGTCACCCAATGAAAGAAATACCCAAATGAGTATTTCAACTTAAAACTAATCCATTCTATCTCATACAAACTATCAAGTTCGTAATTCTCGTCCTACGCGGGAATTTCAACTTAAAACATCCACAACTTGGTCATTTTAACTCGGAATTTAGCAAATTATATACCGATTTCTATCTACTTTGAAAAATCTGTCTAATTCTAATATCATATTTAAGTTTTGAAAACTTTTAAGCTTTGAAAAGATCTGATCAGTTTAGATCAATAGCAAAAACCAAATTAGAAATTTGATTTTGTGAAAGTTTATGAAGTTTCTACTATTCAAGGCAAGTATACATGCAATATGATCAAGTTACTATCATAATTGATATTTCATGAGATATATATATATATATATATACATGTTCTTGATGATATTTAATAAAAGAAATTTTTAGAAAACTTTTTCTGTGTAAGACTTTATGAAAAATCCACTTAGAAAGGCTAGTCTTGTATTCTTGACAATTCCCACTTGTTTTAGAAAAATTCTTTAATAAAATTTATTTATTCTTGTTAAAATTATGTCCTCATTATGTATATTCCTTAAGGCCTTTATTCTTCAATAAAAATTCCTATTTTATACTTTGTAAACATGTTTTTAAATATGGTTCATCCCAATATCCGAATTTTGTAAAAATTATTCTTGTAGTGATTCCTTTAAGCAAACTCATTTGATACTTAGAAACTTAAGGCTCAACCATACCTAGCCACTAAGGACTTCATTCTTTTAGTAAAACTTTCATTTTGAGTTTGAAAAATAGAGGTTTTCATATCATCATTTCCTAGATACGAATTTCACAAGGTTATAATAAAACTTAAATTTTATATTTTGTAATCTCTTCCCATTTTGAGAATCTCTATTAGTAGATCTACCATTTACTTATAAAAAACATCTCCTATTGATATCTATTCCATAAGCCTTTCATATTTTAAACAAATCCTTCATTTTGGTGTTGAAAAATAGGTTTCCAAAATTGGTCTTGGTTTAGATCCGAATTTACAAAATTTGTTTTTGGACATATCTTTTGATAAAATCCATCTAAACTTATGAAAATTCATCCTTTACATATTCTATCTTAAGAGCCTTCCATATCTTGAATAAAATCTTTATTTTTGAGTTAGAAAACATGTTTTAAAATTATGCCTTAGTCTAGATCTGAAAATAGAATTTTAGTTTTGAAAAATAATCTTTGAAAATCACCTTTGAATCATATAAAATGAAGTCTTGATGATATATACTCACTAAGCCTTCATTATTTCAATTAAAACTTCCAATTTGACACTTGGAAAGAGGTTTTTAGATATGGGTTTTGCCTACATACGAAATTCACCATTTTTGTTTGAGTTCAAAACCAAGATCTACACCTACTATGAACATAAATATAAGAGAAATCCATGGCAGTAAGCTATAAACTCATAGATCTAAACATAAACATAATCAAAGTTACATAAAAGTTAGATCTACAAAATATAACCATTTCTAGTAAGAAAATAATAAGATCACAAGAGAATAACCATGAGTAAGATGAGTGTTTCATTTTGGCATTATCATCCTTAGCTTTTAAGCTTATGAAAGGTCATTTGATGCATGAAACTCTCACTATACTCCACCTGCATCAACTATGAAAGCTTTGAATAAGAGTTTTACCTAAGGATCTTGAAGAAATATGTGTGGGAGCTCACATATAGGATAGGGGCAGCAAGTTCCTCTTGCAAGAACAAGAGCAAATGAAGAGAGAAAGAGAGGAAATAGAGAGGAAATAGAGAGGAAAATTGCAAGAAATGGTAAAGGGTTAAAAGTGTGAATGAGAGACTGCATATATAGAGAGATATGAGGAGTTAAAGACACTCAAAAAGAAATTAAAAAAAAAAAAAGAAATGGTAGCTAATACGTGCCCTATAGCTGGCGTGATTTTGGAAGAGAGAGGGAGAGGAATTTAGTTGGTTTTTAACTTGAAGTTGTAATATATAACTAAGTGTATGTGTTATTTCTTAAAGAAGGATTGAAATAGGTTTATTTTAATCAAATTTGGAGTGTTTCAAAGGACAAAAGGCAACAAAAAGAGCTCTAAGAATCTACCATGAAGTAATAAGTGAAGTGTAGAAAGAGTAAAAATGAAAAAGAGGTGATGTGTGAAAAGTATACTATAGGTATTTTGTAAGAGTACTTTTTATAAAAAAAAAAAGAAATATATATTCCAAATTTTTGTAGCAGAATTTTCATAATTAAAATAAGATAATTTATTTATTTATTTTAGTGAATTATCAAATGAGTTACCGATATGATCCAAATACGTGAATATGAGCTATAATTGATATTTTTATGACCCGAAAAATTATAAAAGTTATTTTATGAAAATAAAAATATTTTTTAAATATTAAATTAATTTATTTTATTTTTAGTATCGGGCCTTAAATAAAAACTGATCCCATAAAAACCCGAAACGAACTAAATTTTAGAAAAACAGAATTTTCTATGATCTATAAAATATTTATCTAAAAATATAAGGGTTTACAAGAGTAGTGTAAAATTATGTAACGAGTAGTAGTGAATAGTATAAAAGACTAGTTAATTACCGATAGTAAAGAAATACAAATATAATCGCAAAATCAGATATTTCTAGTTATCGAAAAATTATAAAACTGATATTTTTTAAATCCTTATAAAAATAAGAGTCTAACAGTATTAATGGTATATTTTTTATATCTCGAACCCTGGGACACGCTTTTCAAAGTCTGTATCCAAACGGGTTCGAAATAGGTCAAAAATTTACCAATCTGATATTTTTAAGCGACTTCATATTACTACGAGTTAGTCTATACACTTAAACCACACCTCGGCCTCTAGGGCTAAGAACGCGAGATTGCCGGACTTAAACTACTATACTCCACTTAGGGTTCCCGGGTGACTTTCCTATTTAGATCTTTACCAATTTAGAAACTAAAGGTTATGTTTATACATCACATTTAGTTTGAAAATTTTATTTTTGTAAGTATTTAGTATCTCTTAACGTTTTTGGAATTCTTGAATTGGGTTTTTATCTTCGAAAGTTTATCGTTATTTACTTTTTAATAATTTGTTTTTGGGTTCTATATTACCCAATTTTACAAGTCAGAGATAAGTATAGAATTTGTCATATGTAGTGGTTTTGGATTTAAAGATTGTTGAGTTCTTATTTTATTTATTTATTTTTTAGGATTCTCATTTTCTCAAGATTAAGAAATTTCTAAATTCGTTCGTGATTTAGGACTAGTCGAAGTTCGGTTTTAATTTTGGAGTCATTTTTAGAGTTTATCTTCGATGTTTATTTTGAAATTATTTATTGAAATTTTCCGAGGCTATAGTAATTTTGTCTTTGAATAGGTAAATTTTGGACACAAGAAAGTCACACAAACGAGATGGGACAAATTTAAAGAAAATGGGCCTAAGATGTGGCCTACTTGGTGACCTAAATTTGTTTTCTATTATATATAGTTTATGCTGAAAATTAAGGTTTGTCTTGTTTTCCTCCAAGTTCTTCTTTTCCAAAGCGACCTAGAGCTTGCTTTCTTAAGTGTTGGTGTGAGAAATCAAAGGAGAATCGAGGTCTTCAATCCAGGTAAGTAGATCTATACGAGATCTATACGATTTAACATGTAATCAATGCCGTAATAATAGATTTCTCGTATTTTTTAAGAGGATTGTGAGAAAAACTATTGAAGATCATATCTGAATCTTGGGGAGAACGTTAAGAATTTGAGATCCATTCAAGGTAATTAAATCACTTAATTACATATATAGATTTTATCGAAATGATTTTTGATTTAAGGTTTTATTTTCGTTCATGATTGGTGTTCTAAGGTTACGGTTTCTTTGCGGTCTTTGGCATTTTTCCCAGATTTAGAGTCAAGTCAAAGTAAGTTTTCATCCTCTAAATCGTAGATTCATTAAAAGATCGAATCAGAATGATGGATTTGTTTGTATTTATTGATTTATGCAATTAGGGTTTTGTGGAGATTTGCGTTTTTTGGGTAATTGATCGAAGAGATTTTGCAGTTGTGATTTCTTGAAAGGTTAGGGTTTTGGATGATTTTGGAGAATTGGATAATTAGGGTTTTGATGTGTTGATTTATATATTGTTCTTGTTATATGTTATATTCAGGAGATTAGGAGATTTCTTGTTGTTTTTAAGAATTTGTGGATTTGGAGAGATTGTTCCTGGAATTGGAAAAGGTACGACATTTCCTTGTTTGATGTATTTGCTTGCAGGTTTAGTTTTCTGATTGTTGCCTGTAGGAACATATATATAAATGAACTTAATTCTATTTGGCTTAATTTGTTTTTCTGGATGTCATTAGCTTTGACCAGTAAAGACCTGGCAGATAGTGATACTGGTGAGGCACCCTGATGATCCTTGTGTGCCGTTGTCCTTAATGGAGTTGCACTTGGAGATGATTTCGGTAGATATAGGTTTATTAGCAGCATGGCCTCGGGTGTTTGGGACGTACCCATTCACCAATATATGTATACAATTATTTATTTTTTATATCTAATTATTTTTCAAGAGTTTGAGTAACTCTAAGTTTGGGATCAAAGATGTATGATTCTAAACTGTGTTGTTTTGCAGGCTTAATGAAGATAATATTCATGTTGTTTGCATGTAGTTAGTTGCACGTATATATACATGTTGTTTGTGCATTTGCAAATTGTTTGTGGACTGGCGTATTAGGCGTTTTCGCTCATTCTTTTCTTTTTCAGGTACAGGTGATGGATATATTGTTTATGACTTGTCTAGTTATGACTTGTATTTTGATCATGGGGATGGTGATAGTGGACCTAACAACCCTATAAAGGAATAGGATGTCATACAGGACATACGAAAAAGGATTTCTTGAGTTTTTGAAGATTTAAAAAAATATTTTGATTATTTATCTTTTTAAGGATTTGAAGTATTGGTTTTTATGTAATAGTTTATTAAACAAGATTATATGATTTTAAGTTGGATGTTAGATCTTTTCTAGATTATTGTTGGCTTTGGTTTTGCCAAATCGGATTTAGTTTATATTACAGAGATATTTGAAAGTTATAAATTACATGTTTCACAGGTTTTGTTCCTTCTGGAGTACCCTTAAATGTGGGTTCATGGAGATTTTTATATGTTTATATTTTGTGGTATTAAAATTTAGAGTCTTTGCGTGTTTTTTTAAGAGAGAAACACGTGGTGGGTTGTAATACCTTAGTTTAGAGCGTTACAGATATTTTGCAAGTGTAGTTTATCATTAATTATGCTTGTAAAAATCATGAGTTAAATATAAGATTCTATGAGTTTATGATTTTATATTTTTTTCTTAATTAAATGGACGAAAAATTATTAAGGCGCAAACTTTATTAAATTATAAATTTAGATGTATAATTCTACATGTTTATAATTAAACCAGTTTTACACAATTTTATACGATTCTACCGATTTACAAACTTTGATGAATAGTAAGATCATGATTTTAACAACGATGCCATTAATTACAACAACGCCATATATTTTTTTTTTCAGCCATCAAGTTAATGGGTGGGCTTTAGCTGCTTTTTGGACTTATTTGTAGTAAGCTTAGCATTGAAATCTCATTTAGTTAGATTTATGTATTTAATATTACAATTTTAGCAGCTAATTATTTGAAATTTAGGATTAGGAGTAAAATTGATAATTTGAGATAAATTGAATATCCGACAAAAATAGAGTAGGGGTTTGGCTAAATTGAATCTCTAATATCAAATCAATTCTTTACTAATTTAATTTAATTTATTTAAACTAAACTATAGTTTATAATTTAATTTATTTCATTAAATAAATATTCAAACTTGGAATTAATTACTCAAATATAATTTAAGGTTCAAATTTATCTATTTTCTCATGTTAATTAATATTACTGTCCTAATTTACCTTGTTCAAAATCTAGAGTATTTTACATAAATAATGATGAGCAAAAAGTAATATTATATTTCTTTTCCTAAGTTGTAATATCTACCCAAAAGAAAAGGAAATAAATAAATAGACAATTCAACAAATAGAAATATTATAGTTAGAATTTCAAGTAATATCAAGTTATGGTATGTGCCACCGTTATAGCTTGTGTATAAACTATAAAGAAGTATAAGTGTAAAGTTGAAATATAATTTTTTTTGTCATAAAAAATATATACAAATTAAAAGAAAAAAAAGACCTACTAAATCATATGTATAATTTACTTTTTTTTAACTATTATGGAAATATTTATAGATTTAGAATATTTAAAATTTGATTAAAACATTCTAATATTATGAAAATATAACAAAGAATTCATTAGTTATAAAAGGAACCCATATCTTATAAGTTCTAGAAAGTATTAATTTAGAATGTTCTATTCTTTGATGCAATATAATATCTTGGTTTCAAAATATGAATTCCATTAGGCTCTCCAATGTCAATTCATATACCAAAAAAGGTTGAAAACGAATCGAATTAGGCTCTCCCCCACGCGGTGTACACAGAAGTCTGAGGAGTGCCCGATCACAAAATACACGTGGCAAATAGCCATTAGTTGCCAGAATTAATTTCACGTGATAAAGACAACGCACCACGTGGGCATGAACTTGTGTCTTTGTACAACCAACAGTTACAGTTATAAGACAGAGAAATGTCACGATTCAGACCTGTACGTATGATGCTCTTTGTTGTATTCGAGAAATGTTGTGTGGTGGAGGAATCATAAAAGGAGGTCGATCCCAAGCATTTAAAATCTCTGATCCATAAATATAATTATATATATGGACACACGCACACTCTAATGGAAGAATAGATCTATTTATTATAACAAAAACACTAACATTTATCTCCATATTTTTAAACCCTCATATAATTAATTAGAAGATTTTAAAAAATGGTTTAAAAAGTGAAAAACCAAAATACATGGAAGCAAATGATTTTAATAATACTAAAAGTAACGTATTTTTTAATTTCTTCTAAAAGAATGTGCCAATGTTTTTTCCCTACTAGTAACCACATTTTGTATGCATGGAAGCAAATGTTTTATTGTTGTGCTAAATATTTCATAGCATGTGCATGTTTGCATATTCCTATAGTATTATACAAGAAAAAAACAAAGAGTTTGGATAAAATGTGTAGAGTTACCATACTAACTCAATATTGCCATAAAAAACTAGCAAATTCCTTGTTGGATCAATCAAACAAATTATGCAATAGTTTGTAGAAATAAAAACATGAGTTCTTTGTTAAAAACTAGTATGGAAGAAGGGTAAGTAAATAAAACCTAAAATGAAAAATGTTGGGTATACTACCAATTACTAACTAATTATTCTATTGATAAGGCTTCTACTTTAACTCCATCCCTAAATAATATATAAGTAAATGAACAATGAGGTAGTTATACATAAATTGTAGCTTAAGTTTTGGGAGAATTTAACTTTTTATAGTAATGAAAAGCTATGTAATATAAGATAAATAGTTTTATATAGAGGGCAATGCAGTGTCATTTGTTAATTAATGAAATGATAAATTAGTCACTCTCAAAAGACCAGGATGTCTGTTAACCCACGTATCTTTTCCATTCTCAGTAGTTTCTCATAACCGTTCAAACCCTAAATCACTCTCCGTTAATATCTCCCCTGAAGGATCAATAGGAGATTAGGGTAAGTCATTCTCTTGTTCTATTTGTAATCTTTAAGAGGGATACATCTTTAAACCTCTAGACCTATGCATATAAGGTGTTGAAAGTATTTGTGCTTTGGGTGAATAGGAAAGCTCATAGATTTTTTGTTGGATTGCACAAGCACAACAATGGTTGTTTAATATGTTTCCATTAACTTAAGGGTTAGATTGTATGGTTTAGTTGTAATAAAAAACAGATATCCTTTATTTGATAGGTTGTTGATTGTGAAAGAAGGGAAGATCAATCTATTGAATCAAGGTAAAAAAGTTGTGTTTCAAGTTAATTTTGAATTGTGGTGGATGCATTAGCCGAGCTACCGCTATACCAAAGGCTATGGAAGCCTTTTGTGATGGTTGCACACCCTCTTCTACGGATATGCCCAAGGGAGTATGGTCAAGCACTACCTAAGGTATGGCTGTGCCTTTGGGAGTGTCGTCACACATGCCCTATTTTAAGAGCATGCCATGTTGTACCGTGTTACACTGTGCCGATCACGCCCCTCCCTACTGGCGTGTGCTCCATAATATCTTTATATTTATTTAAACCTTTTTAATGGTCTTTTTAAAACATCTAAAAACTAGTCCTAACACTAAAGTAAACCTAAACTTAAGTAAGACAGTGTTTCTAGACATAAAATGGTAGTAGACTCCTAATGAACCTAGGAATCTAGATAACCTTAGGAGTATGCCTTTTTTTTTTTTTTCAAACAAAAGTAATTAGTAAGTGTTGTTATGTGTTGATCAGGTGTTTCTAATAGAGTCAAGCTACCTGTTTCAAATGTTGTATTGGGTACATCATTACCTTGATTATTAGTTATCGTGTTAGGTATTAGTAACTAAAACAAACTAAATAATTATTCAACTCTAAGAATTGTTTAGTCGCTTGTGCTTGGCTAGGGCTATGGAATGAATATCGATGATGTTAAGGTGACATCCCAGTGATCCTTGTGTAACGTTGTCTCAAGTGGAGTCGAACTTGGAATGGATATCGATAGGATTATACAATTATTTTATATATCAAGACACCAATATCATAAGTGTTTAATTTTTATTATTATCTAAAGGGAAGGGAAGCTTTATTATAATGTAAAGTTACTAAATTAACCCCCTTTCCTCTAAATAAAAAAAAAAATTATCGACGAGGATAGTTACATATGTGCCATGATTTGAAAAAAATTATATTGTTCTATTAATTTTTTAATGTGATTAGTCTTGTACGTTGTTTAACAACTCAAATTTAGATTGTATCACTAAAATACTTAATATATCTTTTATTATATTTATTTTAATAGATAAATAATTGACTAATTCGTTTTGTCAATGGAATTGTAAAATTTTAACTTTTAAAGTTATATTTAATTTTTTGCCTAATTTTAAAAAATAAAATAAAAGATTAAATGTTAACCATTTATGATATATTTTTTTAATATCAATATCACGATGCATTACTAGTGGAAGTTTTACGGTCATGTTGACGGACTGTCTAACTAACTGTTAAAATAAATATAGTAATTGGAATATTAACTATTATAGTGGTTCAATAACGATTGGATATTGTGTAAGCAGCTCGATAGTGATGAGGCCGGTCCCATGTAAAAATTAAAAACAAAACAATAAAATTTTCCTTACTGGTATTATTATTTTAATGGAAAGTGGAGACGTGAAATCTTTCCTAAAATCTTTTCCCAAAGTTAAATGGGTGTTAGCTTCAACCTCGCAAATATATAAATATATATATTATACTTAAAAGTCACATAATATGATCAAAAGTATGGCATATATTCATATCAATCTGATCAACTACAGAATTGTTCTTCATTCTTTTCATTAATTTGACATCTGCAAAAGAGGCATATTTTATTCCTATGTCCCATCATGGAAGTGTTTGTTTTGCTACATATTTTAAATTTCCGATTTTCTCATGATTTTATAGGAGATTCGTCTTTCTTGAATTTTGCCCAATTTAGTTGACTATAGAAGGTGATAAAGTTTGAAACGGAAACGTGAGTGAGGTTCATGATTGAGATGGCATAAGTTGTAAGTCAGGTTGAATTTAGGATTTGGCATGGATAGTGTGGATTTGCATTAAATTGCACAAGGAAAATTACCCTCCTCCGCCGCCGTCATTCCAGCTAAACGTGATGGCACGATATAATGCATTTCATAAAAGGAGGGGAAATTGATCTTAGTAATGATATTTACAACAACACCCGTTTATTTGGGTATAGAAAATAGGTAAGGATAAAAAGTGTATCTAGAAAAATAGTGTTACCAATAATAATAAACGATAGGTAATATATTTTAGTATTTATTTCATCTAAATTTTACTATAAAAAATAAATATTTAAATATTAACATTAATTTATTAATTAAAATATTAAATCGTAAATAGATATCATTTTGCCCCCATGATTATTTTCAATAAATAAAATGTTATTTATTGGGGATCAAATAGTCTCGTTGTATACCTTGTCCCACTGGTTTTTTTTTTTTTTTTTTTATATATATTACAGAGGGAATAGAAAGATCACTTTAATAAATACTTACACTCCTTTTTACAAGTAAACAAGATAATAAAATATATTTCAAAAATAATTATTTTATACTCGCTTTATTAACTCAAGTAAACATGGCGTAGTAAATGCACTCTTCGGCTATGAGAGACTTAACAAGAGAATTTATGACCAGCCGGTTTCAATTGGATGAATGAGCGCCTGTTGAATAGGTTTTGGGACATTACGATATGTTGGTTTTTCCCAATATACAATATGTCGATTAATGAAATTATATGATTTTTTTGAGGATGTATTCAGGTTGGATATCTGCTAGCAACCATATATCGAGACCCTTTACTATATTGACCAATTTATACATCCTCAGGACTGATGGATATGATTTTGGAAAAAAAGAAAAACTTTAGGGATACATTTATACACTCTATGTTTGCTTGTGAGTTTGCCTTTGATATGTCGGGTGCATCATATATAAAACTGAAACTCAACCCCACATTATTTCTGGGAAAGCTCAATTGAAAAAATCCAACTTCATTGGATTTGGTTGATAATCTATTTTCTTAGTAAATTTGAAAGAATGAGGATAAAATGCAATTATATACGCTTGATGATTTAATGTATACTTATGGCTCGTTTATTTCATAGAATGAATAAGACTGTAATAGAATTCCTATTACAGAGGAATGAAATAGAGTAATATGATTTTCTTTATTAATTTTTTATTTAAATGATGATATTATGATATTTTGAAAAAAAAAAAAAAACAATCCAGCATTAAATTGGTATTCATAAATTTAAATAAACAATAGTTTTTTGTATAATAGAGATACATTATGGGATGTTATTCAGTAAATTAAACGCCATAATAGTTATTCGTAAGGAATAATATTGCAATAGAATTGCAATTATAGCGAAATGAACAAACAATTAGATTAGAGAAGAAGAGAGAGAGAGTAATATAATAAGAAGAATAAGGATTATTTATTTAAATAATATATTCTATAAATCATATAAGATTCTAACTTGATCTCATACTTCAATATTACAAATGAATATAGCACAAAAGCAATAAATTTTTTTCTTATTTTCTGTAAATTAATGGCAAATACTCCCACCCTTCCTCCTCCCCTCCCTCCCTTCCACTCAATTTCGGAGAGCGGTAAACTCTACTAGAATTCGAAACTCACTTTATCTTGCGTTGTTGGCTAGGTTCAATGTAGGAATTTTAAAGTTGTAACTTTGGTTGCCATTTTAATTTTTCGCAATTGCTCCTATCAAGTATAATATAGGGTACGACATCTAGCATGAGTTTGCAATTAAAGTATATAAGGTATAAGTTTCATGATATCCTACACTAATGAAATTTTTCAATCAATCATAATCAACCTAAGAGAAATATGATAATTTAAACTTATTACATACTTAAGTCTCAACCTTGTTTGCTTGTTACACGAAGTCAAAATCCTAAAATATGTTAAATAAATGGTGTTATTTATTTTAAATAAGAAAATGTTCACTTTATGATTGGTTGTAATTTTGTGATAATTTACCATATTGAATTGCTTTTGGTTAATTATGTAGGCAACATATGTCTTCAAGAGATGTAAGCAACTGAAATATGTGTGAACAAATAGTTGATTATACCAATTTGATGAATGTAGTAGTTACAATTACAAATATTTGAAAAAAATTATTTACTCATTAGGCAACTGATTATTACATCGAAATGAGGAACACTATAAGCTCTGTTGAGTATATATTTTATGATTTTTTATGCTATAGAATAAATTTTGATTTTAATATTTAGAAATGTTATCTATTATTATAAAGTGGATGTCTCGATTCATATAAAAGAAAAGCCTAGATAATGCTATAAACATTACTCTTCTCTCTCTCTCTCTCCTCTTTTCTCTATGTGAGTAGCAGTTTTTTTGTCATTTTTTATCCAATCAATTTTTTTTTTTTCTATTTTTACACATACAATGTAGATACGTCACCCACTAGTATCAATATAAGTACAGTACCAATAATGCTTTATATCGTAGCCATCTTATATTAATGCAAAATGTTAATTGAAATTATACACATGAATTTGGCTATTAGGTTAGAAAGTGAACACGTTTGTAAATGGTTTAGGGACCGGGACAATTATTGATCACACCACAACGTTGTCGACTAGTACTACATACATCGGACTAAGAGCTGGCTGGTCAAATCTAAACGTTATCTAGCCCTAAACTTTTTTTTATTTTTCTCAGTTAATGACTTAATATCATTGGACTTGGTTAAAAGAATAGGAGGGGGAGGGGTATATATCCTTTAGTTGTCCTTTTCGTCCTTGATATTTCTTTGATATGGAATCTGTATATAGATCTCATTCTAAGCACTATATAAATAATAGGAAATCATCATAAACCTCATTCCCAGCACATGAGAAGGGCTTTTCCTTAGTTTTTTCTTAGCTAATGTTCTTGGCAGCCTTGTTGTGTTGCTTTATTTATTTTTGTCCCAAACATCTATACCAGGATGCAGCCTTTCTCTGCATTTGCACCTGCACCTTACCTTCTTCTCTAGTTGTTTTCAATTTCATATATTTCAGCTTTTTATCTTGCTGTCTGAGTTGGTTTAGTTTTGAGGTGTTACAGATTTTGTGTATACAACACTCTAGGTCTACTACTTCCATTTTCATTCTCTCTTTTTATTGTTCCCCCCATTTTTCCTCGCAGGCAATTATATCCTTAAGGTTTCCAAATATGGGTAATCCAGGTTTTAAAATATGAATTTGGATTTTATAATTTTATAAATATATGCTTACTTCCCTAAATTATGGCAAAAGTTTCTCAAACTTCTCTAAGAAGCAGACGGAAGAAGAATTTAGGAAGAAAACGGCCATCGGGGGTATTTTTAAGTAATCTTTCTTAAGGAGAAAAGGCAACTAGGAGATTTAGGTTGAGGTGCAGGTGTGGGTGCAGATGAATGCCATTTTGGCCATGGCCTTTGATTATAGAGGAATATTGTGATTTTGTGAGATGCTACCTCTTTGGGAAGTCATTCTTCCCCGACTCTATCATTTTAAATAATATATTAATGGAAAATTTTATGTGACGTCTTAATTTTTAAGGACTATTTAATTGGTATTTCTTACATTTCTCTCTCTCTATATATAAAGCATATGGATTGTTCAGTTTTGTTGCAGGTAACAACTAACAAGGTGCTTGATCTGTCCTATGTTGGATCCGAGCATCGACGATTAGCGAAAAACAGGTACGTCCTTCTTTATCTGCAGTTTAGGGTTTATAAAATGGATTGGTAATTAATCCACCGGAAAATTATCTAGTGTTATCATATATTTTGATGGAAGAAGTCTATATCTAACTAGTTACATTATACTCAACTATAATTAATTCATTAAAATAATTAATATTTTAATTATTATATTTATTTTAATGAAAAGATGGTTGACTGAATGGTATCGTCAATAAAACCATTGAAGCTCCCTAACTCTCTAACTCTCTACTCTAGATATTCGATTAAGAATTTATAAAAGGAAAATTTCCATACATTCCATCATTGACCATATGTTTTATAAATAGGTAAAATTAAGCACACTGAAAAGGGGAAAAGAAATTACTTAGGTTTTTTAACTAATAAGTGTTCATATTATGAGATATTTGTAATTTTTTTTTTAATTTTTGATTGTTTTAATAAAATAATCATTAGAACATTATAATAAATGAAATCAAACTTGATATTTAAATGAAATCAAACTTGATATTTAAATCAAAACTGAATGTCACTTGACCATAAAATTAGTGGCCGCATATAAGATTTTCCATATTATTTATATATACAAAATAACAAGTGTATTCTATCATGAGAAGTGAAATAAAGAAGATGAGGGGTGAAATAATAAAAACTGAGGCATATTCGACATTCAATTGAAGTACTTTTACTGAGATCTAGCTACTAGTAGACAAAACCCTAACTTCCCCGAATCCGTTGATTGTTAAAGTGGAACTGTATCTCATCCCAAATATGGTACCCAAGAAAAGCTGAACATAAGATACTCCATTACTCCTACCATATATATGTTGCAAATAATTGACCCACCTAGATTGATTTTGAAATGAGTTAATTTTATGGAAGCCTTTAATTTCTGTTGGGAATAAAAAATTTTACTATTGTTGACTTCAATTTAGGCAAAAATCGAGATAATTTTTGAAAGTTTTGTTTAGTCTATGGAAATTGGAATCATATATACAGGTAGGTAAAAAAGGATTTCTGAGATTTTCATCGTTTTAAATTACATCAATACACCATTTAATAATTAAGAATATTTATATTTTTTAGCCTTCTTATAAATTATTGTAATATTGTTATCTTAATCAATACAGAACATCATTTAAATGGATAAATTGTTGATAGAAATTAAGATTATTAAATGGGTGATTAAGTTCATGGCGAAGAAATTTTGGAATGCAATTCATTTCAATATCTGAGAACATAATGTGAGAGTGAGAAATCAAAGCTCTAATGACTTAGAAGGCTTTGAAACTATGTGTTTGTATATATAAATATATAATATATATATATATATAGATCTCATCGATCCTCTCATTCTGAATGAATTATCGTTCATAAATTATTAATAATAATGACAAATAATTATAATAATATTCCTTACTGCCACCCAAAAGAGGGGAGGGGATTCCATGAAAGAGTTTAGTTTCGTCATATTAACAGTACTTGTTGACAGAGTCTCACTAAAGATTAGCCGCCAATCTATAACAAGAAGAAGAGTATTTTTTTTTTTAATTATTCTTTTCCAGCATTTCCATCTAATTATTAAATGAAGGCCTCAAAAATCATACTCTTGTGGAATGTCGGGCGTATTTATAATATATATATATATATATATGTTTAACTCCGTTATGTAGGCCAAAGCTGTCATCCACCGAGTATATATTGACCTTTTCGTCCAAAGTCTTGGTAAATATAATTATCCAGTCATGTACAATAAATTTATAGGCATCATTAATTCCTTTATGCGCGATCTTGTATTATCCATCGTCTAATTGGTTTTAGAGACTGAACTTAGTAGCAACTTCGTTAAGTGAGTGACTTCGTGAATAAAATTATGGTCATTATTAGATATAGGATTAAATTTTTTTATGAGTAGTACATGAATTTTTATAAAATATATAATTAAATATTTAAATTTTAAAATTGATCAATTCAGTATATAAAAAAAAATTTATGCATATCAATAATACATCTATTAAGTTCTTCTTATATTAAATTGTATTATTTTAAAATTTTTAGATATTAAAACCGCTAACATACGCAAGCAATGATTTCAAATCTGAAGGGTAGTTGAACTCCGACAACTTGACATTACGCCAGTTTTTGGGGATAAGCTTTCTAGGATTTAACTGTTTGGGTCAGTGTAATTCATTTATTGATGGAAGTAACAATCCCACAGATGATATATGAAAGTATAGAAACTTATGCAATCTTGTTTATGAAATGGTCTTGCGAATTTAATTATTAAAATAAATATAAAATAATTAGATATAAATTTAAATTATTAAATAATTAACAAGCTCGAACTCCCTCCATGTATCTATATATTGCGTGTAAAGTCTATATTGATTTCCGGCACTAGTGTAGATCAGCTGCCATTTTATAACTTTTGTGCCATACGTTGATCTAATTCTGGCAGCTGTAAAACAAGAAGGAAAGGTGCATCCAGTACGTAGTCCATCAAGCTGGCTTGTTCTATTATTTTGTGCTTGGAAAATCCCATTCATATATACAAAGATTGAGTATTAGGAAGTTAGGAACAAACGAAAAGAAATAATCTATTTTCTTTGGGGTTATTACAACATACGAACCTTGGTGGCCCCACTCTTTATACTTTAATTGCAATTAACTAGTTCTTAAAACTGCCGTGTTATGATAAGTTAATCAATTATAGGAAAATTAAGTCAACAACCTATTTTATAAAGAGTTAATATTGCAAATAGTAGCTAACCTTTTATTACAATTAAGTATCTGAATTTTGAAATTGATCAATTTAGTACTAAAACTTTAAAATTAATCAATTTAGTATCTAAAATAACTTTTCGTGTATATCAACAGTATTTTCATGATATTGGTGAGTGTACATGAAAAGTTATTTCAAGTACTAAATTGATCAATTTTAAAGTTTAAATACCTATTTGTATATTTTTCAACGTTTATATATCCATTTACCATTTATAAAAAAAAAAAAAAAGTGTTTGGAATGTAAAGGATTGAATTTCAAAATCTATTCTTATGCTTGAATGTATTCGTAGAACAGAATAAAATATAATGGAATGACTATAAAATGAACTTGTCAAAATGTCCATAGGAATAAATGCAAGTTAATTGTAAATATGTGATATAATCACTACAAGAAATTTTGGTTTTAGAAACAAAAAGTTCTTATTTTTGAAAATAGAAAAATTTGTCTCTAAAGACTTTTAGAGACAAATTTTATGTTGTAAATTTTTATTTCAAAACATCGTCACTATTCTTTTAGATATAGATTAATTATCCATTGCAAATTCACTATGAATTTCTATCCCAAATATTCTCTATTTTAGAATTAGTAATTATTAAATACCTAATTAGTAAATAATGTATAAAAATTATTCTGTCGCAAATCCGTATTTGATTCTAAGATAAATTATTACACAGTTAACACCGAAGTTTTCATAAGCACTAAATTGATAAATCAATTCATATCTTTATGTATAAAGTTCAATTACTATTTATTTAAGAGATATCACAATTTATAATAATATAACTATAAAACATTTTATATATTTTTATTATTATTAATTTATTTTATAATTTCAATTTGTCTATTTATTAAGGGTTTTTCATTAATATTTTATTCAAATAATATATAATATTTATACATACTAAGTTTATATTTTATAATAAATTATTTTGTTATATATTTATTACCAATAAAATACATTCTATATATAACACCCTATCTCAAGAGCACTTATAACCTACTACATGTCCATATAACATATAGACATGCAAAGGCTCGGAACCTGCTAATAACCACAATATATACTATTTACACTTTCAACTAATATATATATTAATACTCCAAATCCACTGTCACAACATAAATACTTCATTATAACCACTATAGAAATTCTTACTTCTTACATATAGATAGTAAAGGATGGCTTACAAAGTCCATCTAAACACATACACAAATATATATAAGCTAATAGGTGGGTCCATGCCTTAACAGACTAGCTTAATACATAAATAACAACCACATAAAATGATAGGAGTCTTTATCTTCCACAATCTAACATTTTATGTCTAAAAGCCTATCGGATAATCCTCGCCACTAATGTCCTCCTCGTAGTCCACGATAACGTCATATTTAGATAAGTCAAAAGCCATAGAGGTTCTGTATGTACCTAAAAAGGGTGAATGGTAAGCCGAAGCTAAGTACGCCAAATTACAACCACATGCAGATAAACAAACATCATACAAATCCACGTGAAACATAGTAACATATGCAACAATTACAATTTATTATTTTTAATTTAGCCAGGCAACTAACATATTTTAGAACCATTTGCAACTAGTTCTAAACCCGGAGTAACTCGTAACTTCATGAAAAAAATATGTCTGAATAAATACTTATATATATATATATATATACTGGTGTTGGGTACTCCCCCACACACCTTGGGTATCGTACCCGTACCACTTATAAACTATCGGAATCATTTTTACGTACCACTCCACTTAGGATAATGCCACATAAATCATGAGGACGTCGTCCTAGTGACATTGGTACTCCCGATCAGCTAGATCTAGCCAAACACGAGCAACACCCAATTTAAAGCTTGATATCATTAAGTTCATTTGCAGTTTCTAAGCCTACATTCTCAAACAACAACCCAGGTTAGGATGTACCTAAAATGATGTGTGGAACAATTAACTTAGCTTCTCTAGAAACACCTAAACACAAGCAAACACTAACTCAAAACTTGATTTAAATAAGAAAACATACTTGTAAGGTCATCTAACCTTCTAAACAACTAAGCACTACAACTACACTAGGTTCAAGATATACCTTATTACTTAGATTTAGATATACTAAAGGTTAGGCCAATATTCAAGGAGTTTGGAAAGATCAAAAACATAAATTGAAGAAGACCACAACATCACCTTGTTAATCACACCCATGCTAGGCGGGCTTGATAGGCTTGGCAAAATCAAAACATAACAAATCACCCTTGTCACACTCCTTTTAGGGGGCATGAGCACCATCACGGCCCTAACGCCCCATCAAAGCCCTTGTCATGGCCATGATGTGGGTGGTGACAACCATCACGGCTTATATCACGGTTATGATCAACCATAACTTACTAACTCGAAGGAATCATAGCTCGTGTCACGGCGGTGTCCCTCTAGCCGTTCATCCTTCGCCCTAAAATGCAAAAATTCTCCAAAAAGATCCCTTCTTTAATCTTCAAATAGACATAAACTTCTCATTCGTACGCTAAACATCAATATATTTAACACCTTATGCCCTAGATAACTAGAAAATACAAGAAACATTGAGATTGACATAAGACATATCAATTATCTTGATCAAAAGTTTTTTCTTCTCTTCTTTTGAAATCAATAACCTATCAACAGGTATTTGACATTCAATACAACTAAACCACGTAATCTAATCCTTAAATTAACAAAAATACATATCAATGATCTTTACCATGAAATTCACAAGAAAGTTTTTTTTTTTTC